>JANFOE010000782.1:0-489427 GCA_025667525.1 Glebionis coronaria | reverse complement strand
AAAATATACAATCAACTTTAAAAAAACTCAAAGTAATACATATCCGAAAATACACAACTAAAAAACCCATGTGATACATATTGGAAAAAAATATAAGACCTACCAAAAAAAATTCAAATATGTTTTTGAAAAAAATGAAAAACTAAAAAAACTCAAGTGACACATATTTGAAAGAATATAAAAACAACCAAGTGATACGTATCCGAGAAAATATACAACCAACATAGTAAATCTCAAAGTGATACGTATCAAAAAATACACAACTAAAAAACTCAAGTGATACATATTTGTAAGAATATAAGACCAACTAAGAAAAAACCAAGTGATACGAATAAAAAAACAAACCGAACTAATATGACTACATATTTGAAAAAATATAAGACCTCCAAAAAAAATTCAAATATGTTTTCAAAAAAAAAAACGCAAAACTAAAAAATTCAAGTGACACATATTTGAAAGAATACAAAAACAACCAAGTGACACGTATCCGCGAAAATATACAACCAACTTAAAAAAAATTCAAAGTGATACGTATCCAAAATTCACAATTAAAAAACCCAAGTGATACATATTTGAAAAAATATAAAAACAACTAAGAAAAAACAAAGTGATGCGAATAAAAAAAATAAACCCAACTAAAATGACCATAATGATACATATCCGAAAATGAACTAAAAGTAAAACGCATGTAACACGTATGTGAAAAAATACACTACCGATTAAAAAAATAATCGATACTCATCCAAAAAAAATACTCGTTAAACTATAAAACCCAAATAATATGTATCAATAGAAAATATAAAGCTAAGAAAAACAAATGATGCATGTATCCGAACAACTACACATACGAAATAATACACAACTTAATAAAAAACTCAACTACTACATATCTAAAAAAATACAATACTTGAAAACTAAATGGTGCAACGGTACTTCAAACCAAACTAATAAAGGTACTCGGTAATTTTTTATTCATTTTGGAGACAAAAGATATATGTTGGGTTTGATTAGTGACATTTATGGGTCATTGGACATGGCTAAAAGTGTTGAACATGGCTAAAAGTGTCTTGGTAATAAATTGGCATTTAAGAGAAGCAATTGCTACCCGCCGACTATGAAACAAAATAGAGAAAGTACACCGATATATGATTGGATGAGAGAGAACAACATTTATTTAGGAGATTGCTATGGGTTATGAAGATAGATCAAATGACTGCCATACCCTTATACATTTAAAATTAATTAGCTTTTCTCTTAAAAATCAAATAACAGTTGGCACATATTTATTGGTTCTTATTATTTTTATGTCAAGACTGGTACTTACATGAACGTAAATCTATATATTATATATATATATATATATATATATATATATATATATATATATATATATATATATATATATTATATATATATATATATATATATATATATATATATATATATATATATATATATATATATATATATATATATATATATATATATGTATATATATATATATATATATGTATATATATATATATATATATATATGTATATATATATATATATATATATATATATATATATATATATATATATATATATATATATATATATATATATATATATATATATATATATATATATATATATATATATATATATATATATATATATATATATATATATATATATATATATATATATATATATATCTATATTATATATAGGTATATTTTTGACTTGAAACCACAGTTTTAGATCCCAGTCATATCCCAGTCACATCTTTTAACCAATAGGATTTGAGTATTTGCTAAAAAATCTCACTTTTTTTCCTTTTTTAACTCATTTTTTACGATTTTGGGCGGACCGCAGTTTTTAAAATCGCGTTTTCTATCAAAATTTGCGTTTTCATACCGCGGGTATATATTCTCTATATTCTTTTTTTTTCATTTTTCTTGCCAACAACTAACGGGTAAAAACACACACAACCTCCATAATACCTCCATGGATCTTTTCTCTTTTTTTTTATCCTGCTCTTCATAACCTCCATCAATCATAGATACATAACCCTAACAAAAACACCAAATCAAATCAAACAGCTATCAACTTCATATCTATTTTCTTCCATCCAACACCTATGAAACCGTTTGAATCATAACTCTTTCAAACCTTTAATCAAACAACTGATCCATCATCGTTTTTTCAGTTTGTGTAAGTTTAATTGATTATGAACAAACGAATTAATGTGATTAATGTTTATGTTTATATGTTTATAAACCCTAATTAATTATCAACAGTCGAATTAATATGATTAGGGTTTATGTTTATAAACCCTAATTTGTTAATGACACAAATAAAGTTTAACCCTAATTATACTGATCTGTTTTTTAAGGGTTTATGTCGAATTAATATGATTAGGGTTTATGTTTATAAACCCTAATTTGTTAATCATACAAATAAAGTTTAACCCTAATTAGATTGATCTGTTTTTAAGGGTTTATGTTTATAAACCATTGATGACAAATAAATATAAACCCTAATCAGATTGAACATTTTTTAATTTATCCTTAATAATTGGAAGTTTCCTAAATGTGTAATATCTATGCTCCATGATCTTTGATGATTCTTATAATTTCATATTCAGGTTGTGTACATTTATTCTTTTATGAAAATGAAATTACCACATGTAATTGTGTTGCAGATGGCTTGAGAGCGCTTCTGATGGGTTGTAAGGCTATGGCAGCTTCTGCAAGATCTTGTGGGGATCAATAAGTTCTCGTGCCCGAACCGATTGATGTATAAAGTAAGTTTTGTTGCTAATTCAGGTTGTATTGCTTGCATAATTCTCAATAATATAATTGGGATGTCAGTAACAGAATATGCTTTAGTTTGTAATAAAGGACCCGGATGTTCTTCGTTAGATATTGGGGTATTTACTGAGATCGGTCCTTTTGGTGTGTAGCCTGATGGAAAAAACGCTATATGGCCGACAGTTTTCCTGGAACAAAGGTTTTTTTCCTCTGTATACTTGCACGGCTTTTTACATGTAGCTAGAGCTCGACAACTAGCAACAGCCCTTTTGATCGTACTATTTGTAGTTTTTTTTGGAATTGTTTATGTTTTTTTGTGATTGTATTGGTAATAATTTTACAACTTCTTTCAGAACACTTTTAATTAAGCCTTAACCTGAAGAACTCACGATCGATCAAATAATCAGCCGCTGATTTGATACACGTATGTTTATTTGATTTGAAAGAAGTAATATTATGGTTAACAATTTTGTACAGGAATCAATGTTATCGTTTGATTCTATTGTAGGTTTATGTTATTCGACCAATTATATAAAATGTTCAAAAATAAATTTGAATTTAATTAACAAGATTTTTGTTGATTTATCGAAAATATTTAATAAGATCCGTAAAAGGTCAAAATCTTGCAGCCATAGTTTTTTAATGTCAGCTCATATCGCTCCTGGTGTGGAGAGATCAGCAGACGTACCCTTGCAGTTGGTGTCGTGGGCAACAAAGGTGCATCATCATCAGGCAGTCGAAAGGCTGCTCTTTACCGTGCAGATCATGGAAAGGTTCCTGTTTACCTGGAGGTTTAACTATTGTAGTGGTAAGTCAAGTAAAGTACAATTTTTTTCTGTATTTTTATTTTCTGTGTCTTAAAGGGTGGTAAGTCAAGTAAAGTGGTTTCTGTAAATATAAGTCTATCTTTAGTTTTTTGCTTCCCTAGCATATTGTGGTAATTCTCCCGTTAGGTGTGGAGCTCAAGAATTAAATAGTGTCTAGCATATAAGTTTAAAATTCAGAATAGCTATATGAAAATGGAGTTGATTTTATCAGAAACATGCCATACTTAATCCTTCATTTTGATCCTTCAACGTCTTGTGAACAGGCCTCTTCAGTTGTTGGAAGACGTTGCAAGATCAAATGAAGGATTGGTTCCGACATTTTGCTGATAAAATCGACTCCATTCTCATATTCTGAAGGCTTGGATAATGTATAATACTACTTTCTTAGCTGAACATGTTTATGAGATGGCTTTAGCTTTAAACCGGAATCTTTATCTGTGATGCTTATGTTAGACAAGTAAACTACGTAATACTTTATTATTCATCACTCTACAGTGATAACATAGACACAACCCTGACTCCATAGACTGGGCTTGGGCCGACTATAATGGTCTCGAGATTAATCAGGTGAGGCCACATACACCTCGCCCTCCCCGTTAACCTGAATGGAAAAAACCACATCCGTTCTTTCTCATGCATGTGTTTATATATATAATGCAGGTGTTGAAGTACCCTGAGATATTTTCTTAAATTTGTATGATTCATGACTATCAAATTTTGTAGTATTTGTCTCTGTGTTTTTGAGATTTAATCTCTGTTTAGTCCTACGAAAGCTACAACAAGTTTACTGAATATAGGTCTGCCATTGATTAGAACACCCAAATTGTTGCTTACTTTTTATTTTTATCACTGGGTAGCCACCTAACTGTATAACATATACTCATTTAAAAATATATAACTAATAGCCAAATACACCCATTAGAACTCAGGACATCAACTGACGACTCTAATTGGGCTGCAGAAAGTGAATTATAGGATGAAGAAGCTCTTTGTTTGGACGCCACTTATTATGGAAATCTCGCGAGACTCATAAATCATAGGTAACCTGATACATGTAACTTTTAGAAATGGGATATACTATGGGATACGACTGGGATGTGACTGTAATAAGGGGTGTAGATCCGGTATACTCAATAATAAACTACATTTAGGTAGTAGACCAAGTGATTGATTTCAGGTCACACGAGCCTACACCTGATGTGTTGGCTTATTTGAGACAAGTTAATAATAGCTTATGAACTCAATTGTTCATTTGAAGCAATGATAACTGAAACATTAAATACTGATTCTCATTTGTTTTTTTATTGGTGCCAATAGTGACCAAGATAGCAATATAACGTCATGTTTATATATGTTTTATTTGCAACTGTTTAACAAGGAATCCGGAGAAGAACAAGGACAATCGATATGTGCTGAATTTGAAGTCATATAGAAACCAACTGAATATGCAGAAACACGATCCTTATTTGCAGTTGCTTAGACCTATAAGGGATGGGATATCTAACCTGATAACATATGCCAAGGTAGTTGTTCTCGATATTTGGATCGAATCTCGGGGACTATAGAAAGAATTTTTAATTAAGTCAAGGACTGATGTAGAAGGGTAAACCCTAGGTTATGAGTAAATTTTCATACATAAGTGTCGGTTTTGCAAATGAAGTCGTTTATAGAGGTCAAAATGACTATATGAGTCGATGACGTAAAACTGTCCGGTTTTTATAGTTCAAAGATGTGTCGGGCAGGAAACCTTAAAAGTAAAATCTTTTAGCCAACTTTTGGGAGGACTTTCTATATATAGTAAGTGAATTCTCTCAGTAGTATCATAAACATTTGGCGTGTTTAAGGAGGGAAAACAGTTTGAACGATTAGTATATATCAGCAGATTTTTAATGAAGGAAATAAATAATAAAATAAAAGTGTAAAAGGTGTAAATATGTAGGAATTATTTAAATGAGAATGGTGTGAGTTTAATTTTGATTTTGAATTATATATTTGATTTTATTAAATATGAAATATTACTTGAATATATTATTAAAGGTGCGTGTTTTATTTTGATAGATTGTGAATTTCGTGTTCGCCGGGCATCGTCAATCGTCGAAAGTCGTATTATATTGCTATTACTCAAGGTGAGTCTATAGCCTCGCTTTATACTTGTTTTTAATGATTTCAAAACCCGCAAGGGGGATACATGCTATTTGAAATAAAATTAACACATGTCATGAATAATTGTTGGACCCGAATGTTGTCTATGTTGTCTGATGTTGCCTTGAATTGTATAAGTACCTAAGTTGCAAAAGTCCCTAAATTCATGAACCGTTAACTATGTTCTAGCTCTTTGTTGTGAGTTGGGAATAGCCACTTATTCAAATGATAGTACTATTGGGATGACGACCCTATCCGAGACCATGGCTTTACGCTGAGTAACCTCTGGGAAGGATAATTTACGAGAAAAAGAAATAATGGTCTAACTTGCAACTAATACCCTAGTAGGGGGCAGTGGAATTCTTATAGTCACGCTGGTATTTGGCGTGGGTGACTAAGTTAAGGGGTCGGTGTCATGAGCTTAATACAATTCACTAGCTATCGCTATAAGATAAAATGCCTGATGAATAGATTGTATGGCCACAATGCTATTAAACGATTATGATTGATTTTATCATGTGTTCAAATGTGTTTTGTTAAACCTATAGATTCACTCAGCATTATTGGTTTATTTGTTTAAGCATGTATTTCAGGTAGTCTGATGTGTTGATCAAGGAGCTTGCTTGGAAAGGTTGCGGTGTCGCTTTTATAGTTGTTCAGTCTGAAACCGTTTTCTTTCCATGTCATTATGAAATATTGTCTTGACTTCAGAAAAATTATAAAAATTATTTTGAGTATTTTATAGTTGATTAAGAGTTTGTATTTTTGGGATGGTATCTTTGGGGGACCGAAATGCTACTCTGATATTTATAAAATTAAATTATTGGGATTGAAACTTTAGACTAAAATATAGTATTATTTTATTTTATATTCCAAATGTTTCATTTTTAGATTATACCAAATGTTTTTAGTGACGAGGTTTGTGTTTAGCACCCAAATGTGTATTTCTGCTGCGCAATGTAATTTGGGAGTGTTAAAAAACATTTTAATATCTTAGTACTTGATAAACATTAGAAACTTGATGTGGATCATTCTTTTAGATACAAAAATGATCATTAGGAACTTAAGAACAAATTGATTTTCTAGCATGATTAGTGTAATTTAGTATTCTTTATTTGTAATTTATTCTAACGATTGAGCGTCGTGCTTTGGATAACTACAGTGCTACAACTTTATCCTTGTAATTCATTTGATAATTGCAATGGTATCACAACGACTAACATGAAACATAAAATCACATATATGATATATATTATTCAAAAGTTATATGGTTAGAAACTTAACTAATTCATAATTTCACTTAGTTCCTGATTATAAGTCACTATCTCAATGGTCAATAGATGGAAGGGTTTGAAGATCTATGTCTAAAGATAGTAAATACACAAATTTAACGACTTATTATGTATAAAGAAGCTTTATTATACATTTGAATTAATTATATATACTTTGTAATCTACGACCAACACTTGTATACAGAAGCTTTACATAAAATTTGAACTAATATGATGTACTTTGTAATTACGAAAAATTTATTAAGTTTATTGGTCTTATTGGATTATTGTTCATAGATTTTTCGTGTGTTATTCACTTCGTTATAATTTAAGATTTTTCGTACTTCATTAATCGTTACTAGAAATTTCTCAAGTAAACTCAAAAGGCATGTCCGTCCATCGGACGGGCTTTGCAACTTGATAAGTTAACCTTTATAATATGCAAATTGATAAGTTAATAATATGACGTCCGATATACACTAACTTTAACATAACCAACTGGCTTAGATCAGTTGTCCACCAAGGTTACACTAAGTAGTTTTCTTGGGAGAGGTTTCCTGGAGGTCTTTGGTTCAAGACCTGTCAAGGGCCCTTTCCGGCGAAGCGGATAAGGAGTTTAACACAACTAGGCGAGGGTTCAATGAAGACATTTTCCCGCTTGGATGTCATTGCATGACTCGACCCACTAACTACTAACATTTGCCGTTCTAAAAAAACACTAACTTCAACAATATAATTTTTAGTTGAACACTAATGAAAATATTTTGAGGTCAGTATAACATATTAGACAACTAAATTTGTATTAGTATTTAGTGTTGGTACGTAAAAAAATTGGAGAACGATTTACTCTCATGCCTAAAAATATCTCAATGTATCAATGGTGAATACAAAGCAGGGTTTTAAGATTTTATGTTTTGATATAGGTGTTAATTATACCAATTTTTCGCCAAACGTTTTTTACAAAGAAGCTTTACATATACTTTGATCTTAAACTATATATACAAAAAATTTGAATTTATTTTAACATACGATGTATTTCCTTTTATCGGATTACTTTTCATGTTATTAATATTTGCTTATTTCTCTTAAGGTATTATTATTGATTTATTTTATAATCTGAATTCAATTAAATATACGTATAAATCTCTTTGTTATTCATTAATAAAAACATAGTTTATTAAAATATAAATAATAAAGCGCGTCCGTCCATCGGACAGGCTTAGCAACTAGTATAATATATAGTTAAAAGAAAAATAAAGTCGAAAGAAAATATTCTTAGATTTTTTTAAATGATATATATAGTAATAAAGAAAATAAAATAAGGAAATACATTTTTTTGTTTTTAAAGATTTTTTTTTTGGATTTTTTAAATTTTTTTATTATATATATATATACAAATACGAAAATAAACTTTCAAAGCGAAAGGATCTTCAAGTCACTAACTAAAAACACAACGCAAACATCGTTACACACATTCCCTGGCAGCGGCGCCATTTGATTCATCGTTTTCGAACACCCAAAAAGGTTATCGTAGTTCCGACGAAGTGTGAATGGGAATCCGCGTTAATGTCTCAAGTTTGATGCTCAAACAGAAAAGATTTTGATTTTTATATTAAAATCTACTAATTTTACCAACTAAATATTAAAATAGATAAAAGCGATAAGGATGAAAATTAAACTACAATTATAAAGCGAGAGATATCTAAAATAATAATAATGACAATAAAGATGCCACAAAAAAACTATAATCAAAACTACTCAAATCACGACATTAAAGTTGAAAATTAACAAGGCAACAATAGCAATTATATTTAAGCTAATGAAATAAAATAAGAAAAGAGATGGAGAATTTAACCCGTAATGATGAACCGGAGACGAAAAATTAAACACCCGATCTAATAACTAAATTATATCAAAAGCTTAAAAATTTCAAAGTTTTTATCAAACTAATTAGCCGATAAAGTTGTCAATTTTATCGACTAACTTACAAGATAAAAACAAATCGAGCTTTAAACTTTAAAACTTAATCTAGCTAAAAGACCCGTAAAGCTCCTCGCCAAAAGATATGAACCGGATATGCCGAGACAACATAAAACAAAAAACGTTAACGACAATTAAGATAAATGACATTCTAAACTAATCGCAAAAACAAATTTTATTTTAAACTTAAATTTTATAAATATTTAAAATACTATTTAAAATTTATCGAAAGTGATTTAAAACATATATATATATATATATATATATATATATATATATATATAAATATATATATATAAATATATATATATATATATATATATATATATATATATATATATATATATATATATATATATATATATATATATATACACACATATATATATATATATATATATATATATATATATATATATATATATATATATATATATATATATATATATATATATATATATATATATATATATATATATATATATATATATATATATATATATATGTATATGTATATATATATATGTATATATATATATATATATATATATATATATATATATATATATATATATATATATATATACATATATATATATATATATATACATATATATATATATATATACATATATATATATATATATATACATATATATATATATATATATACATATATATATATATATACATATATATATATATATATATATATATATATATATATATATATATATATATATATATATATATATATATATATATATATATATATATATATATATATATATATATATATATATATATATATATATATATATATATATATATATATATATATATATATATATATATATATATATATATATATATATATATATATATATATATATATATATATATATATATATATATATATATATATATATATATATATATATATATATATATATATATATATATATATATATATATATATATATATATATATATATAAACAAACTAATTTTGAAACTCATTAAGAAATTTCTAAAGGAAACATTTAAGCTAAAGAAAACATCTAAGCTAAAAATGACATATTAAAAATAGTGAGGATATGAAATGTATGTTATGCTGCGTCTATCTATCTATGCTTTAAAATAAAACAGGAAAAATATTTATAAAAATTTGGAATGTTTGATTTTGTTTTCTAAATCAGATCTACATCTATCCTAACTAATAAAAATAAACGTAGGTAAATGATAAATGTATGTGAGGAGTATATGGAAAGTGTTATGTCTGTTGCTAAAAAACCAAGAAGCAGCAAAAGAAAAGTGAAGATAAAAATTGGAAAGTGATTACTACTTCCTATCTATCCTAACGAAATCAATATCAAAAAGGAATTAAAATAAGTGTTTTTCTTAAGCTATCATCTACTACCAAGACAAAACAAAAAACAGATATCCTCAAACTAAAGTGAGGATATCCCTCCCTTTTGTCTGTGTTTTTTTCTTGCTAAGCTTACCAAAAATAAAATAATGAAGACTATCCAAAAAAATTGAAGAGCTGCGTAGGATTTGTTATTAAAAAAAAGAAAATTGTAACAGAAAAAACTATCCTAAACTTGCTCTAAAAAAACGCAGCCAACCAAGTTATACATGTAAGGATAATATTTATAATTTTTTGGAATGTGTCCTCCTTTACAAAAAAAAGACATAAAAAAGATAAATTGAAGACTATAATGGAATGTTTTTATAACTGCTATTGTTTCTATATCTAAGCTAAAAAAAATGAAGACAAGAAAGAAGAAGAAAATTGAGTTGCTGTCCTACTACTATTTAAAAAAAATGCAGCCTCCTCCAGAAAAAAGGAGGATAAGATCTATATAAAAAAAGAATGTTTCTCCTTTTTGATTTATCTCTACGCCACTATCTGATCTCTTTTCACCACTGGGCCTTGCTCCTTTTTGGGCATGTTGGGCTGTTTGCTCAGGCCTGTGTAATTGTTGGGCTGCATTTGCTTCTTAAACGAAAAAATGGGCCTAATGTGGGCTTTCATACTTGCTGAGCTGATGTGGATTTAGATATATTAATGGGTCGGTTCGACCCATTTAAATGGTGTCCGGTCGGCCCAATAAAACATGAATGCACCGTCAAACTTGATTTTTCGCGCTCTTTCCATTTCTCGTGCTTGTTTTTGGCTCTTTGGCTTCGTTTTTGCTCATTTTATTTGATATCCGTACCTACAATAA
This sequence comes from Glebionis coronaria, assembly GCA_025667525.1. Classification (NCBI taxonomy): domain Eukaryota; kingdom Viridiplantae; phylum Streptophyta; class Magnoliopsida; order Asterales; family Asteraceae; genus Glebionis; species Glebionis coronaria. The sequence continues at coordinate 478,179 of JANFOE010000782.1, read as the reverse complement.
TAAATAGAAAATATAAACGATATATGCATTAAAAATACATTTTGCTATTTATTATGCGAAAAATGAAGGAATATTAGCACTAAAAACATGAATAATTGTGTGTTTAACACCACACTTGCAAAGAAATTGAAATGTTAGATAAGGAGAACTTTAGAGTTGCAAACCTGAACAAACATTCTGCTTGAGCAGAAATCGATTGATGGTTTGTTTCGATGAAGCCTAGCTTCCCCGGAAAAATTACGGACACGCATAGTGACACATTGGTTTTTTTTCATCTAGCAAGGTGCTTGGTTTACTGTTGAGGATTAGCTTCTTATTAAGACAGCTAACATTATTCACGTATTAAAGACCTCATCAAGCATATTTTGTTCAAAATGTTTGAGTTACTAGCTGATGATAAGTTGGTGCTAATCATTGCTCATAATTTGCATGCATGACGAAACATAATAATCGTCTACTAAACATCAAAATCTCCTATTTTTGCACTTCAGGGATAAGAACTACGCTAATAAAATCAAATATTAATCTTTTCTTATAATTTGCACGGTGGAGATATTTTTACAATTGAAGTAATCGTTTAGTAAAGTCAATATCTAATATTTTTGCACTTCTAGTAAAAATCGCTAATTAAATCAAAGCTATAAACTTTGATCATGCTTTGCACGTGTGAAGATATTTTAATCAAAATAATATAATCTTCTAATTAACATCAATACCTCAGTTTTTTTTCTACTATAAAAAAATACACTAGTAAGATTAAACCTTCAATCCTCGTCCAGTGAACATCAATATCTTTTATTTTTACACTTCAATTAGAATAAATACGTTAGTAAAATCAAAACTCTAAGCCTTGCTCATAACTGCATGGGTGAAGATATTCTTAAACTTTAAATATTTGTCTATTAAACATCAATATTTCATTTTTTGCACTTCATGTATAAAAATACACTATTAAAATCAAAGCTTCAATGTTTACTCATAATTTGCATGCGTGAAGATATTATTACAAAACTCAAATACTTGTCTATTACACATCAACTAATCATATTTTTATACTTCAAGTAAAAAATGCTATTAACATCAAAGCTTTAATATTTTCTCATAGTTTGCACACGTGAAGATATTCTTACAAAATTTAAATAACCGTTTATTAAATATCAATATCTCATTATTTCACTTCTAGTATAAATAATACGTTAGTAAAATTAAAGTTTTAATCCTTGCTCGTAATTTTCCGGCATGAAGATATATTCTTACCAAACCTAAATAGCTGTCATATAGTATGAAAAATAAGCTAGTTACAATACTTATTTGTAATTGCATGCGTGGAGATATTCTTACAAAACTCAAATAAATGTTTAATAAACATGCATATCTCTCCTATTTTTGTACCTTATACCATAAAAACATTAAGCAGGTGAGATAAAAAACCTCAATCATTACTCATAATTTGAACGCGTGAAAATATATTTTTACACAACTTAAATAGTCATTATTTTCACGCTTGAAGATATACTCTTACAAAACTTAAATTATCGTCTATTAAACATTAATATATCCTATTTTTGTACTTCTAGTAAAAATAGCTAATTAAATAAAAGCTTTAATCGTTGCTTATAATTCGTACGGTGAAGATATTAAAATTAAATAATCGCCTACTAATTTCTTATTTTTTCACTTCTAGTATAAAAAATGCGCTAGTAACAAAATTTTCATCTTTGCTCATTATTGCACACCTTAAGATATTATTACAAACTTAAATAATCATATATTAAAAATAAATATTTCTATTTTTACTTCTAGTACATAAATTCTCTAGTAAGATCAAAGCTTCAATCTTTCCTCATCTTTTCATGGATGAAAATGTTTTTCCAAAACATAAATTATCGTCTATTAAATATCAATATCTTCTATTTTTACTTGTAGTGTAAAAGTATGTAGCATTGGCTAAAACCGGCCGACACGAACCGAAAATCAATTCTAAAAAAAGGAACAACCGAAGTGAACCGATCAAAACCGAAAACCAAGATGAAGCCGAACTGAATGGATAGTTTAGGCGTATTTTACTTTTTTTAACCCGTACCAAACCGAGAAAACCGAAACCAAAAACCATAAATATACAAACCGAAAATGGTCAGTTATGTTTTTGTCATTTCGGATCAAATCTGTTTTTTGATTCGGTTCGGTTTGGTTTTCGATTGGGTTTGCTTAACCCTAATAATAAGACCAAAGCATCAATCTTTGCTAATACATTGCAAACATGAAGATATTCTTACATAATTAAAATAATCGTTCATTAAACATCAACGTCTTATATTTTTAAAACTCTGGTATAAAAATTATGTTAGTAAGATCAAATCTTCAATCCTTTCTCATTATTTGCACGCTTGAAGATATTCTTACAAAACCTAAACAATTATCTATTAAACTTTAGTATGCATTTTTTACACTCTAGTATAAAAAATACTCGAGTAAGATCAAAGCTTCGATCCTAGTCCATGATTTGCACGTGTGAAGATGTGTTGTCCCTTAATATATGATGATAGATTAAATAAATGAGATGGAAAAGATATGAAATTCTAGAGAGAGAAAGTAGAGAGAGGTGATTAACTATGTGAAATTAGATTAGAGAAAATGAGAGCAACCAACCCCCCTAACAGGCTAGGAGGGTGCTTATATAGTCCACCCACATGCGGGCTTTCTATTGGACTATATTTGTTTTGGGCCGGACTTGAATAAATGCTAAGTACCTTAAAAGAGGCCTTTTAAACTAACCATCAAGCCCGTAATGTCACGACTATTTTAACTAACTATTAGAACGTTCTAATAAATATTACAATATAAACCTATGACCGAACATTCTTATTTGACTAAATATTTTGAGGCTAACAATCTCCCCCAATGTGAGGTCATTCCTCTTTGATATTTGGAGATCAATGGAGATTACGAATTTTGTCATAAATGAGTCTTGAACGTGTAATAGTAGTCTTGTTCGTTCATGCTGTGATCTTTGAGCCTTTGTCATTGTCTTTCGACTTTGTCTTTTATCTTGAGATCTTTAGATTATTCTTGACTTGTCTTTGCCATCTTGCGATCTTGTGTCTTTATCCACATACTCATACTTTGCACTATCTTGAAAGCTTGCTAACAATCTCCTTTGAAGAGAGGTCATTCCTCTACATTAATTGATAAAGAAGATTTTGATCATCAGAGTTACGGAAGTCTTTAGCTTTCTTGATTGTTGAATGTCTTTGGGCATAAGTATGTGGTTTTGAATCTTCGACTTTGCTGAGTACACCATAACGCCACCTTCTTGAGACAAAACATAGACGCGGACTAAATGGCTTTGACATTCATCCTAAATCGGTAGCGTTTTACCTCCGGTCGGTGAAGACCGTTACATGATATTAAATATCGTACCTGTGATTAGGTAGATTCAATTAAGAACCTCCTTGACAGGGTTTCGCGGCAGTACTAGCCGTTTTCTTTACTCGACCGTCTCAAAGCAAGACTGCGAACATAAAGAGTGAATCAATTGGATAAATTATCCGCTTGATTAAAGTCGTCAATTCAAATTCCTGGAACAAGTTTGATTCTTAAAGAATCTTACCATTGTTGCTTTCCATTTGACACAAGATTGATTCATAAAGAATCTCGCAAGTTACCTACCGTAGCGCTGTTTGATGTTGACGCTAGAAGGATTTCCATTCGTCATTCTGAATATTAATGATTATCACTCTAAATGTTCTGGCAAGACCATAAAGATATTGCGTAGAAACCTGAAACAAGTTTGAATCAATTCAGAATCAAACCACTGTTGCTTTTCAGTTTACACATGTTCAATTCTAAAAGAATCTTACACATGACCTACCGTAGTGCTGTTTGATGTTAACACTAGAAGGATTTCCACTCATCATTGTAAATACTAGGTAGTATCACTCTGAGTGTTCTAGCAATATCGTATGGACATAGCGTAGGACTCTCTCGATCTTCATCCGTGTGTCCTAACGAGATTTGATTAATCTCTTGGATCTAGACTCAATTTGTGCACTTTTAGTGGTCAGAGGTTGGAGCAGATGCCACCTATTCAATATCAACTATCTCGGAGTGAGAAAGTCGATAGAAGTCGTGTTGATCTCCGTGACAATAAAACAAACTTATTTTGAAAGAAGCCTAAGTCAATTGGGGAGGGGTTGTGCATTACATCACTGGGTCCATGATGTGTTGACCCAGTTTCTGCCTAAGTTGTATGGATGGCTTCTTTCTTTACACCCTTTATCCTTACATTTCTTTTTCATTCTTCAACCCCTTCAATGCTTACCAAGACATCATTACTAGCACCTTGTTGTGATTGTTCCAGTGCTAGCACCAGTACCTAGTCGGCATTCAGATTCGTTCACATTCTACTCCATCTTTCCTAAGGACTTCTAATAATGTATTGGATTGTCCCTAGGAATATCCCTCCGGTTCTGGTTAGATCATAGGACTTAAACCTAACCACCCTTTTGACACCAATAACTTCGTGGATTAAAGATGTTGTGGTTATTTGACGGTACCATGAGTGCTTGAGTCTTTACATCACATTTTAATCACATTTTCTCCACTATCTCTAATATATAAAATCGTTTGATATTAGAGATACCAAATTTGATTAAAATATATTTTGAAAAAATAGTCTTGAAAAACGTTCGGGAGAAAAATGTGTCAAACTTAGCATGAATTAGGAAAGCTCCCCCTCAAAAATTGATCCATTTGAATTGTCATTATGAGGATGTGATCCACATTTCGCTTTTTGAGGATGGGAGTTGTTGAACACACAATTTTTGAAAGATTTTGAATAATCATTGAGAAACTCTTGAAAAAATTGTGTTCAACGCTTTTCGAAAAACTCTATTTCTTTTTGGCGAAAAAGTTTTTCAAAAGCATAAACTTCAGTTCATAGACTTTTAATGTCTTGACAAATCTACTCAAGTGTAAGAAGATTTAACTGCTTTTGCTGAGGGTAAGGGCACTAAATCGTACACTCCCCCGTGAATATTTATCCGGGTTGCAATCTAAAAGTGATTACAAGCCATTGTGTTGAGCTCAAAACGTTGAATGTTTTGTGACAAGCTCAACCCAAGATAGATTGCTCTACCCGTTGTTGTAAGCATTTTCCAAAATATACATTTTCTTTTATTAAAAGTAGTAATGACATATTTTGAAAAAAATATTTACAACTTTCATTCGAGCTTTATGTACACACCCGTGTCGTTATTGAGCGACATTTCTAGGCACGTCCATATTATCAATACTAAAAGACATGTCGAGAAGAATATTTTTGGGTTTTCAAAGGTTTTTAATTTTGTATTTTTCTTTTTCATTAATATATACAAGTAGATGTTTGATAGATAGATCAAGCAGGCTTCTTTGCCAGAATCTCCAGTTCTGCTGGAGTCAAACATCTCATACCAATTTGCCTAACTATATACACAAACCTCTCTTTCGAAAGAGCTTTTGTAAACAAGTCAGCTAATTGGTAATCAGTTCCAACAAATTATAGTTCAACGATACCCCTTTCAACTTGTTCCTTAATAAAGTGATATCTGACATCAATGTGCTTCGTGCGGGAATGCTATACTGGATTGCAGGAGATGGATATGGCGGACTTTGAGTCACAGTACATAGGTACTTTATCAAAGTGGAAGCCATAATCCGTGAGGTGTGTTCTCATACAAAGAACTTGAGCGCAACACGCAGATAGAGACACATACTCCGCTTCGGCTTATGAAAGTGACGTGAAATACTTCTTCTTGGAAGACCATCCCACGAGCTTATCTTGACCTAGAAATTGTGCACCACCAGAAGTACTTTTTCGTGTGTCAAGACACCCTACATGATCAGAATCTGAATAGGCTGTTAGAAAGAAACCGGTTTCCCTCGGATACCAGAGTCCCATGTGAATGGTATTCTTAAGGTACCGAAAGATCCGTTTAACCTCCTTGAGGTGCTTTTCAGTGGGCCGTGCTTGATATAGTGCACAATAACACGTAGCATGTGATATATCTGGTCGGCTTGCTGTTAAGTACATGAGGGAGCCGATCATGGAACGATATCTCGGGATGTGGTTGATAATGGTGTCCCAACGGGGTCACATGAGGTCATACCATGTTTTTTGATTATCTCTTGACAATACTTAGCTTGCTTGATAAAGATACCACTTGGAGATTGGTGAACTTGAATTCGTAGAAAGAATTTCAGTTCGCCCATCATAGACATTTCAAATTTGTCGTGCATTACTTTTTCAAACCATTTTGAAAGTTTTGGGTTTGTAGACCCGAAAATAATGCCATCAACATAAATCTCCACAAGAAAAATGTCATCCCCATATTTATAAGTGAACAAAATTAGATCAATGGAACCTTTTGAGAAACCTTTGGTTACTATATAAAGTGCTTTGTGGAGACAATACACCTTGTCAGGATAATAAGGATTGACGAATCCTTCCGGCTGTGTGACATAGACTTCTTCCTTCAAAGGACCGTTAAGAAACGTCGTCTTTACGTCCATTTGATAAACGATGAATCCCTTATGTGCAGCATAAGCAAGGAAAATCCTGACCGCTTCCATACGAGCTAATGGTGCAAATGATTCTTCAAAATCAATACCCTCTTTCTGGCCATACCCTTTAGCCACTAGCCTAGATTTATTCTTGATGATTGTGTTTTCTTCATCCATCTTGTTTTTCCAGACCCATCGAAGATTTAAAGGTATTACATCGAATGGTCTGTCAACAAGTTCCCAGACTTTAAGTTTTTCAAATTGTTGAAGTTCATCCGTCATTGATTCAATCCAAGCGTGATTTACCAAGGCTTCTTTGATATTTGTTGGTTCAGCTGTACTCACGGCGGGTGAAAACATACAAACATCACCATCGGTTTCAAGCTGGCGTCTTGTACGAACGAGCTGTGAAGGGTTTCCAATTACTTGAACCAAAGGATGATCTCGGGTCCAATGATGTGTTGAAGGATGTCGTTCGTAAAATGTATGCATATTTGACGGATCAACATGGCGAGTAGAAGACTCTCCTGTTTCGTGTACCGGTGTACCGAATGGGTTGATAAATTCGTCTTCGTCATTTAATGCATTGTCTGCTTCATTTGTGTTCTCTAGAGCAATGACAGTAGTTGTGGATGTTGTAGGAGCGGTTGTTGATGTGATATTCTGAGGAGGTAAATCTGCAGCAACCCGTGTTGAAGTAGATAATGTTGTATCCTTTTGTTGACGATGATCGGTATCATAATTCTAATCATGAGTGACAGCGGAAGACTTCGATACAACATGTTTCTCCCCCGTGAAATATTCATCATACATTGGTCCATATAACATTTCCAACTCTTCAATTGTCGTGTTGACTGTCATGTCTGCTCTTGGAACATTTCCTTGAACCAGCTTTGAACTTGACGGTTCATTGCTGTGGTCTTGAGTTCCGAGTTCCTTGTTGTGAACGGAAGTCGTTTGTCGTTGTGGATCGGGACTTAAACTGTTTTGTTCAAGTTCCATTTCTTGTAATTCATCAAATCGGATATGAATAGTCTCAACTATCAATTTTGTTCTCTTGTTGTAAACTCTATATCCCTTAGACTGAGTTGCATATCCCACTAGAATACACGCATCACCTTTCTCTTTCATCTTATCCAAAATTTCACCATCTCGTATTATGTAACAAGTACATCCAAAAACGTGAAGGTGTTTGAGTGAAGGTTTAGATCATGAATTATGTGATATGGTGTCTTTTGTGTCTTGGAATAATTAAGGATCTGTTTTGTGTGTAGCATGCGGTTGACACGACTTCGGCCCAAAAGAATAGTGGAAGATTTGAAGCGGATAATAATGTTCGAGCAGCCTTAACTAAAGTACGGTTTCTTCTTTCAACAACGCCGTTTTGTTCGGGTGTTCGAGCAATAGATGTTTCATGTTCAATTCCTTCGGCTTCAAAATAGTTCCTCAGAGTTGAATTCAAAAATTCTATGCCTCTGTCAGTACGAACCACTTTTACTTGAGCTTGAAGACCACGTTGTATCAGTTTAAGGAAGTTGATGAGAACTTCGGGTGTTTCATCCTTGGACCTCAAGAAGTGAGTCCATGTGTACCTTGAGTAATCATCGACAATTACCATAACATATTTCTTCCCATTGATACTTTGAATACGCATGGGACCACATACATCTATATGAAGAAGATCCAACCGTCCTTTAGAGCTTGGTGTAGTCATTGTCTTAAAGCTACTATGTTTAGCTTTACAAAGCTCACAAGAAGAACAAAGATGATATTTGATGAATTTCAAGCTTGGAAGGCCTCTCACAATATCTTTCTTGGAAAGCAAGCTGATGGTATCAAAATTAAGATGAGATAAACGTTGATGCAATAATCATGCCTGATTCGTTGAAGCTTTAGCCATGAAGCAAATTGGATTTGACGATGTTGTGTCTTTTAGTGAAATTGTGTAAAGATCGGTACCCCGTGAACCGGTGAGTAAATCATTCCCATCATAATCACGAACAAAACATGTCTTCTTTCTAAAAGCAACTTCCAAATCTCCATCACAGAATTGACCAACCGAGAAAAGATTGTGATTGAGCCCTTCGACGTAGTATACCCTTTTTATCGTTATATTCCCCTGAACCAAATCTCCATATCCTAGGATCAGTGCAAATTGATCATTTCCGAATCAGACCGTACCCAGGAACTTCTCCACGAAGTTAATTAGAAGCTTGAGATTCCCCGTCATGTGCTTCGTGCATCCGGAGTCCAGTATGAAGAAAATTATTTGTATCACCTGCAGAAGAATTAGAACACAATGGAGAATTTGCTAAATTAGATACCACGTTAGTTGTAATTTCAGAATCATTAGTGTCCTTAGCAACATTTAAAGGCATACTAAAACTCGTTGTCACATTTTATGTCCTAACTTTAGGCATCCATTTATATCCTGGAGGACATTGATTAGCAAACCACCATTTCCAAGACTTGCTAGCAGACTCATATAATTCCCTAATTCTGCTTCTAGGGTTCTTAATGGTGGAGTCTGATGCATTACTTTTCTTAGTGGGGGTTGCACCAGAATGGCTCACTTTGCGTTTGGGTTTACTAGCACTAATATGCATCACAACTTGCTTCTTAGTTCTAGTATCTACGCCTTTGACATTATTCATAGCACTAATAACCCTTTTTTAGTATATCGTTTTTCCTCGAATTGACACGAATTGATTTTACGTTTTCTCGTCAAGACTTAATTCGTTTTTGGTTAAAGAAAAGTATTTTTGGTATTTATACTACTTGGTAAAAAGCACATAAAAAGTAAAAATATTATCTAGATACGTATACGTACTACACTACTTGACACGCAAAACGAGAAGACTACTAATATAATATTCGACTATTGTTAAACTAATCTATTAATATTATACTAAAATGAAGTTAAAATGAAGTTAAAATGAGAAAGTATATTAATGCAGCAAATGCAAATTCAAATCAGTACATCATTGTAATTAACGTATGCAAATGAAAGCCCATAGAAATGGCCCAACAAGTTTAATATTCGCCCAGTTACTGTTTAACTGTAACTAACGAGCCGGACTAACAGTGCATTTATAAAACTAACAGAAGGCTAACGACCCTAACTGTGGACCGTGACTGTTATGAATAGATACAAAATTGAGGACTAACTGTGTACATCTACCAAACTTCTGCAAATGCTAAAAAATCAGATTCTGAATTCAAATCTTTGCAAATACTACCGTTTTTTATATCTATATTTGTTTTCAATTTTACTTTGGAAAACTTATTTGAACAACTAAATTTGTAATCATTAATTTCTATATCAGACTATATGAACACTACAAATCTGCAACAACACGACCTAGCCAGGATTCAAAATTAAGCAGGAACTCACAAAGATGTATTATGCTAAATACTCTAAAAATTTAAACAAGAAATGGAAATCAAAATTTCAGAAAACAAGAAATAAGCTCAATAACAGAGATTTGAAAAAGAACAAACAAGTAACACTAACAAGTTATACTAAAGATGCACAACAAATAGTTTAAAGGCAGATTATACTAAAAATGCAGAAATATAAACGAAATTTACACTACCATAACAACTAGCAGATTATACTAAAAAAATTGCAGAAAGTAAATGCGAAACTTCCTGCGTCCAGACCTGCCCGTTGTCGACGTGTGCTATGCTAACGAAAACCAAACAGAGACCAGGAGTTTACTGAGCAAACCGAACTACTACAATGAACTGAGCCGAAAACTGTACTTCCCGGCCTAGTCCGCTTATGATGAAGCCATGAACTGAAACTAGACTAAAATCGAAGCTATGCTATGACCGAGTTGAACCGAGACTGATATCCCTACCATCGTCTTCATTCGACAAACAAAATCAACCATAAAATTTACCGAATCTCACTTCAATCAAAAATAAACTTTTACCCAAAAATAAAACCGAATCCAAATTAACATGGATCAAATCTCCAAGCTCCAAAAACTGATTATAATGAATCTGAATACATGAACTGTGTCAAACTGAAACTTGAACTTTTATTAATCAAACTCGAATCTGAACAAAAAGTAATAATAACAAGAGGCTGCGTTTTACTATTTTTCTAACCTAATACTGACTAATCTCTGAATTTAACACAACCAAATCCAACCTCTGAACATAAACTTATGATATTCGAATCAAACTTTTTAAATAACCGACTTTAACAAACTTTCATTAAAAGCAATCGAACCAAAAGAAAAAACAACATATGAAAAGTTGTGAATGATTTAATAATCAAACTGAGAATATAAATTTGATTTAATATAAAATCACTATATGTAACCGATTACAAAACAAAGAAGCTGAGAATTAAAATTTTATAACTCTAAATGAGTACATAAATAAGAAGCTGTGATTGAGTGTTTTATGAAATCTAAAAATACTGGAAATGATTAAAAGAACCGAAAGTAGAAGAAAGCTGAAATAAAACTAAATACCTACCTATTCTCATAAAACGCAGGAATGAAAATATACAGATAAAATAAAAATGTTGCATATTAAATAAGTTGCCCTCTTTATTCTATCCCCCCAGATCCGATTTATATTTTTTCTTTTTAATAAGGTTGGGCTTTCTTCGTCTTTTCTTTATCTCTTGGGCCTGCGACCTTTCTTTTCTTCTGCTAGGCCAACATCTTGCTTGTTCATTGTTGGGCTTGATTTGGTTATGGGCCAGCAGCTTGTATCTAGTATAATAATGGGTCGGCTCGACCCATTTAAATGGTGTTGGGCCGACCCAATAAAATATTTAGGCACCGTTGGACTCGATATTCCTTGCTCTTTCCATTTCTCGTGTCCGTTTTGGCTCCTTGGCTTCGTTTCTTGTGATTTTCTTGATATCCGTACCTCCACACGCACAAACGACAAAACACACATATACAAGGCATAATTGATGATTATTTGATCGTTTTTTCGCACATTTTACGAGAAAATATGATGTGTAATTAGAGTCACATCACACCCCCTACTAAACCATTGCCGTGTCCTCACGCAATGCTAAAATAAAGTATAAAGCAACTCCGTTTTTCATTTATTAAAAGTATTTAATCATTTTATTAATATTATAAGCGTAAATGACATAATGTATCGGTTTTCATTATTCAAAAATAACTTTTAGGATCACAAAATTTGAATAGGTTCATCGTCCTCGACTTTTCACTCTTTCCATGCCAAGCTAAAAAACAAGATCATTGTTAACAACAAGTTCTCATGTTAAGACCACTTATATAAGACATTTGTGTAGAACTTCTTCTCCATTATTCCTAAGTTGTATCTCTAGATTTTAAACATTGTCATTCACCCGTAGGCTCATTTGACTTATTTAATAATTGTTAGTCCAAAAATGAAGGCAAAACGGTGTAAACCCAACACTTAGAACCTAACCTCATCCTCAAAAACCATTGTCACTAAAGAAAGCCCACTTCAAGGATAATTTAACACGATTTAGGGAATAAATTCCCGGATTCAAAATTTGGCCAGTAGTACTACTTATTATTTATTCCTTCAAAGTCATGTTGACTTTATAGTAGAGTTAGCAAATTTACATCATATACCCTTAGGCTCTTTAAGATGTAAAAGTGCTCCTTATCTATGATCCACACCCTAAGGCTCCTTGAACCATAAACAAGGGAATTGACATTCATCATCACTCCACACCCTAAGGCTCCTTGAAATAATGATGAAGCAATTTTTATTAAACACTTACCATGCCATACACCCTAAGGCTCTAATGACAAGGTTCGTGCTACATGTCCTACATCCTAAGGCTCCTTGAGATCATGTTTTAATCTTATTCTTCTTTATTTATGATATATATAGTAGGCTAAATTCCGCAATCCCATGGTCTGAATACCTCCTACTTAGTGGTTATGAGCCACCTTAGCCGGAAGTCCATGACGCTGACACCCTCAATGTGTTCTCGCTTTAATTAGAAGGGAAATAAAAGAATCGGTTAAGAGATAAAATATCGAACCTAAACCGCAAAAAACTTCATTTATTAAGCAATTAAATACACAAGCGGGGAGAAAGAGCCACAAAAACTCGTATAAGGAAGAATTAACCTTTAAACTTATTATCAACTCTATCATCTCTCGTTCTCCACAATTTAAAATCTCAAATAATGAGACTCGTGGATGCTTACCCTAATAAACTAATTAAGGTCTACATGGTTAAGGAATTAGATAAGGTAAACCGGGTCAAGTCAAAAACTATTCTTATTTTCACCAACGAAAAGCTTACATTCGTGTCAAAAACACTTACTAAAATATGAAAAAAAATTATGCAATTTTAAGCACATTTAAAAAAAATGGAGTACGTGAAGACAACGAACAAAAGGAAAAGCAAATCGATAGATACCCCCTCCCCATACTAAAACCAAACATTTTCCTCAATGTTTCAAGTCGAAGGGTATAATACCCCCTACTAGAGACGAAGAGTCGAATGCAAAATTCTAGCATGGAAAGGGTATGACGCAAACAATTAAAAGCCGTTTATTAATTATGCCAATAAAAATAAGTGTTAGTAAAGGATATAATCATCGGATATCGGATGTCTCAAATGAAGGATCAAAACTCGAGTGATACGTGATGAAAACGAACACAAGAGTCTTTGATATATGAGAAACCTAAAATCACATCACAAACGAAACACGAGAACAAATGAAAGAGCACAAGCCCTTCACATTAGAAATAAGAAATAAGGAAAACCCCATAAAATTCCACCCAGATCAAATACGTGGTTTCCATTTCTAAAGAAATAGATCCCAAGGTGGCAATAGCAAACAAGTATAAGAAAGATGGGTTTCCTTTAAGTAGAAGTCTATCACAATGAAGGGTATAGTAAGAAGGTAATGATCCCAATTTTTCAAAAATTTTCCTTTTAATTTCATCATTAACATACTGAGATTGCTCAAAAATGTGTATACCCAGATCAAATACCGTTCCCTTTATGGGAAAATAGCAAGACAACTTGGTGTTAACATCTTTGGTCTCATTAGGAATGGGTGGGACGGAGGCAGAGAAGGTATAGTATCATCGTGTAATAAATCATCTAGAAAAAGTATATCTCCCTCCACATCAAAATATCCGGATATGTACTCAATTGGTGTGTCAATATCAAGAAACTCATCGATCTCGGGAATGAGAAAACCATCATCATCACTAAAAGTGATATGTGGAATAGAATCGATGGTAGAATCAAAAGTAATTGGTGAAGAGGAAAATGTGAATTTGTCAAAATCCGAATTCTCAAAATCAAGTTTTAAATCTCCATTTGCCCTCTCATCAATACCATGATCACAATGAAGCTCATCCGAGAAAACCAATAACACGGGATCATAAAAAGCATCCTCGTGATAGAATCTCTCAACACTCAGGGTATAAAAATCATCACTAAGTGGTGAAGTATCTGAAAAATCATTAGTATCATTAGCATGTTTTTCAAAAGTCGGGTTTTGCAAAATAGGAGAGTCATCCTCATCCGATCCTGATGAAGAATTAAAAGTATAGTCAGAATCATAAGATAACACATCCATATTTGGATAATGGCTATGAGGAGTAGTATCATTTGGAGGAGTAGGTGAAGGAGTCATAAAAGGAATAGGGTCAAATGTAGGCTCAAGTACAATCTCGGGAATTTCCTCAATAGGCGATAAAGGAGGAGAGCTAAATGTATATGTGGGTGTCAACACCGGAGGGGGAGTAAAACTCATGATAATCTCCGGGCCTTGTCTCTCCTTTATTGGCGGAGAGATGGAAGGATCCACAGTGGGAACATCACTACTAGTAGTGGTGTTAGCCTCAAATTGAGCTCTCAAAGCTTCTAAAAGTTGATATTTAAGACTTTGGTGTTCTTCATGAAGATCATTTATCATCCTCTTTTGTTCCTCAAATATTTAAACTATTTCATCCATTTGTGAAGGTTGAATTTGAAAATCCCCTTGATTATTACTTTGAAAATTGTTATGATTTTGAAAATCTTCTTGATTTGGAAAGCCTTGATTTTGAAAATCCCCATAACACCCTTCATTAATTTGTGGTGAGTCAGGAGTCAACTCAACCGAGGGTTGCTCAATAACTACTTCTTCCTCAAAATCCAGAGGAGAAGAGTCACTAGTCACATGAGAAAGGGGACAAGAAGAAACATCAAAAATAGGGTCATCCGAATCAACACATGGCTCATCAAAAAACTCTCGGAGTATATGAGAAAACAGGGCCACTCCTAATGATAATCGTGTTACCGGATACTTCGGCCTTGCTCCACTCCTAATGATAATAGTTTTTTTAGCATGTCGTTTTCTCCTCGAATCGACTCGAATTGAAATCCAGTTTTATTCGTTAAGACTTTATTAGTTTTTGGTTAAAAGTAATGTATTTTTGGTATTTGAACTACGTGACACGCAAAACGAAAATCTAAACTAATATAATAGTATAATATCATACTGCTAGATACTATGCTAATATTGAAATTGCTTTAGATTTGAGAAATCAACTAAGGTAAAATACGTATAAAGCAAAGTACACAATTTGAAAATCTGATAGTTATTATAAATCGAAATCCAAACTGATGACAAATAGCAAACTCATAAAGCCCATAAGATCTAACCTACACGTTTAAGTTGTTCAAGGCACCTAAGTTCTACTCTCATTCATGGTCAACAAAATCAGCCAAAAAGATACTAAAATGATGCAAATCCAAACTGATGACAAATAGCAAACTGATAAAGCTTAAAATTCAACTAACTGCTAGACTTAAACACAAACTGATGACTAACTGGTTCAATATCTAATAAGCTATACAAACTGTGAATACAACTAACAAGTTCTAGGCATAAAAAGTCAAAAGCTAATTAGACTACTATTATGCAGGAATTTAAAGCGAGACAACCTTCATCCGAGTCCTGGCCGTTGTTGACGAGTAGCTAACTGCTCGAACAAAACTGTTTATCGAAGCTGTGACTGAGTACTCAAGATCTGTACATCCCGGCCTAGTCCGCTGATGTGGAGCACAATGCTAAATCGGAACTGCTACAATGAACCGAAACTTGAACCGAGAACTGAAATCGAAGCTATACTTGAACCGAGAACTGAAATCGAAGCTATACTTGAACCGATCGAAACTCGAACCAATTACTACACCAAATGAATTTTTTAATGGACTTTATACTATTCTGTAAAGTGATACACTAGCCCATGGAAGCATTACTAATACACATGTATACTAACAGATTACTAATCAAAAATGACAACATGACTCTTAACAGTTTTCTGACAGCTAAAACAAACTAAAATATTAGTTTAACTAAACAATTTAATAGTAAGTTTGATAACGTTACTACTCATATTAATTTATATTAATCCATTCAAATGAAAATTACTCTTATGCATAAAGTCTCGAAATTGTAAACTCGAAAGGTAAACTACAAATACGCATTCAAAACTAGATTAATCAAGTTTAAACTATGAAACAATAACAGTACCGAATCCTAACCAAATCCTACAACCGAATGTAAAACTTGCTATAATTTTTGATAATAAACATCAACAAATCGAATACCACTTCAACAGAAACATGAAAAACTATAATCAGACTAAGACCGTATCACAATCGAATATCAACAAAATTGTTTCATAAAACAATCTATCGAATCATAAATCAGCCTCCATCGAAACAAAATCGCAAATCGAATTTAAACCAAACACAAACCTTCGAAATCAATCTATTACCTGTGGAAACCTTGGTTTCCGGATCTTTGAAGCAACTAGGAATGCATCATGTTCATATGATTATACACTCAAAGCGGAATTAGAACACAACACATTAACAAGGTGTTTAGGCACGAATAACATGAATTAAAACAATTGGATTGCCCATTATATTAATAACGAACAACCACTAGACGTGTATACATTGAATCCCACGTCTAGTCGACACACACTTTAGGTTTACATTGTGAATGAATTGAATGAATAAAACCTAAGACCCTTGTTCCTTTTATAGTGGAAGGAACAGAATCTACAAGAGATAATATCAAATAAACATCTAAATATTCTATTTAGATAAACTATATATTGTGTATATCATAAATAATATACTCAATATATTCCCTAAATAGATTTCTCCATCAATCTTTAAACATCCATCAGCGTTTAAAGCTTTATATTATGGAAACCTTATATGCAATTATCAAGATTATTGTACAAGGCTTCTTATGTCTATAAAAGAAGGCCTTTAGGTTAATGTTTAATATAAGTTTTCGTTCGTAAACATCTTTCATTGTAAGCAAGTTTGATATTGATAATCAAAGTGAAAGTTTGTTTACATCATTGTGTGTTCTTGTTTAAGTGTTAAATTCCGCATAACACTTAGATTCAACAAGCTTGATGAAGCTCTGATACCATATGTGGAAACCTTGGTTTCTGGATCTTTTAAGCAACTAGGAATGCATCATGTTCATATGATTATACAATCAAAGCGGAATTAGAACACGACACATTAACAAGGTGTTTAGGCACGAATAACATGAATTAAAACAAATGGGATGTTCATTATATTAATAACAAACATCCACTAGACATGTATACATTGAATCCCACGTCTAGTGCACACACGCGTTTAGGTTTACATTGTGAATGAATTATATGAAAAACCTAATAACCCTTGGTTCCTTTTATAGTGTAAGGATTAGGGTTTTACAAGAGATAAGAATAAATAAACATGTGAATCTTCTATTTAAATAACTATATACAGAATATCTCCTGCATATATATCCAAATAGAATCTTCTAAAAGCTTCTTGTCTACAATTCTATCAACTCTTGAATTACATGTAACAACTCTTGGATTGCACACGACAACTCTTGAGCCAACAACGCTTCATTTGTTCTTGTCAACGCCTAAATTGCTCTTGACAACGCTTGGACAATAACTTCATGTTTTCTTCATTTTTGAGTTTCTGCCACATCAACTTTTTGACCCAACAATCTTCCCCTAGTTGATGGTGGCAAAACTCTATGTGTATCTCTTGTAAGTTGTACATGATCTTCAAATTGCTTCCCCTCAAGTGTAGCATGTATTTCTTCCCCTTTTTGTCACATCAACAGGAAAGTAAACAACGTATGCAATCTTTGAAGATTCTCCATATGTAGCTCTATGTAATGATCTTGAAGAACAATTAATATAATATTTTTGATGTAGAAGTAGAATAACCCAACCTTGTGTTCCATGTCTTGTACTATTCATGTGACTAAGAACTTATACTCATGGTACAAAGTATAAGTAGACCTCGATCCCTTGTCAATATTCTCATCCTTTGTGAGACACTGAGCACGATAATGTAACTCCTTCAAGTGTTATGACAAGTCTTCGTCACCAACCATGTAAGCACGAACAAGTTATTGTTAAGTCAATGACTGTCGTCCACAACTTAACAATATGATAAAACACAAACTCGCGAAAATCTTCTTCAAGCATCAAACTTACCATACGAATTCTTCCCCTTAAGCCAACACCTCTTCATGACGAATTTAATGAAATAACATCTTCATACCATATGTAAAAGTCCTTTATTGGA
The DNA here is from genome assembly GCA_025667525.1 of Glebionis coronaria. Classification (NCBI taxonomy): domain Eukaryota; kingdom Viridiplantae; phylum Streptophyta; class Magnoliopsida; order Asterales; family Asteraceae; genus Glebionis; species Glebionis coronaria. Next base: position 460,023 of record JANFOE010000782.1, on the reverse strand, counting down.
TAACTCTTTTGCAAGGCTATCCCGATTACATAGTTTAAATATCCATCAAATTCCCACGAATAATTGCTAACTCGCTTTAAGATCATTAATTCCTTTCAAAATATCCGAGCCATAAATATCACCATGATATTCCGAATTAAAATGGAGATTCCATGTACCTTCGTGTGTAATTACCTCCTTTTTGTGTGCTAAAAACGTCCAATTTTCTCAACAGCAGCCTTCTTTGTGTTGTCCAATATCCTCTTCTGTCCAATATCTTTGGCAGATGTATTGTCCAATATCGGACAATACCTATCAGCGTTGAAGTTCATATATCGGACGACACTGTCAACTCTATCAGCGTTGACTTATTCTGTCAGCGTCAAATTTTCACTCGTCAGCGTCAACATTACTCTTGTCAGCGCCTCTTTCTGCTGACGTCATCTAGGGCAATAAATCACGTATCCATAAATATTCTTTTCATAGGATGAGATATTCATTACGTGATTTATTTCCTTTTCTGACTTCATAAAACGCGCCACCAAATCCTCCATTTTTCCAAGTATATCACGTCTTAAATCATGCAACCAATCATATCCATAAAGCCGTGTGAACATAAACATGAATAACCAATCAGAATCGAAAGGCTTACGTCAATCGTAATGACCCTTCGTGTGAACATCCAAAATTTCCTCCAATTAGGATACTTACACCGTGTGAACACACTAATTTCCACCAATTAGAATCAAATGGTTTGTATCTTGACTTAGCCCCACGTGAGTAATCATAGACCAGCATGTAGAGGATTCGAATCAATATCAGTAACACAAATATCCTTCACCAATTAGAAACAAGTACCGTATGAATACTAACTGAATACCAAAAAGCATCCTTTTTGGTCAAGCAACTCAACCAATCATATGCGTAGAATCGTGTGAATGCTTCTTTCATGTCCAAATAATCATCACGTCATCATCTTCCTTGATATACATACCAAGCTGCCGCTTTTACATGAGGAACAAATCTAGGGTTTACAAAACCCTAAAACTCCATATGCATATACAGTAACTTGGTCCTTGACCCTTGAATCATAGTTGCTCACGTCTGAACCATAGTAACATCTGCTTGCTACCATCGTAACCATATATATAATATTCGATTTCTTCATTGGCTGCTATTGTTTAGATTATAACGATCTAGGGCTTTTGAAAGCCCAACATGTTCCACTTGTAGTACTCAGTGTAACACCACGTATTACCAGAACAATGAAGAACAACAGCCATGAATACCTAGAACAGTATCTTAGTTTTTCAATCCGAAACCCTAATTAGGGTTATGATAAACTTGTAATAGGATCTGGATATTATGAACCATATGCATGTTATAACAGCCAATAACCTCAAACTTTTCTACTATAAGTTGATTTTGGGTTTTAAAGAAACCCTAATCATGATTTCATGTGAAAGTAGAAACTTGAGTACCTCATTATACAGCCAACTTCAGCCTCGAATAACTTACTGACAAAAGCTCAGATCGAAAATCCCTTCTGTGAGATTCTAGAAACAAGTGCCAAGAATCTACAGTTCAAAAATCACGAAGATCCAACGGTTAACGAAGGAGAGATCGTGTTTTGAACATGGCTGTTCACAGAAAACTGCATACCTCCTACTGCTGACTTTGACGCCTAATAACTTTTGCCTGGGGATAAAACTCAACAATCCCTCCAGTGGATGTTTAGATCTATGTATGTAGAACACACATATAAAATTTCGTGACGATCCAACGGTTCAATCAAAAGTTATGACCTTCTGAATACTGCTGCGCACACAAAAACGTCCAGAAAAACCCTAGACGGATTTTTCTTCTTTTCACCATACACGAACACCTTGTTGGTCCTAGCATCACGAGCCACGAGGCTCTGATACCAATTGTGGAAACCTTGGTTTCCGGATCTTTTAAGCAACTAGGAATGCATCATGTTCATATGATTATACAATCAAAGCGGAATTAGAACACGACACATTAACAAGGTGTTTAGGCACGAATAACATGAATTAAAACAAATGAGATGTTCATTATATTAATAACAAACATCCACTAGACGTGTATACATTGAATCCCACGTCTAGTGTACACACACGTTTAGGTTTACATTGTGAATGAATTATATGAAAAACCTAATAACCCTTGGTTCCTTTTATAGTGTAAGGATTAGGGTTTTACAAGAGATAAGAATAAATAAACATGTGAATCTTATATTTAAATAACTATATACAGAATATCTCCTGCATATATATCCAAATAGAATCTTCTAAAAGCTTCTTGTCTACAATTCTATCAACTCTTGAATTGCATGTAACAACTCTTGGATTGCACACGACAACTCTTGAGCCAACAACGCTTCATTTGTTCTTGTCAACGCCTAAATTGCTCTTGACAACGCTTGGACAATAACTTCATGTTTTCTTCATTTTTGAGTTTCTGCCAAATCAAGCGTTGAAGGATTCAGAGTCAATTTGCATTTGTTCAGGTGAAGGTAAAGGTTCAGGAATTGGTTCAAGCTGTGGTTGAGGGTTAATTTGAGGTTGGGGGTCTGGTTAGGGTTGTGCTACTACAATAACAGCAAGCATGGCTTGGGTTAAAGGTAGGCCTCTATGGGGTGGTGAATCCATCTTTATAAAAATAGCTTTCTTTTGCTCAGGGATCTTATAAAAATCATTGTGATCCCTTGAGCAGTAACCTTGATTATCAGAAACCATTTGCAGAAAACGGGGATAAGCTAAAGTCATTTTTGTCCCCTTGTTTTTACACATCCCCTCAAAAATCATTTTAGAATAGTTATATTTTTGCCCTGTTGCAATGCACACAATAGCACTGGCAATGGATCTATTGATCTCATTGTGTGCAGTACATTTGGGACTCAAACATTGAAGGAGGACATGTATGAGGTACTTCCAGGCTGGGGGAAATTCCTGCTTATGATACTTATTAAGAGTACCTTCATCAGGAAAAGGATATCCCAAAGCCCTAAACCCTTGTTCTATTTCATTTATGGGAAGGATGGCTATGCCATCAGCATCATCAAGATGCAAGGCTTGGCGTACCAAAGCCTCAGTAACCACCCAAGATCTCCCATGAACAATAGAAGTCAATGTGGTCACTCCATTAACTGTTGAGGAACTAACAGTGTTCCAAAACTGCTTAATGTGTGTGACTGGAATGAGTGGTGCATGAGAAAGAGCATACCTTAATGGGGATGCGTTCAAATACGCCACCATTTGTGTGTATTGGGGAAACAGAGCATCATCAGCTTCAAGATAAGCAATCATGTTGTGTTGTGATCTGAACCCCAATTCCAATTCTGTTGGTTTAAACTTTGGTGCCATTGATGAAAGCTGTTAATTTTAAGTGTAGAAGATGAAGTTAATAAGAGAAAATTGTTAGACAAGAATTATAGATACCCTGTTTAAAATAGGAGCCAAATTTATAGGAGAAAAAGAATGCATGTGATTGGCCCAAAAATAGGCAAAGATTTTCAAAAATCAATCATGAAAATATTGAAAAAGGTATAAGTTATCTCATGCATTAAATGAAAGTAACAACTCCTAAAATTACGGCTTGAAAATATGTCAAAAAGTAACAACTGGGTAGGTCCCATTGAGTGTCAACGGTAAAAAATAACCTGTCAACGCCCAACGGATATAATCTTGTCAACGTTTGCCTAAAGCCATGTCAGCGTCCAATTTGGTCACAACAACGCTTGGAAAATTCTTGTCAGCGTCCAAAAAAAATATTTTAAAAAGTGAAAAATGACCTTAACAAGTAATTTATCCTAGAGAAGATAACCAAAAGCTGATAATTATCATAGGGCGGCAAGCACTGTCCAGTTATGCACACTTGCATAAGCAAGATAGACATAACAGTCCTCTAGTGTCCCTTGCTAACCAAAACTCTTAACAACAAAGTTACCTTATAAAATCCTTGTTACTCCCAGGTAAATCCCATATCAAAATCATTCCCAAGTCTCCCAACAGACCACAACCAATTCTAGGCCAAAAATGTCTTGGCAGCATGCATAGTATATCAACTTTGCATGCTACAGTGCCTCATGATTTAGTAAAACTAACTCATACTCACCTGTGGACACAATCTAGAATTGTGATAAGAGTATCATATGGATACCCAAACATCCTAAAGGTTCCTAAAACCTCCCCTAAACTATGATACAAAAAGTTTGCTAAAATCATGCATGAACATAAAAAAATTTATGTCAAGATAGGAATGAAACATTCCAACCATCATCCATAAATAAAAACTTGTCCAAATGCTTCTCCATTGATCCATAAGCAACTCTGTATCCAATGGTATACTGCTAACACCATCTGCACATTTAGATTGAAAACCACAAAACTAACATTGTTGCTGACAACGCCCCGATAACACATGACAGCGTTGAGGGAAGCTTTGTCAGCGTTAGACAATTATATTGCTGACAACGTTACAAAAACATTTATCAGTGTTCAAGTAACCTTTGTCAGTGTTAGAAAAATATAATGGAAAATCTAAATCATCAATAAAACCAACAATAATAATGCATCATCCTGTACATACTTTTACAAAAAGAATCCAAAACACATATTATGTGAGATTAACCATTCCAATACTTGTTACCAAGTATTGAAATCTCCCAGCATCAAAAGGTTTAGTTAATAAATCTGACACATTTTCCTCAGTGTCAACCCTATCTGGTTATATTAAACCTTTCTCAAAGCAATCTCTTATAAAATGGTGTCTAATTTCTATGTGTTTAGTATTAGAATGATGTACATGATTCTTAATGATGCATAAAGTACTATTATTGTCAACAAATATCTTAGTATGCATGAAATTATACCCATAGTCCAACAGCTGGTTCTGAATTCACAACACTTGACTACAACATGCAGCTGCAGCCACATACTCTGCTTCAGTTATAGAATTAGCCACCACTGTTTGTTTCTTGCATTGCCAAGATATTAACCTGCTCCCAAGAAACTGACATCCACCAGTTGTGGATTTCCTATCAAACTTAGCACCTCCATAATCACTATCTGAATATGCAATCAGCTCCAATGGTGAATCCTTTGGGTACCACAAACCAAGACTAGGATAGCATCTTAGGTACCTAAAGATCCTCTTCACAGCATAAAGGTGACATTCTTTGGGAGTCACTTGATGGCGTGCACAAGCACACACAGCAAACATAATGTCAGGTCTGGAAGCAGTAAGATACATCAAGGATCCAATCATGGATCTATAATGCCTGACATCAACATCTTTCCCATCTCCAATCTTTCCCCAAGGGTGTTCTCTATCCATAGGAGTAGTAGCCCTCTTCTCATGTGGAGAAAAGCCAAACTTCTTCAAGATCTCAGCAACATATTTGTCCTGGGAGATGAAGATACCATCCTCTTTCTGCTGAACTTGTAAACCAAGAAAGAAGTTCATCTCCCCCATAGCACTCATCTTGAATTTGTCTGTCATAAGCTTGGAGAAATCCTCACTCATCTTTGGATCAGTAGACCCAATAATGATATCATCAACATAGACCTGCACAAGCAACACATCCTTGCCTTTCTTCTTTGTAAATAGTGTCTGATCTATGGTGCCCCTCTTGAATCCATTGTCCACCAAATAGGTAGACAAAGTACCATACCATGCTCTAGGGGCTTGATGAAGGACATACATAGCCTTTTTGACTCTATACACTTTATCTGGATGCTCTGGATCCTCAAAACCAGGAGGTTGCATCACATAAACTTCCTCAACAATAGTTCCATAGAGGAAGGCACTCTTGACATCCATTTGATAGACTGTGAAGCCCATGCAGGAGGCATAGGCTAGAAAAATCCTAATAGCTTCAATCCTTGCAACTGGTGCAAAGACCTCCTCATAGTCCATCCCCTCCTCTTGTGTATAACCTTGAGCCACTAACCTTGCCTTGTTTCTGACCACAATACCTCTTTCATCTCTTTTGTTCCTGAGAACCCATCTTGTCCCTATAGGTCTGACATATCTAGGACAATCAACCAGCTCCCAAACATCCTGAATTGCAAATTGGTGAAGCTCATCCTGCATTGCTTCCACCCAACTTGGTTCTTTGAGAGCATCAAATATTTTCTTGGGTTCTTCTTGTGACAGAAAACATGCAAACAAACATGCTTGCACAAGAGGGGTATCAACCTTCTTGTGTATATTGGCAACAAACCCACCAAGACCTTGATGAGACCTTCTAGTCTGAACTGGAGTCATAATATCACCAATGATCTGGGAAGGAGGGTGATTCTTCATTGTAGAAGTGAGAACTCCTCCTTCAAAAAGTCTAGTGTCCTCAACTTCATGCTCCATGTTGCCAATATCTTCTTCATCAGACTCTCTTATATCAACATAAGGATGACCTTCGTCATAAGAATTGGAAGGTTCTCCTTGTTCAAAAGTGGAAGAGAAAAGATGTGCAAAGGTGTTGTCAACGTCTGAACCTTGTTTGTCAGCGCTTGGGCTAACAACGCTTGAACTGTTGTTGTCAACGTTTGAGCCATCAACGTCTGAATTGGTCTTGTCAGCGCTAGATTTGCCTTTGTCAGCGCCTGAAGAACCATGCATGTTTGTATCTGGTGGTACTTGGAAACCACCATTATCTTGTCCAGCAGCAGCAGCAGCAGCAAAAGCATCTATCCAAATGGGAATTGTGACATATTCTAAGGTAGGAGATGCCTTTTCTGCTTGTGATCCAACCTTCTCATGAACCTGTGTACCTGAAACATTAACAACTTGTTCCTCCACAACATTTGAAGTTACCTTCACAATGTCTAGATTAGTGACAGGCATATAATTTAAAGTTCTAGATAAGGGTTCCAAATCAAACAACCAATTAGGACCACTTTCAGGATCACTAGGTTTATTCTCTAAAAACCTAACATGTACTCTTTCAACTATACGTTTGTCCTCTTTAAGATAAACCCTATAACCCTTGCTCTGCACTGAATACCCCATGAAGTAACCTTCATCACCTTTTGCACTAAATTTCCCTAAGGCATCACTAGTATCTAACACTACTACATGACAACCAAAAGGTCTGAGAAAACCAATATTAGATTTTCTACACCAAAGTAACTCATAAGGTGTTTTGTTCTGAATTTTGTTAACCAATGCTCTATTTTGCACATAGCATGCTGTATTAACAGCCTCAGCCCAAAAGGCTATTGGAAAGTGAGCATCAGCCAACATTGTTCTGGCTGCTTCAATTAGGGTTCTATTTTTCCTCTCAGCAACCCCATTTTGTTGTGGGGTTCTAGAAATGCTAAATTGCCTAGTAAGTCCTTTCCTGGCACAGAAATCATCTAGCTTCTTATTTCTAAATTCTCCACCATTATCACTCCTAAGCATTTTAACCTCATTGCCAGACCTTTTCTCAATCTGAGTGATAAAATCAATAAGAACATCAGCTGTGTCACTCTTCATAGCTAGAAAGAATGTCTAAGTAAATGATGAGGTATAATCCCCAACCGGGTCACGAACCCGGCCCACGGGTACTACCCGTATCCGGCCCATCACAGATGGGTGGATAAATGTCATTCAGGCTTATGGGCTCGAATGAACAGTAACCGCACATGTGTGCGGCCCACGGCCCGGTGCGGCCGACATAAGATTAGACAGAATCATATTCTGTCTGGGAATATCTTCATCCCAAATGGAGAGGATATTCACTACCAAAATTAGAAGATAACAATCATTCTAATTCTGATAGTTATCCTTTCCTTGGGGCTAAAGTATCAGTGGCAGCCTACTAGGGTTGCCACTGCCTATAAAAGGAACCCCCAAGGGTTCCACAAAGGTATTACGATTCATACTCTAAACTCACATAAAACCTAAACCGATTACTTACTCTCACGCCGGAGTCTAATCGTGGGAAACATTCCCACGGTAAGCCTAACGTGTGCTGTTTAGTGTGCAGGATCCCAACCAGACGATTCACTTGGTGCAGGAGTCGGAGCCCAGCCAACCCGAATTAAGCCTAATTCGGGTCTAGCAAGGATCAACCAACTTTTGCATCAACAAGTTGGCGCCATCCGTGGGACCCATAACACTAAGCTAGAACAAAACCTCATCTTGAATTTCCAATGAGGAAGGGGCATCCGCAAGCTAACCCCAGGAACGTGAATCCCGGGAACCAGAAGTCCCAAGGGGAAGGGATTCTCATCCCCAACCAATCACCTAGCCGCCTCGCAGGCGGGCCGGGTAACCGTAGCGGTTTTCAGCCCGTGGGGGCGACGAGCACGATCTCGATGACACCTCCACCTACTTCAACCCTGGACAACCCTGATCCGAGGAGTGCGCCAAACCCTCTTAACAAGGAACCGCGCAGGCCCTCGACGGAGGAAGAAGTGGAAGCCCTACCACTCAGTGAGGAGGATCTTACTCGAGTTCTCACGCAGAACTTCGAAAGGATCGTCCCGGGGATCGCATCAAGGTTGAATCTGTGGAGGAACCTCCAAGCCAGACTCAACTTCGGTGACACCGGACCAATCGCCTCCTCCAAGATCAGAGGAAAAGGAGAGCTCGGCATCAGGAGCAGGGTACCTTTGAGGAAACCCCTCAACCCCGGAATGTGTTTGAACGCATAGGAGATCGCCTTATGCAGGAATTAATGCAGTCTCGAGAAGGAGAAAGGTCGGATGGCTCACCCGAACGACTGGATCGAGAGCTGGCCAGAACCACACGTCGCCCGAGTGTGTGGGACAGGATGAACACAGGGAAAAAGGCTCCTGGTTCATCCCGAAAAAGTGGTCCCTATTCAAAGGATGGGTCACCACCGCCATCCCCGGATCCGTCCGGAGAGGACTCAGATGACCATCCGCCTAAGCGTCGCCGACCTAGGCGCACACCTCCACCACCACCAAACAATGATGGGTATGATGGTGGTCCTTACTATCGAGATGCAGAAGCGGAGGATCTTTCGCGTCCGTGGTGTGAACCATGGGATGACCCTAGACTTACCCGGCCATGGGAGGATCCCAGGGAAGAACCGTTCACCCTCCGCATACGGAATTATTCTGAGGACACCAAACGTCGCATGTCGGCGTGTATCAAGACTTATGATGGGTCCGGTGATCCTGTCGATCACCTTAAAATATTTGATACGCAGGCTAAAATTGAGCGATGGCCCATGCCCATATGGTGCCAAATTTTCAATTCGACATTGATTGGAAACGCCCGTGACTGGTTTGAGGCACTCCCCCCACGGAGCATTGATAGTTTCATGGAACTACGCACTGCGTTCGAGAACAATTATACTCAAAGGAAAAAGTATAATAGGGATCCGGTCTCATTGGAAACTGTCAAGCAACGGTCGGGGGAGTCCATAGAAGCCTTCACTGAGCGCTTCAATGATGAGTGCACGCGCACAAGAACCATGACAGAGCTCCTGAAAATCTCTGACTACATGCACGCCATAACAGAAAGAGAACTGATCAGGCGCCTCAATGACAAGCGTCCAGAGAGATATGATGACCTCATGGAAAGGGTCAGAAATTTCATAGAGGGAGAAACAGCTGTTGCCGCGGCCTACCCGTCCCGGGGAAATCGGTACCGGTCAAATGACCACTCCCGGAGACAGTCGGGCGGTCAAGGTAATCAGAACAATAACAAGGGTTCAGACTATAAGAGCCAAAGCAAAGGAGGACGGTCGGACGATAAGTTCACCCCCCTAAAGATGTCCTACCGGGAGATCTTGCTGACAGAAGGGGCGAACTTTCCAAGGCCTCCCCCAATGACCACTCCACCGGAACGACGGCAAGGAAGTCGCTTCTGCGAGTTCCATAATGACAAAGGCCACGGTATGGAGGAATGTATCCAGCTCAAGAAGCATATCGAGTCACTGATCAAATCAGGTAAACTCAAGCACCTAGTTAAGGATTGGAAGGATGGAAAAGACAACAACAAAAAGTATGATAAGAAGGATTCCCAAAAGGACAAACCTTTGACTATATACATGATCTAATCCAGACAGCACCGCACGAGGCAGAAAGTTGGCCAAAAATTTTCACGCGGCAGGGAAATCTCATTCCCTCCCATCACAGCAAGCGATGTGATTGATGCGCCTCTCACTATTGAGATAAGCATTGGAACACACAACGTTCGTCGCATGTATGTGGATGGAGGATCGTCAGCAGAGGTACTGTATGAACACTGTTTTGTGCAGTTATGCCCAGAAGTAAGAAGCCAATTAGTACCGGCCACGTCGCCGCTTACTGGCTTTAGTGGAGACACTATCTGGCCGATAGGGCAATTACGTTTGCTTGTAACCATTGGGAATGAGGAACATTCCACTACAGCGTAGATGAACTTCATGGTGATACACTCACACTCTCCGTATAATGGGATCATAGGCAGACCAGGCATTTTGGCTATACGAGCAGTACCCTCTACGGCGCATGGAATGATCAAGTTCCCCGTTGAGGGAGGTATTGTTACCATTTACAACACAGTCGTACCAACATCCGAGTGTCACACCGTGACAACACCAGCTCCACCTGTTCCACCCAAGGATGGATCACCACCTCCCAATTGGAAGGTAGCCATTCACCCTGACTACCCGGACCAGGAGGTATCCATAGGAGGGGCGCTCTCGGACAGCGGAAAAAGGGCCATGTGCTCTCTTTTAAGTGCAAACCTAGATATATTCGCATGGGAGCCAAAGTATATGACAGGCGTGCCACGTGCGATAGCAGAGCATAAGCTCCAGATCCGCCAAGGGTACCAACCCATTAAACAAAAGAAGCGCGGCCAAGCGCCTGAGCGCAGCCAAGTGATATTGGTGGAAGTAAGGAAACTAGTGGATGCAGGCATCATGCGCGAGGTATACTACCACGAGTGGTTATCCAATCCGGTCATGGTCAAGAAACATGACGGAAGTTGGCGCATGTGTGTGGATTTCACGGATCTAAACAAGGCCTGCCCACAGGACTGTTACCCGTTACCGGAAATTGACTGGAAGGTGGAATCCTTGTGTGGGTATCCTTTCAAATGCTTCTTGGACGCATATAAAGGGTATCACCAAATCCAGATGGCGGAGGAGGATGCAGAAAAAACGGCGTTCCATACGAGCCAGGGCGTATATTGCTATACGAAAATGCCGTTTGGACTGAAGAACACCGGCGCTACATATCAGCGGTTGGTGGACAAAGCTTTTGAATCACAAATAGGACGCAACTTGGAAGTCTATGTTGATGACTTGGTGATAAAAAGTCACACGGAGGAGGCACTTCTCCGAGATGTCCAAGAGACATTCGACACGCTGAGAAGGATTAACATGAAGTTAAATCCAAAGAAATGTACGTTTGGAGCAACAGAGGGAATGTTCCTTGGATATTTGATTGATCTAAACGGCATCGAACCTTGCCCAGAGAAGACGGACGCAGTGATACAACTGCCGTCCCCTCAGACACGGAAGGAGGTACAGTCCTTGAATGGGAAGTTAGCCGGGCTGAATAGATTCCTATCTAAATCCGCAGAGAAGTCATTACCCCTATTTAAGACACTCAAGAAGTGCATTAGAAAGGGAGACTTCCGCTGGACGAAGGAAGACGAGGAAGCTTTCGGCCAACTCAAGCAACATCTTGCATCTCTCCCTATGCTCGTAGCTCCCCGGCCAAAAGAGGAACTCATTATGTATCTCTCAGCTACTCATGGCGCAATAAGCGCGGGTACTTATGACGGATAGAGATACAGTACAAACTCCGGTTTACTTTATAAGTAGAACACTACAAGGGCCGGAGTTGAATTATTCCTCCATGGAAAAATTGGTGTTAGCACTAGTGTTTGCTACAAAACGGTTGCGCCGGGTACTTTCAGGCGCACCCAATTGTAGTCATTACGGATCAGCCAATCAAGCAGGTTATTTCTAGACCGGACGTGGCAGGGAGGCTACAGAAATGGAGTATCCTATTGGGGGAGCACAATATATCTTACCGACCAAGGACGGCTGTTAAAGGCCAGATCTTGGCAGATTTCCTGATCGAGAAACCGGATGAGGAAGGACCAATCACCAGGCAAGACGAGATCCCAACGGAACCATGGGTGTTATTCACGGACGGATCCTCATGCACGGACGGGTCAGGAGCAGGTCTCATCCTCACAAACCCAGAAGGAATGGAATTCACGTACGCCCTCCGTTTTGAGTTCACGGCCACCAACAACGAAGCGGAATACGAAGCATTAATTGCGGGTTTAAAAATCGCCGCTAGAATGGGAGTCCGCAACCTTGAGGCCTACGTGGACTCACGGCTTGTCGCGAACCATATTCTAGGTGAGTATGTGGCTAAGGAGGACAACATGGTCAGGTACTTGGAAAAAGTCAAGTCGCTAATCGCGACTTTCAGTAAGTTTTCCATCAAGCAGGTGCCAAGGGGCGAGAACAAGAAAGCGGACGCTCTTAGAAAGATCGCGTCCACAAGCTTCGCTCACTTGTCTAAACAAGTTTTGGTGGAAATACTCAAGGAGAAATCTATAACGGAAGGGGAGGTTGCCGCTATAGTTGAAGAGGAGGGACCTACATGGATGACCCCAATCATCAACTATTTGACTAATGAGACCCTTCCAGACGAGGAAAAAGCAGCACAGCGCATTAGAAGGAAGTCGCAGCATTTCGAACTTCGAGAAGGCATCCTTTACAAGCGCTCTTTTTTGCAGCCGTGGTTGCGGTGTGTTGGACCACGCCAGGCAGCTTACGTAATCCGTGACATACACGAAGGGTTGTGCGGCATGCATGCAGGTCCACGATCTGTGGTAGCTAGAGCCTTACGAACAGGATATTATTGGCCTACCATGCACAGAGACGCGCGCGACATGATTCGCAAGTGTAGTGATTGCCAAGTGCATAGGCCAGTACCGCGGCACCCGCAGCAGGAACTTACACCTATCACGTCCCCATGGCCATTCTATAAGTGGGGAATTGATATTACAGGACCGTTTCCTGTAGCTGCGGGGGGGGGGGGGGGTTAAATTCTTGATTGTTGCAATGGACTACTTCACACGATGGATAGAAGCCAAGGCAGTCAAGTCTATCACAGGCAAGCAGGTCAAGAAGTTTGTGTGGGAACACATTGTGTGCCGTTTTGGTCTACCAGGAGAAATCATCTCGGACAACGGCAAGCAGTTCACGGACAACCCATTCAAAGATTGGTGTGCATCATTGAACATCAAGCGGCGCTTCGCATCTGTTAAGCATCCACAAACAAACGGCCTTGTCGAACGAGCAAATAGAAGCTTGGGGAATGGCATCAAGGCGCGTCTGGATGAACGAAGTGGCAAATGGGTCGATGAGTTATCACATGTGCTATGGGCGCATAGAACTATGATCAAAACAGCCAACGGGGATACTCCATTTGCATTGGCTTACGGAACTGAAGCTGTTATTCCAGCAGAAATAGGAATGCCTACCATCCGCACAGCGGAGGTTAATGTCGTCATGAACGATGAACAACTGCGAATCAACCTGGATCTGTTGGAAGAAAAAAGGGAAATAGCAGCCATCAATGAGGCTAAGTCCAAGGCTAAGATGAAGGCTTATTATGACGCCAAGGTCAAGGGTGTTTCTTTTCGACCGAGAGACTACGTCTATCGTGCTAACAAAGCAAGTCGAGCGGAGAACACAGGAAAGCTGGGCCCTAAGTGGGAAGGACCGTATGAAGTCACTGAAGCCTTAGGACGAGGCGCGTACAGGTTACGTGATATGGATGGACGCGACTTAGAGCGCACATGGAATATTTCCAATCTCAAAATGTGCTATCTTTGAAAGCTACGGCTTCCGCATGGGTACTTCGCTATGTGCGGACTTTATGAAAAACCATGCGGTTTCATCTGTTTTGTTTTGTCTTATGTTTGTTTAGATTCCTTTCTTGTTTTTTAGGACTTGTCATTATTGTTCAAACAAAGTGTAAACGTTCTAAATAAAATACCGTGGTGCCTAGCTAGCTCCACGGCCTGTTTCGTGTAAATCATTTTTTAGATTTTTTGTTAGTCGTATAAATTTCTTACTTTTATTATAATATGCCATGTTTTGTTCATATGCATTCTTTCAAATTACTGTACATGTACTATACGCCTCCAGGCGGGGTAAGAGGATTAAGTGAACCTACTAATTCAACTTGCCGCGTAAGAGGGATGCAACCCCAGCCGCACGGATCATGTATCCTTACTAGACGCCTTACTCACAAGACGTTGTGATAAGTTTTTTGTGCGCCGTATCCACACGGTACTCTGCATAGTAAAGACGCACGTCGCATGTCTAGTAAATTATAGACTTGTAGGTATTTTCCTTTTTCATGTGTAAGACGTGATACATCATGCGGCATTGAAATACAATGAAATACACAAGTTTCAAAATTAACAATAAACAAAATGGCCGTGGTCGTCACGGACTTCTAAATAAAAAGACAAGTAATACTCGGTTTTTACACCTCGTATAAAATAATTTCGTTGTTCCGATCTTTTCGAATTGAAAACCGGTCTTAAGTGCGACTCAATTGTCTTTTGGTGAATCAAGAGAATGGTTTGGTTTGTTTATCTAGTTTTAAACTATTAGCACGTAATTAAAGTGTCGTTGAGTAAAATGGAAGAATAAAGATTAATATTCAAAATGACGAGTAAACATGAAGGTATGTAAACACTAAGGCAAAATGAGTTCACTAAATAAAACTAACACTTAGAAAATTTTAGCTAAAACAAGAAACTAAACAAGTCCCAATCGGAATATGGAAGAAGTAGTGCAATCGGAATGGGACGATAAAAGTCCAGATCGGAATACTTTCCGATCTGGTGGTCGGAATGTAGGGCTAGGTATCAATCGGAATATCAGGGAATAGCATTCAATCGGACTGTGAAATAATACACACAATCGGAATATTAAACTGGCTTAAATCGGAATATATGCAAAACAATCCAATCGGAATGACCGAAAACTCCACAATCGGAATATGGAACAAAGGCCTGGATCGGAATATTTGGGATTCCAATCGGAAAGTCAAAACCCTAATCCGATTGGACTCAATCGGAATGAGGGATGGTAAAGCTGGTCGGAATAGGCTGCAAATCGGAAAGGGGAATTGGGGGCTGCTCGGAATGTAGATCGGAAAGGGGTTTTGAAACCCTTTCCTAAAATTGTGGAATTCGGTTAAGCAAGTGAATAAGCTATATAATGAGCTTATCATAGAACTAACCCGAATCAATGCCTAAACCGGATCAAATAAGCACTCTAATCAACTTATCCGACTCGAAATTAAGCAACTTTTTAGATTAAACAATAAAAACATAAACTTTTTAAGGAAGATTTTTATAAACTACATAAGCTAATCATAAAAATAAGCCAATAAGCACAAAAGTCTTAAAGCTTAATCAAAGGAAAACTTATGAAATGATCAAAAGATTAACTTTTTAAGCACGAAATCAATTAGAACAACACGGATCACATGATAATCGCACCAAAATCAATCTTAAATCAAAGAAAAGTAGAATGAGATTAAGGATTAAAAGCTTAAAATGAACTTGATTAATAAAAATAAGCAATACAAAGTGTTTAATCTTGAAAGATTAAGAAAAAGATGAAATTTAGTGAGAGAAAGTTTAAGACTTTCTCTCTCTAAAACTAGAGAAAACTAAGAAAAAGTGAAAGTTAACTAAAATCTAACCACCCTCCTAATGACTATTAGGAGGGTATTTATAGGGAAGGTGGAAGGAGTGCATGTGTTGCATCTTCTCTCTTGCTTTCTTCACGTTTTCTCGACTCGACTTTAATTCTTCATCTTTGTCGTCTCGGGGTTTGAACTTGTCTTTTTAATTTTCTTCTTCTATTAGACTTAAGTTTTTCGACTTCGTTAAAACTTCCGTCTTTAGACTTTTTCTTCGATAAATCTTCAGAATAGGTCTTGGACTTCCGTTCTTTTTGCACTCTTGATCTTTTGACTTCGTCTTTTCCCGTTTTCTTTGATAAAAGCCCGTGAAAGCCAGTGTTTTCTTCCTTTTTCATATTTTGGTCCTAAAACACAATAAAAACACAAACCACGCATAATTCCGACTTTTACGACATAAATCACACGTTTTGGTCTTGTTATTATTGGAAATAAGTGGTAAAAGGATAAGTGTTTTCACACTTATTAAATCCCCTATACTTGACCATTGCAATGCCCTCATGCAATGCATTAATTTTAAAACACGGTTTACATTTTTCATCATAAATAACCCACCTTGGCCTTTATTAAATACTAAACATAAAAGATAGGAATAAGTAAAGAAATTAAAAACTTACATTGGGTTTTGGCGGCCATGAATATTTATCATCCTCAAGTTTCACGTTCCCCATATCAAGCTTAAAAACGAGATCATTGTTATTATAAGTTATCAAACTATCACGAACTCATGTGGGCCAATTACTCACTTAGACTCCCTTATTCCTAGGTGTATCTCTTATATTTTATTTTTGTCTTGAATGATCACGAGGATGCATTGTTTGACTTATTTCGATAGTTTTTTAGTCCGAAAATAAAGTGAACGATTTAATCAATAGTTAGCTAAAGGACCAAATCTTTTAAAACTGCTTCTCGGGACCTCATAAAGTTCATATCTTGGCATAACTCGCTTCACGATTTGAGACCTTTCTCGGACCGATATTTGGCAGGGACTTCATACTTCAAATCTTGAGAGACGTTCTTGAAATAATGGTCTTCTCTTCATAATAGAAATTTCTTCACTTGAAGTTTTGAGAGATTCTTCATCTTTGGACCACGACTTCTTCATTTTTCTCCAATCTTTATTTTGGACTTTGATATACAACGATCCGCCTCCTCTTAGGACTTGGATCAATTTATCCTCATACCTTGTTAGGGTCTTTTCGGATAGACTTCTCCATGACTTTTGGGGAGTTCTTGCTTTTCGTCGTGTGTCTTGATCCTTCATATAGATTTTCGATAAATGATTCTTCACATCACTTTTGGATCTTTAGCAATAAAATGTAGCCCTCATGCCTTGTTAGGGCCTTTTCGGACTCGCCAATCTTCGCATCCCGCTTCAATAAGTTATGCCTTGGCTATGAACTCTAATCCGTACCGAGCAACTTTTAAACGATCTGGGGCTAGAAGCTAAGTAACCTTTTAAATCATACAACCTTATTTATTGCAGATAAATTTATTAACAAGCGGAGGGAGAATAGGCTTATAATTAACTCACATAAATTTACGAAAGAATACCGAACTTATAATTGACTCTATCATCTCTCGTTCTCCACAGTTTAAAATCTCAAGGAATGAGACTCGTGGATGCTTAGCCTATTAAATCAAAGTTTTGGGTTTTCGAGTCGCCTATAGGATCTTGCAAATTCTTGGACTTTTTCAAGTTTAGAAATCGCATTTTAAAGTTCCCTTGATAAACGACTCTCTAGGATCAATTATAGGAACTTGCGAAAAGTTCTTGTTCTTAACCCGTGAGAGTTAAGACTTTCGCGTTTTATAGCTCCCTATATAAAAGCCTAGCAAAACTTGACTTAAACACGTTAAGGATACTAGCTAGAGTAAACTTAGGTAAGTAAACTCGGGTTGAGTCAAAATGTTCACAACTAAGAAAAATCTAAAACCACTTTATTGAAAAACTATTCTAGCAATGGAGAGAAAATAAACATAACAAAGGCAAATACAACTATACAACTAGGCCAAAATAGATTAAAAATTTTGAAAAATGTCGAAAAATCAAATTTTCCGGTTAAAATGAGGGCAAATTCATGGAAAAGACCACTTACTTCGATAGAAGTCCCCCCTACACTTAAGATAAACATTGTCCTCAATGTTTAAGCATGTGGGAGTAAACTCCCCTACACTTAGGACATTGTGCACTTTGTTTAAATCTTGCTAAGGGAAGGACAACCAAAATGAATTCAATGTGAACATATAGAATATGAAATATTGAATCACAAGAGTTTAGGATAGAACCGGGAAGATGGAAACACGGTATCACGGTTCGGCAAAAGTCATCAAGATGCTCTCTGAAGCTTTAATCCCTGCACAGCACAAGAAACAAGACAACAAACATATGCGGGGCTCCCCCTACACTTATTATGAAAGCAGTAAAGGATAGAACACGGGTTGCCTCCCGAGAAGCGCTTGTTTTTGTTCACCGAGTCGTGAGCCTGACTCGACCTAATTTAGTTCATGGGGAACGTGGTGAGGGATGGAATCATCTCTTGAGAGATGTCCTCACCAAAGTATAGCTTCAGACGCTGGCCATTCACCTTGAAATTGGGCCCATTCGGCTGAGAAAGCTCAATGGTCCCATAAGGAAAGACTTTGGCGACGGTGAATGGACCAGACCAGCGGCTCTTCAACTTGCCAGAGAAGATCTTCAACCGAGAGTAAAAGAGTAAGACTTGATCACCAACGTGGAACTCTCGGTTCTTGATTTTAGCATCGTGGATAACCTTCGTCTTCTCCTTGTAGATCAGCGAGTTCTCATAAGCTTCATTCCTCAGTTCATTTAGCTCGTTGAGTTGAACCTTGCGATGATCACCGGCTTTGTTGATGTCGAAGTTAGCCCACTTCAAGGCCCAGTGCGCCTTATGTTCTAGCTCGATGGGTAGGTGGCAGGCTTTCCCGTACACAAGACGATAAGGTGTACAACCGATCGGGGTCTTGTAAGCAGTACGGAAAGCCCACAGAGCATCATCTAACTTATCGGCCCACGCGGCGCGATGCTCTCCCACAGTACGCTCTAAAATTCTCTTCAAGCCACGATTGGAAATCTCAGCTTGCCCATTGGTTTGGGGATGATAGGCGGTGGAAAGACGGTGAGTGACACCATACTTTTCCATGACTCTTGCAAATTGATCGTTGCAAAAATGAGTCCCGCGGTCACTGATGATAGCACGAGGAACGCCAAATCGAGCGAAAAGCTGCTTCAAAAAGTTCACAACCACCCTCGCGTCATTCGTAGGAAGAGCCTTAGCTTCAACCCATTTAGAGACGTAGTCGACGGCGACGAGGATGTACTTGTTCCCTTTGGAGGATGGAAATGGCCCCATAAAGTCGATGCCCCATACATCAAAAGATTTCACATTCCTGTATGAAATTTTGAGGCATCTCATCCTTATGTGTGATCTTGCCTTGACGTTGGCAAGCATCACAATGCTTAACCATTTCGTGAGCGTCACGATAAATGGTGGGCCAATAGAATCCTGAATCAAACACTTTTTTAGCGGTGTAGTTGGGACCAAAGTGACCACCGGTGGTCCTTTGTGGCAAGCTTGAAGAATGTCAAAAGCTGCCGGTCCGTCAACACATCGACGAATAATCAGATCAGCACACTGTTTGAATAGATAAGGGTCATCCCAAAAGTAAGTCTTAACATCGTTCAAAAACTTCTTCTTTTGTTGGGATGTTAACCCTTGGATGAGAATACCACCCGCTAAGTAGTTTGCAATGTCCGCAAACCACGGGGTGCCATCAAGATTGAGATTTATAGACATTAAGGTCTCAAGGGGGAAAAGAGTCATTGATCTCTTTGTTCGGATGATCCCTTTGATATGGATCCTCAAGTCGACTCAGATGATCTGCGGCCAGGTTTTCGGCTCCTTTCTTGTCACGAATTTCAATGTTGAGTTCTTGAAGGAGCAAAACCCAGCGAAGAAGTCTTGGCTTAGAATCGTTCTTAGTCATCAAGTACTTCAACGCGGAATGGTCCGTGTATACGATGGTGGTGGATAAAACAAGATAGGGGCCAAATTTCTCAAAAGCATAGACAACAGCTAAAAGCTCTTTTTCGGTTGTTGTATAATGCAATTGAGCCCCCGTCATTGTTTTGCTAGCGTAGTGGATTGGTTGGAAGTGTTTATTCACTCTTTGGCCCAGAACCGCACCAATAGCAAAGTCGCTAGCATCGCACATCAATTCAAAAGGCAGCTCCCAATTAGGGGTAACCAAGACCGGTGCCTTAGTTAGCTTATCCTTAAGAAGATTGAATGCTTCGAGACACTCTTTAGAAAAGATAAAAGGAGTATCTTTTTCCAAGAGGTGGGTCATCGGGCGAGCGATTTTAGAGAAATCTTGAATGAATCGACGATAGAAGCCCGCATGACCCAGAAAGCTTCTCACACCCTTCACGGTTGAAGGTGGAGGTAATTTGGCTATGACATCTACTTTAGCACGGTCGACTTCAAGACCGGCTTTAGAGATTTTGTGTCCTAGCACAATGCCTTCTTTTACCATAAAATGGCATTTTTCCCAATTCAGAACAAGGAGAGTGTCTTCGCACCGCTTAAGCATACGTTCCAAATTGGCAAGGCAAGAAGAGAAGGAATCCCCAAAGACCGAGAAATCATCCATGAAGACTTCCATGGTTTGGTCAACCATGTCATGGAAGATAGCCAACATGCACCTTTGGAAAGTCCCGGGGGCATTGCATAAGCCAAAAGGCATTCGTTTGTAAGCAAAGGTGCCATAGGGACAAGTGAATGTTGTCTTCTCTTGATCTTGGGGGTCGATGGGTATTTGAAAATAACCCGAGAAACCATCAAGAAAGCAGTAATATTCATTACCCGCTAAACGTTCAAGCATTTGGTCCATAAAAGGTAGAGGGAAATGATCCTTTCTCGTGGCATCATTGAGTTTGCGGTAGTCTATACAAACTCTCCACCCAGTAACGAGACGGGTAGGAATTAACTCGTTGTTTGCATTGGGCACAACGGTGATTCCGCCTTTCTTAGGCACACAATAGACTGGACTAACCCACGGTGAATCCGAAATAGGGTAAATCATACCCGCATCAAGAAGTTTGATAACTTCTTTTTTGATGACTTCATGGATTTTAGGATTCACCCTTCGTTGACTTTGAATTGTGGGCTTAAAGTCGTCCTCCATGAGAATTTTATGTGTGCAGAAATGAGGATCAATTCCACGGATGTCGGAGATTTTCCAAGCGATAGCTCTTTTATGCTTCTTCAACACAGCGACAAGTCGGGCTTTTTCGTCTTCTTGCAGATCCTTTGCGATGATGACCGGTAGCTTCTCGTCGTCTTCTAGGAAAATGTACTCAAGATGAGGGGGTAGGTCCTTAAGCTCAAGAGTAGGAGGATTCTCAATAGATGGTGAAACTAACGATGGATCATCATTAGTCACCTCTTTAGGAGCAGGAGGAGACAACGGGTCCTCATTGAGAAGTCTCTCAATAGTACGAATGTCTTCATCGCAATTGGTGGACAAATTATCATACTTAATATCGAGAGGACCCAAGCTAGCTTCGAAATCATCCAAGTCACTTTCTCCGAAAGGAGTCAATGCTGGAGCAATTGAGGCAACGGTCTCAACATTGGGTAGAGAAGGAGTACTTTTGCAAGCATCATGAAAATGTTCTTCACAAGCCTCATCGAGAACATCAATAGCATTAACACTCTCATACGAATAAGGTTGCTTAGAAATCTTACCCATGTTGAAGACAATTTTATCGTCACCAACTCTCATGATTATTTCGCCTGCGGCTACATCAATGAGAGTGCGACCGGTCCTCAGGAAGGGACGTCCAACGATTAATGGAACACGGGGATCCATCTCGTAGTCAACGACAACAAAATCCGTCGGGAAGGTGAATTTGTCGACGCCAACAAAGACATCTTCGGCTATCCCCACTGGATAAGCAACCGTACGGTTGGCTAATTCCAAAGTCATTTTGGTGGGGACTAGCTCGGGGAGAGATAATTGCTTCCAAACACTTAAAGGCATTAAGTTTATTCTGGCACCTAGATCGGCTAGGGCCATGCAATTCTCTACTCCCGGGAAGTTGCAAGGAATCAAGAAGCGACCCGGATCACCAAGTTTGGTGGGCAATTGCCTTAAGAGCACTGCGGAGCAATTCTCATTAAGGTGAGTCTGAGCAATGTCAAGAAGCTTTTCTTTATCACTTAGAAGATCTTTAAACATCTTAGCGTATTTGGGCATGTGAGCGAGAGCCTCGGCAAAGGAGATGTTAAAATTCAATTGTTTAAACATTTTTAGAAAGTTTGAAACCTGAATATCGTCCTTGCTCTTTTGCTTCTCTTTCCTCAACCTTGAAGGATAAGGTATATTGGATGAAGACGAAGGCTTTAAGGGAATAGGATCACTCACAACCACGGGTGGTGGGGAAATGGGGATAGAAGGTGAAGAGGGTGAGGAAAGTTGCTCTTTTTCCTTGTTCACAATCACGGGTGGAGGTGTAGGAAGCTCGGGTTCCATATAACCTTTTCCACTTCGGGTGGTGATTGCTTTCATCTCCCCTCTTGGATTCGCAACGTTATTACTCGGAAGAGTACCCGAAGAAGAGGGTTGATTACTTTGGATGAGCGAACCAATCATATCACGAAGGTGAAGAGCTTGATTATTAAAAGAGTTTTGCATGTTCGCATTAATCTCATTGCTGTGTTTGGCCATATCATTCCTTAGCTCGGCTCGAATATCGCTCCCTTGTTTCACCATGTCATTCTTCAAGTTGACAAATTGACTCTGAAGATTCGTCACCAGCTCACGATTAGTCTTCATGAACGTCTCGACGTCTGGACTCACTGCCATCGGTTGATTGAGAGGTGGAGCTTGGTAAGCTTGAGAATTTCCTTGAGTTGGGTATGGGTTTCTTTGGGATTGATATTGATTTTGAGCATGAGGTTGGGATTGGTTGTTTCGGTTATAACTTTGTTGTTGGTTTTGGTTTGCAGGAGGGAAACCAGGAGGAGCAAGATAATTGTTGGAACGATAACTTAGCAAGCCACGGTCTCCTTGAGGGCGGGCTTGATAGCCTCCCGTGGGATAAGTGCCGTAAGCTGCGTTAATGTTTTCAGAATAATTGCCTTGGGTAGAAGGACAATCATTATAAGAGTGAGGGCCACCACATGTGTCACAAGAAATAGCAACGGCTTTAGCTTGTTGAAAGTGGTTTGTGGCCATGGCCATGAAATTCTTGTTCATTTCAGCGAGTTGTCGAGAAATTTCAGACATTTCAGGATTGGAGGTAGTAGAAGAAACATTGACTCTCGAGTTAGATCTTGAGGATGCGGATGAATCCCAATTCTTGTGGTGAGTAGTCATGTTTTCGATCAACTCTCGACACTCCTCCGGTCTCCTTTTCATAAAGGTACCACCGGCGGCGGCATTGATCTTGTCACGATCACGAAAAGTGAGACCATTGTAGAAGGTGTCAATGAGAGTGACGGGGAGTATATTGTGATTAGGACAGCGGTCGATCAAATCATTGTAACGTTCCCAAGCATCGAAAAGCGATTCATCATTCTCTTGCATAAATCCACTGATTTGGTTACGAAGGCTAGTGACCATGGATGGGGGAAAGTAGCGCGATAAAAAGCGTTGAGTCATGTCGTTCCACGTATGAATAGAATTCTTAGGAAGACGGTCAAACCATTTTTCGGCGTGGTGAGAAAGCGAGTGGGGAAAGAGTTGAAGGCGAAGGTCATCCAAAGAAACACCGGAGCACTTCATGCTTTGGGTCATGGTAATGAATTTTTCGAGGTGTTTGTTGGCATCATCATCCGGAATTCCACGAAATGGGTTCGTTTGCACTTGCTGGATCATGTGATGCTTCAACGAAAACTCCTGAGCCGTGACGTGCATTGGCGCAATCGGGCCTCCGCGTCCGTTCATGGTGGGTTGGCACAATTCCTCCATGGTTCGTAAATCAGGTAGAAGGACATTGTTGTTGTTGTTGTTGTTGTTATTCAAATTGTGTTGAGGTGGGTGATTATTGTTGTTATTAACACCAGCCATATCTAAATCTTCAAGAGTCTCGGGCTCAGAATAGTTCGAAGATCTAGTACGCATACACCTGCAGAAGAAAAATATACACAAAGAATAGCTATATAATCTTTTTGGTGCAAAACCTTTTGAAAAGAATTGCTTTTTAAGATATTTCAAATGTTTTTGTATTTTTGAAGAGTTTTATATTTTTTATGGATTTTTGGAAATTTTTATAGCAATGAAAAATAACGTTCAAAGAACGGATCCCAAAATTCAATGCGTCTCTCACTAGAAACCGTTTATCTTAACGAAAAGAGCCGGCAGCGGCGCCATTTAATACTCGGTTTTTACACCTCGTATAAAATAATTTCGTTGTTCCGATCTTTTCGAATTGAAAACCGGTCTTAAGTGCGACTCAATTGTCTTTTGGTGAATCAAGAGAATGGTTTGGTTTGTTTATCTAGTTTTAAACTATTAGCACGTAATTAAAGTGTCGTTGAGTAAAATGGAAGAATAAAGATTAATATTCAAAATGACGAGTAAACATGAAGGTATGTAAACACTAAGGCAAAATGAGTTCACTAAATAAAACTAACACTTAGAAAATTTTAGCTAAAACAAGAAACTAAACAAGTCCCAATCGGAATATGGAAGAAGTAGTGCAATCGGAATGGGACGATAAAAGTCCAGATCGGAATACTTTCCGATCTGGTGGTCGGAATGTAGGGCTAGGTATCAATCGGAATATCAGGGAATAGCATTCAATCGGAATGTGAAATAATACACACAATCGGAATATTAAACTGGCTTAAATCGGAATATATGCAAAACAATCCAATCAGAATGACCGAAAACTCCACAATCGGAATATGGAACAAAGGTCTGGATCGGAATATTTGGGATTCCAATCGGAAAGTCAAAACCCTAATCCGATTGGACTCAATCGGAATGAGGGATGGTAAAGCTGGTCGGAATAGGCTGCAAATCGGAAAGGGGAATTGGGGGCTGCTCGGAATGTAGATCGGAAAGGGGTTTTGAAACCCTTTCCTAAAATTGTGGAATTCGGTTAAGCAAGTGAATAAGCTATATAATGAGCTTATCATAAAACTAACCCGAATCAATGCCTAAACCGGATCAAATAAGCACTCTAATCAACTTATCCGACTCGAAATTAAGCAACTTTTTAGATTAAACAATAAAAACATAAACTTTTTAAGGAAGATTTTTATAAACTACATAAGCTAATCATAAAAATAAGCCAATAAGCACAAAAGTCTTAAAGCTTAATCAAAGGAAAACTTATGAAATGATCAAAAGATTAACTTTTTAAGCACGAAATCAATTAGAACAACACGGATCACATGATAATCGCACCAAAATCAATCTTAAATCAAAGAAAAGTAGAATGAGATTAAGGATTAAAAGCTTAAAATGAACTTGATTAATAAAAATAAGCAATACAAAGTGTTTAATCTTGAAAGATTAAGAAAAAGATGAAATTTAGTGAGAGAAAGTTTAAGACTTTCTCTCTCTAAAACTAGAGAAAACTAAGAAAAAGTGAAAATTAACTAAAATCTAACCACCCTCCTAATGACTATTAGGAGGGTATTTATAGGGAAGGTGGAAGGAGTGCATGTGTTGCATCTTCTCTCTTGCTTTCTTCACGTTTTCTCGACTCGACTTTAATTCTTCATCTTTGTCGTCTCAGGGTTTGAACTTGTCTTTTTAATTTTCTTCTTCTATTAGACTTAAGTTCTTCGACTTCGTTAAAACTTCCGTCTTTAGACTTTTTCTTCGATAAATCTTCAGAATAGGTCTTGGACTTCCGTTCTTTTTGCACTCTTGATCTTTTGACTTCGTCTTTTCCCGTTTTCTTTGATAAAAGCCCGTGAAAGCCCGTGTTTTCTTCCTTTTTCATATTTTGGTCCTAAAACACAATAAAAACACAAACCACGCATAATTCCGACTTTTACGACATAAATCACACGTTTGGTCTTGTTATTATTGGAAATAAGTGGTAAAAGGATAAGTGTTTTCACACTTATTAACAAGTTACTACAAATATGTCTTAGCCGTGTACATACACGGACGAATATAATCACAAGTGTTTACAACAAATAAGTTACAGGGGGGTAGGAACTCCCCTAGGTCCTTCTTTCCTTCCTCAATTAGCGCACGAAGGACCTCCCCACGAGCGTCCTTCCCGTCCCGGGCCTTGACTGCAATAGCATCCAGTGCTTCTGCAAGCAACTTCTCGCCTTTTATTGTTTTGGATGCAGAATCGTAAGTGGCTAACATCAAAGGAATAGGATCGGCACTCAGCCGGGATATTATCGTCTCATTTGGAGCATCCTTCATTGCCTCAAGCTCATCTAGGAGAGGGTGTTGAATCTCTTCCAAGGCATCCATGGACGCAGTCATTTTACCCGCTGCGGAGGGGTTGTGATACGGATGCTGTGTGATATCCTCATTTTTCCCTATCATCTCCGCAGCTTTGACCAGGCCTTCGTGCCTACCACGGTCGATACCATCGGACACGACCCCGACAAACGCCTGCAGTAGGTGTGGAGCGTCCAAAGCCTTACTTACAGCAAGTCGCAGTCCTTGCCTGATAATCCACCTACGGACGGCGGTAGCGGTTAGTAGGGGGGACATACCCTCTCAACGCAGCTTACAACCATCTTGCTTAACTCTTCATCAGCTGAGGCAACTTGATTTTCAAGATTGGTTTGGGTCCGCGTCAATTCTTCCTTCAGCATGTCACGCTCCTGGGCGATGTTGAAGGATTGCATGGTCACAGCCTTAACAGCAGCCTCAGCCGCAGACACCTACATATGAAATTTGGAGTTATTACAAGGATATATACTTTTTGGGGTTACATGCATACGAAAAGTATGAGTGTATGTACAAACATTCTGAAAGTTTACCTTCTCATTCGATGCGGCTACGAGGGCCTCCAACTCAGCAATACGCTTCTCTCTGGCGTCGGCGTGATGCGCCTGCTCCTTCACCGTTGCCTCGGCTGTCAGTAATGCCGCCTGCAATGATGCGATGGTCTTCTCGTTCTTCACGACCATCGCCTCACGGCGGGCTATTCTCTTGTCTGCACGACTCACATTAGTGAGGGCCTGGATTAGACGGCGTCTTAACGCGGCACCCACCGTCACTTGGTGTGCGGATGATACGTCAAACTGCTCGATAAGGGCCTCATGATCTAATTCATCTAAATCTTGGGCGAGGGCAGGCGGGGTGATGTGCTCGATAAATTCTGAACACTCGGATTCGGCCTCCAGCCGTGTCAAACTTGATAAGTTCCATGCTAAGCGCAGGCTTTCTTCTGGCCCCTCGGGGCGCGGCTCCTTGGCACGTGTGGTGGCAGGTGATGGGGGCTTGTTGGTTGGTGCGGGGGAGGGATTTCTCCCCACTTCTTCCCCTTGCGCTGCGGCTGCCGGATTCACCCTGTTGTTTAAATATTAGTCTATATATCATACAAAGATATGAATCATACTCACGAGGGGTACTTACGAGGTGCCAATGACAGGGTCTGGGCCGGTAGGAGCTACGGCGCTCACAGGGGCGACTCGCAGAACTGGCCCTTCCATGGTCGGGGTGGGATCGGCCTGGGATGTCGTGGTGCTACTTCCTTCTTGGTATTGTGGGTGGTCTTTCCGCAGCTTCTTGGGGGGAGCATTTGCGACTCCGGCTTCTTCCCCAATTTTCTTCGCCACCCGCCTGGTTGTCTTTCTCTTTCTAGAGGTAAGTGGAGTGGACCCGGAAGCTTGAGTGGTGTCTTCATTGGGATCGTGCTCTTCTTCCTGATTGGTGGTGCCCCCCTCTAGCAATGGGTCGTCGCCGTCTTCATTGTGGAAATCCAATGGGGATTTCTCGATAACGGGCTCTTCTTCGTCCGACCTAGGCTCGGTTGTCTCTTCAAGCGGTATCGTGCGGTCGGCTAAAGCTTTAGCAAGGGGAGCTCATTCGGCTTTAACGGCCGGAATCCCTCCGCCACCTTCATGGGGTCGCCCTGGCGGATTAGTCCGTGAAGGTTCATCTCTGCAAACAATTTTAGAAGTATATGGGTTAGTAAAGTTCTACACATGTGTGATAAATCAAATTTACAACATATATATTGGACCTACCCTCTCCCTGTTCCGTTAAGAAGCACGGGTATAAGTCATCCCTCCCAAAGTAACGGCGGCTTATCCCTACTAAGCACAGAAAGTGTTCCGGCAACCCTCTATGGAATTCTGTGCGATGGGTATCTAGTATTTTCAGGTCCCGGCTACTATAATCTTTGGATTTGGGTGGATAGTCTTTTGGGGCTTTGGTTTTAAGTACGAAGGGGGTAGGGAATACCTTCTCGTCTACAAAGAAGTAATGGTCGTACCAGTTCTTAAGGGAGTCAAGCGGTTTCCTATATGTCATAGGGGCATTCCCGGGTCGTTTCTTGAACGACAACCACCCGTTCACTAACTGGGGAAAGTAGAAAGCCCTAAAAAGGTTCACGGTGGGGGTTACTCCGCAGGTATGGCATGTAATCTCAAACTGGTTGATTTTACAAGCCCCTATGCAGTGGAGCTGGGTGATATCATAATACAAAAGAAGGTCTACCAAGAACTTGGATAAAGGGATACGGTAGTTGGCTGAGTCAAACAGGCGTGTATATATGCCTACTTTCCCTGCCGGTGCATCCGTAATCGCTTCACCATCACCCGGATAGGTGGGGTGTACGCTTTCGGGTACATAATACTTCGACAGGAAGTCGAGGTATTTTTCCGCAGACATCACGTTCAGGACATCCGTGATAAGGGGATTATCCTTTACCATGTTTTATAAAAAGGTCTTTAAGGGCGTGATGATCTAACCTGCGGCGACAAAAATCCGTGGAAAAGAAGGCAAAAATTTTGGGAGATAAAAGCTTGAGATTAACAATGGCGGAAGAAGGAGTGGGTTGTGTGTGTAACAAACACGCATACCCACTCTTATATAGGGTTGCCTCGGTTTCCGAGGTACCTTGGATCTTCGACACGTGTCAGTCACATTGCCTATCCAATGGATAGAGTTTCTGACATTTCTGCAACGTCAGAGGGGGACCCACGGGTCACTTCTTAAACAGTTTTGCGTGGCTCGAGGGTGGGCATTAATGACGCACTTTTGCATACATGCGACTGGATTGTTGACTGTCATTAATGTTTTTTTATTCTTGTCGGGTTATGCGGCTCTTACGTAAGACCGTATTTAATGTTACATTTAAGTTGTCTCGGCCGTTGCGTGCGGCTGAGGTAGTATTCATTAGAAATTCCTACGAAGGGTCGCCACGTGCGGCCAGAACAACAAAAATTTCAATGTTTCGTTTCCTATGTCTTTCCTTGGTATGTCCGGAGAGCACCTTAATAGTCTAGAGGTTACGTTTGTGGCTGTAACAACTAGACTGGGGGGACATGATGACGTATAGTCCCCAACCGGGTCACGAACCCGGCCACGGGTACTACCCGTATCCGGCCCATCACAGATGGGTGGATAAATGTCATTCAGGCTTATGGGCTTGAATGAACAGTAACCGCACATGTGTGCGGCCCACGGCCCGGTGCGGCCGACATAAGATTAGACAGAATCATATTCTGTCTGGGAATATCTTCATCCCAAATGGAGAGGATATTCACTACCAAAATTAGAAGATAACAATCATTCTAATTCTGATAGTTATCCTTTCCTTGGGGCTAAAGTATCAGTGGCAGCCCACTAGGGTTGCCACTACCTATAAAAGGAACCCCCAAGGGTTCCACAAAGGTATTACGATTCATACTCTAAACTCACATAAACCCTAAATCGATTACTTACTCTCACGCTGGAGTCTAATCGTGGGAAACATTCCCACGGTAAGCTTAACGCGTGCTGTTTAGTGTGCAGGATCCCAACCAGACGATTCACTTGGTGCAGGAGCCGGAGCCCAGCCAACCCGAATTAAGCCTAATTCGGGTCTAGCAAGGATCAACCAACTTTTGCATCAACAGTAAACCTAGAAAAGTCATATGTGATAACAAAGCAATATGACTTACCATTCAAACTTTCTATATTAGTTGGACCAAAGAGGTCCATGTGAAGCATATGAAGAGGTCTGGAACTAGTATGCACCTGTTTGGACTTGAATGAGACCTTGTGCTGCTTGCCTTTAAGACATGCAACACAAGAGTGGTCATTGTGGAAGGCCTTCTCAGGCAAACCATCAACTAAACCAAGCCTCACAAGTCTATTTATATTTTTAAAGTTTATGTGCCCTAGTCTCCTGTGCCACAAATTACTCTCATCTACTGAGGCCTTAGCATAAAAACAAGACATATTGGTATTCATTTTAATCCCATTTAAATTCACATTATATATGTCCTTATGCCTAGGTGTTCTATACTCAATATATTTCTCATCAGGGATCTTAAAATCCTTGCTTAACACCAAACACTCAGTATCAGTAAAAAGAACTTTATTTTTGTTATCACAAACTTGTGATACACTAAACAGGTTGTAATCAAGTTCTTTTACCAGGAATACGTTCTCAAAACGCAGATTATTGGTGAGAAGGGTTCCTTTGCCTGTGATAGTTCCATATCCACCTCCAAAGTAAACCTTATCACCATCTTTAATAGGGATGAAATTCGTCAGATAGTCTTCCTTCCCTGTCATGTGCCTTGAGCATCCACTATCCCAATATCCATAATCATTGATCTGTCTTTGAATGTCCTGCACATAAAGAAAACAAATTAGTTTTCTTTGGGAACCCAAGTCTCAAAAGACTTGGATTCATCTGGTTGTTCAATAAGAACAGACTTAGTTCTCACAACAACCCCATGCTCATCCTTTTTAGGATGAAATACCCAGTTAACCCCAATAGGTTTTGTAATGACCTTTGAAATGTAATTAAATCTATTGCAAGTCATTGAAATCCCATTATCATTAGGGTTTTGATCTTTCTTGGGTCTCCATGTTAAGCTTGAAGAAGCTTTAGACCCTTTACCTTGTGGCTGCAAATATTTAGGTCTGGTTACGTTTCTGTCAGCGTTAGAATTTGTCCTGTCAATGCTGAAATTACCCTTGTCAGCGTTGAACCTAGGGTTTGCTACAAAAACCCATTGCCTATTTGACCAGGTGTTTGTCTTTTGAAAAGGTCTTTGTCCATGAGTGTTAGACCTTCTAGAAAAGAATGGGGCAGGTCTAATCACTTGTGGACTTTGCTGCACGCAAGGTTTGGGTCTGACAACGTTTGACTTCCTAACAACGTTGACTTTGTTCCTGTCAGCGCTGAAATTATTCCTGTCAGCGCTGGCTTTGGGAGCGTTGACACACTTGTATGCCAAGTGTGAAAAGCTACCACAAGTGTAACAAGCTTTTCTAGACACAACCTTAGGTCTAGAAGAGTAGAAGCCTGTTCCATGATTGCTAACTTGACTCTTGGGTGACCTAGTATTCCTATACATCTCTGCATATTTAATGCTAGGTCTTCTAACAGTGTTTGAGCCTAGGTCAACAACTTTACCAGTGATTGGGTTAGTAACCTTAATGGGTGTAGACTCATTAGGACTTTCACATAGCAAGCCACCCTTGACAAATAGAGTAGGGTTAGCCTTCTTCCACTCATTTAGGTCAGTCAGTTTCTGTTGATACTCTTAAACTGGAGTGGCAACTCTTGGTGGAGGAATGAATTCCTCCTCTTGGAACTCTGGCAAACCAGTCCAAGATAAGTCCCTTTGTTGGACACCATAGAAGTCACCAGCTGGTGGTGGAACCAAAGAGTAATCATTCATCCCAATCCCAGTCATGTCCTTAGGATCCCTTTGTTTAGCTACACAGTCTCCTAGGGTTTGGGTGGCTCTATCAAATCTTTGAATTTTGAGGCCAACATTATCTTTATTCTTAATGGCCTCATCTAATTTAGCCTGTAATTCACCATTAACCCTTTCCATGATGTTTCTAATATCCATACTACCCTCTAACTCATGTTTTAAGATATTGATCTTATCTTTCAAATCAAATTCCATTTTCTTGTATTCAGAAACGGTTTTCTCAGTTTTAGTAAGAGCTAGTTGGTAATTAGACAATTTACACCTTTCAGTACTCATATCATCTTTTAGTTTTAACACCTCTTTTTTAAGTCTTTCAGTGTTTAACCTACAACCTTTGCTACAAAAAGCATCATCATATACCTCATTATCAGATGAAGAGGAGGAGTGTGCCATGAGAGCATATTCAACATGCTCTTCTTCTTCAATATCAGCAACCAAAGCTTTATCCTCTTCAACATTCTTAGCCAGATAGCTCCAATCCCATCTTGTACCATCAATTCCTTGAACTGCAACCGTGGCTTTGGAATCCTGAGCTTTAACAACCTGACTTGAGGGTTTACCCGCATCAGATCTTCTAGGAGATCTGCATTCCCTCATGAATTGCCCCATACGATGGTAGTTGTAGCATTCAACTTTGGATTTGTTAAATCCAGCTGTGTCTTTAGCATTGAAGGTCATTTTCTTCTTAAACCTTCTGTTCCACCTATTTGCTCTTATGCTAGCAAGAGCCATGTTCCACTTGATGTCCATCTCTTCTAGGTGCTCATCACTTATCTGCTCAAGGTCCTCATATGTAATCACTGAACCATTTGGCAAAGAAGCAATGTAGGCACAAACAGTATCCAAATCCAAACCAGCAGGTTTAACTCTTGGGGAGTCATTCTTGAATGTGTCAGCGTCTGAAAAGGAGACGTTGACAGGACTTGTTCCAGCGCTGACATATGATGATCTAGTAACTGGATGCATATAAGAGTCCTTCTGATTGAATTGACCTTCACTATGAGAGAAGAAGGCCATGTTGCTGGTGGTAGATTTGCTTCCATGCTCTAGAAGAGTTTCATCTTCCAACAGTCTTAGTTTGTTGTAGATGTCATCAAACGAGGAGCTCTTGTAGGTATTGTTGGCAAGAATAGATCTTGCCTCAATCTTCCATGCCTCACCAAGACTTTTAAGAAAGGTAGCATTGATGTCAACATCACCAACTTGTGTCCCCATGAAGGACAACTTGCTAGTAATGTCAAGCAATCTGCTTCTCACACTACTCAGTTTCTCATTGGGTTGAGCTTTGAAGACAGCATAATCATGCATAAGTTGCTTTTTCTTTTCCTCCTTAGTGTCTACATTGCCACCATATGCAACTTCAAGAGCTTCCCAAAGCTCCTTAGCAGATTCATAGCCTCTATATTTATGCTGGTTTTCTTGTCCCAAGGAGACTTTCAGAATATTTAGGGCTTTCATGTCAACCCTTTTCTTTGCAATGTCATCAGCAGCCACAGCTCTACCATCTCCAGGTTTTTCTTTCTTATCTGCTTCAGAACATCCAGCAACAGCTGATCTTTGAGAGATGGCATCAAGAATCTTTTGAGCCTTATTGAATGTGTTTCCATATTCAATAATCTCCCAGAGTGTGTAGTCATAGATCCCCAGATATTGTTCAAAGTTGAACTTCCATAAGTCAAAGTTGGTTGCATCAAGCATAGGAATCTTGATGTTTGGTAAGGCTGAGGAGGAGGAGGTTATTGCTTCAGACATGATGTTGTTAGGGTTTCTGAGAAAATTAGGGTTTTGGTGTTTTTAGGGTTCTGGTGTTCTTTAAGATCAAAAGTTCCTCAACAGCTCTGATACCACTTGTTGATCCCAAACTTAGATCGATTAGCTTTGTGTATACGAGATTAGATCAAGTAATACACGTAGAGAAACCTTTGTATATGCTTTATGAATCTAAGTGTTATGCGGAATTTAACACTTAAACAAGAACCCACAATGATGTAAACAAACTTTCACTTTGATTATCAATATCAAACTTGCTTACAATGAAAGATGTTTACGAACGAAAACTTATATTAAACATTAACCTAAAGGCCTTCTTTTATAGACATAAGAAGCCTTGTACAATAATCTACGTATCAACTATTCTAGGTAAAGATAAATATAGAAAATACATTGTTGTTCTTATCTTTACTAAAAGTATTCTAGAATATAATACACGCGTAGAATATATCTTCCATCTTGTCTTCAATGTGTCAACGCTTGACTTTAACTTGTCAACGCTTGAGCTGTCAGCGTTTGTTTTGTTCTTATCAACGCTTGATTTGTTCTTGTCAGCGCTCAAGTGATCTGGCCTTAATTTATTCCCAACAATCCTCCCCTAAACTTGATATCCACTCTTATGATCAAGTTTCTGAATAAGCATTAAGGACTAGGAGGAGTCTTACAAACCTTCTCATATTGGTAATGAATAAATCTGATCAAATCTTTTGCCACGTCACTTGAATAATCTATTTCCAGGTGAGTGTCCTTCATCTTTTCCAAAATAGCCTTGGATATGAAATACTGAGCATCCACAAGTAGATACTCAGCAAACTTTGTAGAACTCAAATGGTATACACCAGCAGCTGAATATAACCTCCATTGAAGACCACTGAGGTTGATGGGTGTGTAAACACCCATCCTTTTACCACTTAATTCTGGCTAAAACGAGACCAAAACACGTATTTAATATCATTTGTTTGGAATTATGCGTGGTTTTTGTGTTTATTGTGTTTTCAGAGCCAACCGGATGAATATTGAAGAAAACATGGGAATTGCACGGGTTTTACCGAAGAAAAGGACTCAAGATAAAGTCTATTGTCCAAAGAGATGCAAAAGATTTGAGGTCACTGGGCCTATTCGAAGATTTATCGAAGAAAAGGACCAAAGATGGAAGATTTTCATAAGTCGAAGAAACTCAAGTCTATTAAACGAAGAAATTAAAAGACGAGTTGAATTTAATCGACAACAAATCCCGAATCAGAATCGAAAACGTCAAATTTTCTGAAAAGACGAGAAGACAAGAAGAACGGGAGAAAGCCCACTCACCAACTAAAAGACAAGCCTATATAAAGCTCACCCCTCACACATTTTAGTCAGTTAGTTTTTAGTTTTCTCTCCTCCTTCTTTTTCTCCCTTTAGTTCGTCCCATCACCAACACCATTAGGGTGTTTGGTGATTTTGATCTTTGATTTTCAATCTTGTAATTCTTAATCTTTGTTTTGTTATTGTTAAAACATCAATCATCAATACAAAGTCTTGTTTAATCTTTCCATTTCATCTTGTTCATCATCATCTTTATCTTCAAGTTCTTAAGTTCTTATTTTATTGAGTTTGATCTTCAAAAGTTGTTGGGATTTGTGTTTTTGTTAATGGGATTTGTAGTTTATGGTTAGTAGATGCTTTGTGTTTAGTTTTATTTAAGATTTGGTGAAAAACTTGGTGATTTTTGGATTAAAATTAGTTTTCCTTGTTCTTCGGGTAATATTACTGTCTCTGTGTTCCCAGGTTCCGGATGAACACCAAATGTTCCGGATGAACACCTAAGTTCCGAATGAGTTTTGCTTCTGAAAAGTTCCGAATGAGTTACAAACTTCAGAACGAACCACAAAGTTCCGGATGAGTTACAATCTTCCGAATGAACAGTAAGTTCCGAATGAGTTTATTTCTAAAAAGTTCCGAATGAGTCTAAATGTTCCGAATGAGTTACAAACTTTCGAACGAACCAAAGAGTTCCGGATGAGTCTAAAGTTCCGAATGAAGTAAAAACTTCCGAATGAATCATTAAGTTCCGGATGAACCAAAAACTTCCGAATTAGTAGAAAGTTCCGAATGAAGGTTTATTTTCCAAAAAGTTCCGAATCAGTCCAAAGTTCCGAATGAAGACTTCCGGGTGAAAACTTCCGAACCAAGGACAATCTTCTGAATCAATTACTTTTGGGTATCTTTAAGGTTTTCTTACTGTTTACTGTTTCTTTATGTCTTGTTTTTATTTCTTGTTTTTACTGTAACTGTGACTTTAATTTTAATTTTAATCTTAATTTTAATTTTAATTTTAATTCAAGTTTTTATTAATCGTCATTAAATTAATTATCTTTGATTTAAATTTCCAATTTATTACATTTTAACATTAAGTAGATTAGAAAACCAAACCTTTTATTTAATACCAAGAACAATCATTCCACTTAAGGCCAAGATCAATTCGAGAGGACTGTGAGAGAATTAGAACCCATACAAAACCATGTATCAAATGGCGCCGCTGCCGGCTCTTCTCGTTAAGATCAAAAGTTTTTTGTGAGAACTTGGATTTTGGGATCCGTTCCCCGTGAACGTTAATTTTTCATAAAAATTTTCAAAAACACAAAAAAAAATATAAAATTTTCAAAAATCCTAAAAAGTAAAAAACATAAAAAACCAAAAATATTTTTGCTTTGTTTTTCTCTTGTTAGTTCTTTTGCAGGTGTATGCGCACTCGTTCCACGTCTTATCAAGAGCCCGAGCCTCTCGATCACTTAGACATGGCCGGTGTACCACCTTCAAACAATAATAACAACAACAACATGAATAATAACAACAACAATGAGCCTCAACCGGATAATCGCCCAATGATTGAACTGCTGCAAGCTCATGTAGATGGCAACACTGATCCAATTGTCATACCTCCAATTGCCGCCAACAACTTTGAGCTAAAATCAGGCTTTATCCAGATGGTCTCCGCTCAACCATTCTTGGGACGTACCATTGATGACCCACATGACCATATCAAGAGATTCTTGCAACGCACCAACACGGTCAAGTTTAATGGTGTTCCACAAGAGGTTATCAGGTTACAACTTTTTCCCTTTTCTTTAGAGGGACAAGCCCGGCATTGGCTTGCTAAGGAACCGTCACAGAGTATTCTCTCGTGGACGGATTTGGAAACCAAGTTTATAAATTACTTTTTTCCACCCTCTCGTACTACCGCTTTGTGGAATGAAATCATAAATTTTGAACAAAAGTACGATGAGTCGTTCAGTGAATCTTGGGATCGCTTTAAAGATCTTTTAAGAAAATGCCCACAACATGGTTTTACCAAAGTGCATCAAATCAATACTTTTTACAATGGTTTAAGCATGAGTGACCAAGATTCACTAAACAGTGCCTCGGGGGGTAATCTTTTGGCTAAGACTTCCAATGCTGCTTGGGACATCATTGAGAATAAATCTCGTGTGCAAACCAAGAGTGTTCGGACCAATGTCGCTAGTGCTAGCACTAATGATAGCGACAAGCGATTGGACAAAATCACTACGCTTCTTGAATCGCTTGTCACCCACACCGTCAGCAACAACAACAGCAACAACGCTAAACACGCTCAAGTTAACGCTGTCAGCCAACCTTGTGAGATATGCGGTGGTCCTCACTCTTACACCACTTGTACCGCCACCCAAGACTACCCTTCTGAGAATGTTAATGCAGCTTATGGAACCTATCCTCAACCTGCTTATCAAGCTAGACCTCAAGGTGACCGTAATTTACTTAGCTACCGCAACAACAACTATCTTTCACCACCTGGTTTTCCTCCAACCAACCCAAACCAACAATCAAACCTCAATCGCCCTCCTCAACAACAACAACAACCTCGACAACCATACATCCCTCCTCACAAGCAGCAACAACCGCCTCAACGTAACAACCAAGTTTACCAACAACCTGCTTATCCACCACCTGCATACAATGCTCCTCCCAACCAACCCACCGCTCTTCACCAAGAAGTGGAAACCTACATGAGGACCAATGATGTGATTGTGGAAAATCTCCAACAGGAAGTGCGAAACTTGAAAGCAGACTTGGTCAAGCAAGGAAACGATTTGAGAGCCGACATGAGAAACACGTTGGATAGCCAAACTAATGATCTGAGGAACATGATGGCTGGTTTCTTCCAAGGTAATCAACCCTCTTCTTCGGGTACTCTTCCGAGTAACACCGTTGCGAATCCAAGAGGGGAGATGAAAGCAATCACCACTCGAAGTGGCAAAGGTACCAAGGAACCCGAGCTTCCTATACCTCCACCGGTGGTTGTGACTAAGGAGAACGAGTCACCTGCTCCTATTCCTCATCCTTCTCCTTCCCCAATTTCTCCACCTCTTCCTTCTACCCCTCCTCCACCCGTGGTTGTGAGTGATCCTATTCTCCCAAAGCCTTCCTCTTCTTCCAATATACCTTATCCATCTAGGTTGAGGAAAAAGAAGCAAAAGAGCAAGGATGATATTCAGGTTTCGAACTTCCTTAAAATGTTCAAACAATTGAATTTCAATATCTCCTTCGCTGAGGCTCTCGCTCACATGCCCAAATACGCGAAAATGTTTAAAGATCTTCTGAGCGACAAGGAAAAGCTCCTCGATATTGCCAACACCCAACTTAATGAGAATTGCTCTGCAGTGCTCTTAAGGAAATTGCCAACTAAGCTTGGTGATCCGGGTCGTTTCCTTATCCCTTGCAATTTCCTGGGAGTAGAGAATTGCATGGCCCTAGCTGATCTAGGTGCCAGTATTAATCTTATGCCTCTAAGCGTTTGGAAGCAATTATCTCTCCCAGAGCTAGTCCCCACCAAAATGACTTTGGAATTAGCTAACCGTACGGTTTCTTATCCAGTGGGGATAGCCGAAGACGTCATTGTAGGAGTCGACAAATTCACCTTCCCTGCTGATTTCGTTGTCGTCGACTACGAGATGGACCCCCGTGTGCCACTAATTGTTGGTCGTCCATTCTTGAGGACCGGTCGCACTCTCATCGATGTTGAAGCCGGTGAGCTTATCATGAGAGTGGGTGACGATAAAGTAGTCTTCAACATGGGAAAGCTTTCTAAACAGCCTTATTCATATGAGAGTGTTAATTGTATTGACGTTCTTGATGAGGCTTGTGAAGAACATTTCAAAGATGCTTGTAAAAGTATTCCTACCTCTCTTCCTAATGTTGAGACCGTTTCCTCTATCGACTCATCACTATCTCTATTTGGAGAAAGTGATTTCCTTTGGAAAGATTTGGAAGCCACCATGGGAGATGTGCATTTAGACAATGACGATTCTACTACCAATTGGGATGAAGATCTCAGCTTCATTGAAAACCTTCTCAAAGAAGACAATCCTTCTCCTCCATCTCCCACGGTCATTGCTATCGATACTCCGACTTCGAATACGCCTCCCGTCGAAAATCCTCCGGATTTGGAACTTAAGGAGTTGCCGCCCCATCTTGAGTATGTATTCCTTGAAGAAGAGAAGAAGTCGCCAGTTATCATTGCTAAGGATTTGAAGGATGAAGAGAAAGCCCGACTTGTCGCCGTGTTGAAAGATCATAAGAAGGCTATTGCTTGGAAGATTTCGGATATTCGTGGAATTGATCCTCACTTCTGCACACACAAAATTCTCATGAAGGACGACTTTAAGCCCACAATTCAAAGCCAACGAAGGGTGAATCCAAAGATACATGAAGTCATCAAAACAGAGGTTATCAAACTTCTTGATGCGGGTATGATTTACCCTATTTCAGATTCACCATGGGTTAGTCCAATCCATTGTGTGCCCAAGAAGGGCGGAATAACCGTTGTTCCCAATGAACACAACGAGTTGATTTCCACTCGTCTCGTTACTGGGTGGAGAGTTTGTATAGACTACCGCAAACTCAATGATGCCACGAGAAAGGATCATTTCCCTCTACCTTTTATGGACCAAATGCTTGAACGTTTAGCCGGTAATGAATATTACTGCTTTCTTGATGGTTTCTCGGGTTATTTCCAAATACCCATCGATCCCCAAGATCAAGAGAAGACTACATTCACTTGTCCCTATGGCACTTTTGCTTACAAAAGAATGCCTTTTGGCTTATGTAATGCGCCCGGGACTTTCCAAAGGTGCATGTTAGCTATCTTCCATGACATGGTTGAACAAACCATGGAAGTCTTCATGGATGATTTCTCGGTCTTCGGGGATTCCTTCTCTTCTTTCCTTGCCAATTTGGAACGTATGCTAAAGCGGTGCGAAGACACTCGCCTTGTTCTGAATTGGGAAAAATGCCATTTTATGGTAAAAGAAGGCATCGTGCTTGGACATAAGATCTCGAAAGCCGGTCTTGAAGTAGATCGTGCTAAAGTCGATGTTATCGCAAAGTTGCCTCCACCTTCAACCGTGAAGGGTGTGAGAAGTTTTCTGGGTCATGCGGGCTTCTACCGTCGATTCATCAAAGATTTTTCTCA
This sequence comes from Glebionis coronaria, assembly GCA_025667525.1. Taxonomy (NCBI): domain Eukaryota; kingdom Viridiplantae; phylum Streptophyta; class Magnoliopsida; order Asterales; family Asteraceae; genus Glebionis; species Glebionis coronaria. The sequence continues at coordinate 420,160 of JANFOE010000782.1, read as the reverse complement.
AATCGCTCGCCCGATGACCCACCTCTTGGAAAAAGATACTCCTTTTATCTTCTCCAAAGAGTGCCTTGAAGCCTTCAACTCGCTTAAGGATAAGCTAACTAAGGCACCCGTCTTGGTCACCCCTAATTGGGAGCTGCCTTTCGAGTTGATGTGCGATGCTAGCGATTTTGCTATTGGAGCGGTTCTAGGACAAAGAGTGAACAAACACTTCCAACCGATCCATTACGCTAGCAAGACAATGACGGGGGCACAATTGCATTATACGACAACCGAAAAAGAGCTTTTAGCTGTTGTCTATGCTTTTGAAAAATTCCGCCCCTATCTTGTCCTTTCTACTACGATCGTGTATACCGATCATTCCGCGCTGAAGTACTTGTTGACAAAGCAAGATTCCAAACCAAGACTTCTTCGCTGGGTTTTGCTGCTCCAGGAATTTAAAATCGAAATTCGCGATAAAAAAGGAGCAGAAAACCTAGCCGCGGATCATCTCAACAGACTTGATGATCCTTACCAAGGGGATCATCCGACCAAAGAAATCAATGATTCTTTTCCCTTGGAGACCTTAATGTCTATAAACTCGAAGTCGAATGAAACCCCGTGGTTTGCGGACTTTGCAAACTACTTGGCGGGTGGAATTCTCAAGGAAGGGTTGACGTCCCAACAAAAGAAAAAGTTCTTCACCGACATTAAGACTTACTTTTGGGACGACCCTTACCTATTCAAACAATGTGCCGACCTGATTATCCGCCGATGTGTTGACGGACCGGCAGCTTCAGAAATCCTTGATGCTTGCCACAAAGGACCCACCGGTGGTCACTTTGGTCCCAACTACACCGCCAAAAAAGTGTTTGATTCGGGATTTTATTGGCCCTCCATATATCGTGACGCTCATAATATGGTTAAACGATGTGATGTTTGCTAAAAACAAGGCAACATCACACATAAAGACGAGATGCCTCAGAATTTCATTCAAGAGTGTGAAATCTTTGATGTTTGGGGTATCGACTTTATGGGGCCATTCCCTTCTTCTAAAGGAAACAAATACATCCTTGTAGCCGTTGACTACGTTTCAAAGTGGGTTGAAGCCAAAGCTTTACCCACTAATGACGCAAGGGTGGTTTGTAACTTTTTGAAAGCTCTTTTCGCTAGATTCGGTGTGCCTCGTGCCATTATTAATGATCGTGGGACTCATTTTTGCAATGACCAATTCGCAAGAGTCATGGCTAAGTACGGTGTAAATTATCGTCTTTCCACAGCCTACCACCCACAAACTAATGGCCAGGCTGAAATATCCAACCGAGGTCTAAAGCGAATTCTGGAAAGAACCGTGGGAGAGCATCGTGCCTCATGGGCTGATAAACTTGATGATGCTTTGTGGGCTTTCCGTACTGCTTACAAGACCCCGATCGGCTGTACGCCTTATCGTCTTGTGTACGGGAAAGCATGCTACCTCCCCATTGAGTTGGAGCACAAGGCTTATTAAGGCCTTGAAGTGGGCTAATTTTGATATTAACAAAGCCGGGGACCTACGCAAAATCCAACTCAATGAGCTCACTGAACTTCGGAATGAGGCTTATGAAAATTCTTTGATCTATAAGGAAAGAACTAAGCTCATTCACGACTCCAAGATCAAAAACCGAGAGTTCCATGTTGGAGACAAAGTCTTACTTTTTAACTCTCGGTTGAAAATCTTCTCGGGAAAGCTCAAATCTCGTTGGTCCGGCCCATTCACCATTGCCCAAATTTTTCCATATGGTACTCTCGATCTCGCTCAACCTAATGGACCTAATTTTAAGGTGAATGGCCAACGAGTGAAGTTGTACTTTGGTGAGGACACTTCTTGTGAGGTGATTCCAATCCTCACCACGTTCCCCATGAACTAATTTTGGGTCGAGTCAGGCTCGTGACTCGGTTATCAAAAACAAGCGCTCCTCGGGAGGCAGCCCGAGTATCTATCCTTTTATGTTTTAACCCCCTAAGTGTAGGGGGACCTCTATAGGGTGTTTTTCTTTGTATGGTGATGTGATTACAGGGATAAGTGCACTCTTGGAATCTTTGAAGAACCGTGCTCCCGTGTTATCCGAAATCCGGTTCTATCTCTCAACTATCGTGATTCAATTTTCTTCATACTCACATTTGAAATTGATCACGTTAGTCGTCTCTTCCTTAACTTGATTTAACCAACGTGCACAATGTCGTAAGTGTAGGGGAGACTTTTCCCACATGCTTAAACATTGAGGACAATGTTTATCTTAAGTGTAGGGGGGACTTCTATCGAAGTTTTAAGTGGACTTTTCCATGAAAATGCCTTCATTTAACCGGAAAATCTTATTTTTCAACATTTTTCAAATTTTTTATTAACTTTGGCCATTTAGTCGTAATTTTTAAATTTTTCCTCGTTACTTTCATATGTATATATCCCGCAAATAAGTCAAAAATATTAATAAAGTGGTGTAGCTAGTTTAGAAGTCTTTGACATATTAGGCCCGTTGCGTTTATTTTGACTCAACCCGAATAGACTTATCCAAGTTTATTCTAGCTAGTATCCTTAACCATATAGACCTTAATTGGTTTATTAGGCTAAGTGTCCACGAGTCTCATTACTTGAGATTTTAAATTGTGGAGGACGAGAAATGATAGAGTCAATTATAAGGCGGTATTCTTGCACAATCTCACTTGGTGTAATTATTTGCCTATTCTCCCATCACTTGCTAATAATTTATCTGCAATAAGTAAGGTCGTACGATTTGAAAAGTTACTTAGCTTCTAGCCCAAGATCGTTTAAAAGTTGCTCGGTAATGATAAGAGTTCATAGCCAAGGCATAACTTATGAAGCGGGGCGCGAAGATTGGCGAGTCCGAAAAGGCCCTAACAAGGCATGAGGATTCAATTTTATTGCTGAAGATCCAAAGTGTTGTGAAAAGCATTATTCCTAAAATCAATATGAAGGATCAAGACTCACGACGAAAAGCAATCAACTCCCATAAAGATCATGGAGAAGTCTATCCGAAAAGACCCTAACAAGGTATGAGGATAAATAGATCCAAGTCCGAAAAGGAGGCGGATCGTTGTATCTCAAAATCCCAATTAGAAATTGAAGAAATAATCATGAAGTCGTGGTCAACAAAGTTGGAGTACCCCTCAAAAGTCTCCAAGTGAAGAAACTCTATTATGATGAGAAGACCATTATCTCAAGAACGTCTCTCGAAGATATGAAGTATGAAGTACATGCCAAATATCGGCCCGAGAAAGGTCTCAAATCGTGAACCAAGTTATGCCAAGATATGAACTTTTTGATATCCCGAGAAGCAGTTTTAAGAGATTTTGTCCTTTAGCTAACTATTGATCAAATCGTCCTACTTTGCTTTCAGCCTAAATAAACTATCGAAATAAGTCCAAAAATGCATCTTCATGATCATTCTAAGACAAAAATAAAATATAAGAGATACACCTAGGAATAAGGGAGTTTATGCATTTAATTAAGCCATGTGTGTAAGTGTTTGAATTGCTAACTTATAATAACAATGATCTCGTTTTTAAGCTTAGTTTGGGGAACGTGAAACTTGAGGGTGATAAATCTTCGCAGCACAAAAGCCCTAATGTAAGTCATTGATCTCTTTGCAAGTTATTTCCATGTAGCTATTTTCAAGTGAAAATGGTTTTCTATCCTTTTAAGTTTTAATTTCTTTTAGTACTTTAATTTTTGTTTAGTAGTATTTTAATAAGGCCTAGGTTGATTAATTATGAGAAAAGTGTAAAATTGCTTTATCACTAAGCATTGCATGAGGGCATGGCAATGGTTAAGTGTAGGGGATTTGATGGGTGTGTAAACACCCATCCTTTTACCACTTAATTCTGGCTAAAACGAGACCAAAACACGTATTTAATATCATTTGTTTGGAATTATGCGTGGTTTTTGTGTTTATTGTGTTTTCAGAGCCAACCGGATGAATATTGAAGAAAACATGGGAATTGCACGGGTTTTACCGAAGAAAAGGACTCAAGATAAAGTCTATTGTCCAAAGAGATGCAAAAGATTTGAGGTCACTTGGCCTATTCGAAGATTTATCGAAGAAAAGGACCAAAGATGGAAGATTTTCATAAGTCGAAGAAACTCAAGTCTATTAAACGAAGAAATTAAAAGACGAGTTGAATTTAATCGACAACAAATCCCGAATCAGAATCGAAAACGTCAAATTTTCTGAAAAGACGAGAAGACAAGAAGAACGGGAGAAAGCCCACTCACCAACTAAAAGACAAGCCTATATAAAGCTCACCCCTCACACATTTTAGTCAGTTAGTTTTTAGTTTTCTCTCCTCCTTCTTTTTCTCCCTTTAGTTCGTCCCATCACCAACACCATTAGGGTGTTTGGTGATTTTGATCTTTGATTTTCAATCTTGTAATTCTTAATCTTTGTTTTGTTATTGTTAAAACATCAATCATCAATACAAAGTCTTGTTTAATCTTTCCATTTCATCTTGTTCATCATCATCTTTATCTTCAAGTTCTTAAGTTCTTATTTTATTGAGTTTGATCTTCAAAAGTTGTTGGGATTTGTGTTTTTGTTAATGGGATTTGTAGTTTATGGTTAGTAGATGCTTTGTGTTTAGTTTTATTTAAGATTTGGTGAAAAACTTGGTGATTTTTGGATTAAAATTAGTTTTCCTTGTTCTTCGGGTAATATTACTGTCTCTGTGTTCCCAGGTTCCGGATGAACACCAAATGTTCCGGATGAACACCTAAGTTCCGAATGAGTTTTGCTTCTGAAAAGTTCCGAATGAGTTACAAACTTCCGAACGAACCACAAAGTTCCGGATGAGTTACAATCTTCCGAATGAACAGTAAGTTCCGGATGAACAGTAAGTTCCGAATGAGTTTATTTCTAAAAAGTTCCGAATGAGTCTAAATGTTCCGAATGAGTTACAAACTTCCGAACGAACCAAAGAGTTCCGGATGAGTCTAAAGTTCCGAATGAATCATTAAGTTCCGGATGAACCAAAAACTTCCGAATCAGTAGAAAGTTCCGAATGAAGGTTTATTTTCCAAAAAGTTCCGAATCAGTCCAAAGTTCCGAATGAAGACTTCCGGGTGAAAACTTCTGAACCAAGGACAATCTTCTGAATCAATTACTTTTGGGTATCTTTAAGGTTTTCTTACTGTTTACTGTTTCTTTATGTCTTGTTTTTATTTCTTGTTTTTACTGTAACTGTGACTTTAATTTTAATTTTAATCTTAATTTTAATTTTAATTTTAATTCAAGTTTTTATTAATCGTCATTAAATTAATTATCTTTGATTTAAATTTCCAATTTATTACATTTTAACATTAAGTAGATTAGAAAACCAAACCTTTTATTTAATACCAAGAACAATCATTCCACTTAAGGCCAAGATCAATTCGAGAGGACTGTGAGAGAATTAGAACCCATACAAAGTCACTGTATTAGAGGTCATCTTCAAGATCCTTCCATATTGTAGGATCCTCATCTTTTGGTCCACACATTCTTTTGAATGTGGTCCAAAGTTTTATTCCATTAGCTGAAGTTGGTGCTTCAACCTCATACTTGGTCTCCAGCAACCTCCAAAGGTCCACCAAGTCTTCTCTATCACAACTTGCAAACAAAGATATGAGAGTGGTAAAAGTGTGTACCTCCTTGCCAAATCTGCCAATCTTCCAGAACCCACATTCATCTTCTTCATAGCTCACAATTGGGTTCCTGGAATCTAATGATAACACTTGCACCATATCTGAAGCTTCTAATGGGGAGAGCTTGAGGCTCTTTCTTATAACTGCTTCACTTGGATATAGTGGATCCATATCTTTTGGAAACTCAAATTTAATTCCCTTCTTCACTGGCCTGGGAACCATCATAGCTTTCTTGATTTCCATTTCTTCTGCAAGTTCCTCCTTTCTTTCATCTGAAAGAAGTCTGAGAGTGTTTGCTTCTTGCACTCTCACCCAAATGGGATAAGCCCTGTTTTCCAACTCATTAAATGTCAAAGCCTTCAACTTCTGATATGTCCATCCAACTCCATGACATCTGAGCAACATAAAGTAGAGCTCCCTTCTATCTCTTTTTAACTCTGAGAGAATATTGCTTGCCTTGTGTTTCAAAATTACCTTACAATCCTTCTGAACTCTAAGAAGAAGCTCCAAACCCCATATTTGATCTGAAATGGTCAAGTCTGGATTATCCATGCATCTTTCTTCCCAAGCATTGTACATTTGAACCACCTCTGGCATGTCAAAGTCAACCTGCAATTTCAATTCTCTCAACTTTTCCCTAACAAACTCATCACCATACTCAAGCCTTTCTGGTTCTATTATCATCACACTTGAGTCTGAGCTAGCTCCATCACTTTCTTCTTCTGAAGTCACAACAAATGGTGACTTTTCCTTTTCATATTGTTCCATGATTTGTGCAGCTAATCTTCTATCAAATTCAACTTGGGCTGCATCCTTTGGAACAATCTCTTCTACCATTTTACCCTTACCCTTATCTGATGGTGCAATGGTTGGTAAGGTAGATGGTAATACCTGAGTAGAAACCTCCTTGATGATAGATGATGACTGGGATACATCACCTTCATGTGCAGGTCTGTCAACGCCCAAATTTGTTCTATCAGCGCCCAAAATACTTCTATCAGCGTCCAAATTTTCCTTGTCAACGCTCAAATATCTTCCCTCAGCGCCTTATGTAACCTCTCTCAACATAGCTGTAAATGATAAATTTAAGTTGGTGGGAGAGACTAAGGACGTATCAAAACCTGTTTGTTTCTTCAAAGTTGTAAGGGCTTCAGCAACATCCATTGATTGACCATCCTGGCTGCCCTTATCACTCAGATTTATTTGATCTTCCTCCCCTTTGGAAGATTCCTCCATACTCCTTCTAGCACGATCACTTTCTAAAACAACAATCCTCTCCCTCAATTGCTTGAGTTCAAGGCCTTGTAAGCTGATTACTTGTACCAAATCTGCATTTTGCTTTTGCAAGCTAATGCAGACTGCCGTCAATTCCATAAGAGTCATTGGTTCCAGTCTGCCCTCTTCTAAAATGGGGATTTGACCTCCCAAGTCAGATTCATTGGGCATGGATGAGGACTTAATGATGGTGGGACTGCCTTGCCCAGCTTCTAAGCCAGAACCAATAGTCCCAGCCTCATCCAGGTCACCAGCCACACTTGTGGTGGTGGTTCTCTCTGCTACATGGCTAGGACCACCAGAGGAGAACACTCCAGTAGTCATTTGGCGTTTCATCAACCTATATTCAGGGGGTGTGGAAGATGGTGTTGAAGAATGAGTAGATGTGGGTTGGTTAAGGGGTGTTTGGGATTGTGAAGGTTGTGTGTCAGCGTTGGAAGTAGGCACATCAACGCCAACATTGAGTGTGTCAGCGTTGAAGGATTCAGAGTCAATTTGCATTTGTTCAGGTGAAGGTAAAGGTTCAGGAATTGGTTCAAGCTGTGGTTGAGGGTCAATTTGAGGTTGGGGGTCTGGTTGGGGTTGTGCTGCTGCAATAACAGCAAGCATGGCTTGGGTTAAAGGTAGGTCTCTATGGGGTGGTGAATCCATCGTCATAAAAATAGCTTTCTTTTGCTCAGGGATCTTATAAAAATCATTGTGATCCCTTGAGCAGTAACCTTGATTACCAAAAACCATTTTCAGAAACCGGGGATAAGCTAAAGTCATTTTTGTCCCCTTGTTTTTACACATCCCCTCAAAAATCATTTTAGAATAGTTATATTTTTGCCCTGTTGCAATGCACACAATAGCACTGGCAATGGATCTATTGATCTCATTGTGTGCAGTACATTTGGGACTCAAACATTGAAGGAGGACATGTATGAGGTACTTCCAGGCTGGGGGATATTCCTGCTTATGATACTTATTAAGAGTACCTTCATCAGGAAAAGGATATCCCAAAGCCCTAAGCCCTTGTTCTATTTCATTTATGGGAAGGGTGGCTATACCATCAGCATCATCAAGATGCAAGGCTTGGCGTACCAAAGCCTCAGTAACCACCCAAGATCTCCCATGAACAATAGAAGTCAATGTGGTCACTCCATTAACTGTTGAGGAACTAACAGTGTTCCAAAACTGCTTAATGTGTGTGACTGGAATGAGTGGTGCATGAGAAAGAGCATACCTTAATGGGGATACGTTCAAATACGCCACCATTTGTGTGTATTGGGGAAACAGAGCATCATCAGCTTCAAGATAAGCAATCATGTTGTGTTGTGATCTGAACCCCAATTCCAATTCTGTTGGTTTAAACTTTGGTGCCATTGATGAAAGCTGTTAATTTTAAGTGTAGAAGATGAAGTTGATAAGAGAAAATTGTTAGACAAGAATTATAGATACCCTGTTTAAAATAGGAGCCAAATTTATAGGAGAAAAAGAATGCATGTGATTGGCCCAAAAATAGGCAAAGATTTTCAAAAATCAATCATGAAAATATTGAAAAAGGTATAAGTTATCTCATGCATTAAATGAAAGTAATAACTCCTAAAATTACGGCTTGAAAATATGTCAAAAAGTAACAACTGGGTAGGTCCCATTGAGTGTCAACGGTAAAAAATAACCTGTCAACGCCCGACGGCTATAATCTTGTCAACGTTTGCCTAAAGCCATGTGAGCGTCCAATTTGGTCAGAACAACGCTTGGAAAATTCTTGTCAGCGTCCAAAAAAAATAAAAATATTTTAAAAAGTGAAAAATGACCTTAACAAGTAATTTATCCTAGAGAAGATAACCAAAAGCTGATAATTATCATAGGGCGGCAAGCACTGTCCAGTTATGCACACTTGCATAAGCAAGATAGACATAACAGTCCTCTAGTGTCCCTTGCTAACCAAAACTCTTAACAACAAAGTTACCTTATAAAATCCTTGTTACTCCCAGGTAAGTCCCATATCAAAATCATTCCCAAGTCTCCCAACAGACCACAACCAATTCTAGGCCAAAAATGTCTTGGCAGCATGCATAGTATATCAACTTTGCATGCTACAGTGCCTCATGATTTAGTAAAACTAACTCATACTCACCTGTGGACACAATCTAGAATTGTGATAAGAGTATCATATGGATACCCAAACATCCTAAAGGTTCCTAAAACCTCCCCTTAAACTATGATACAAAAAGTTTGCTAAAATCATGCATGAACATAAAAAAATTTATGTCAAGATAGGAATGAAACATTCCAACCATCATCCATAAATAAAAACTTGTCCAAATGCTTCTCCATTGATCCATAAGCAACTCTGTATCCAATGGTATACTGCCAACACCATCTGCACATTTAGATTGAAAACCACAAAACTAACATTGTTGCTGACAACGCCCCGATAACACATGACAGCGTTGAGGGAAGCTATGTCAGCGTTAGACAATTATATTGCTGACAACGTTACAAAAACACTTATCAGTGTTCAAGTAACCTTTGTCAGTGTTAGAAAAATATAGTGGAAAATCTAAATCATCAATAAAACCAACAATAATAATGCATCATCCTGTACATACTTTTACAAAAAGAATCCAAAACACATATTATGTGAGACTAACCATTCCAATACTTGTTACCAAGTATTGAAATCTCCCAGCATCAAAAGGTTTAGTTAATAAATCTGACACATTTTCCTCAGTGTCAACCCTATCTGGTTGTATTAAACCTTTCTCAAAGCAATCTCTTATAAAATGGTGTCTAATTTCTATGTGTTTAGTTTTAGAATGATGTACAGGATTCTTAATGATGCATAAAGTACTATTATTGTCAACAAATATCTTAGTATGCATGAAATTATACCCATAGTCCAACAGCTGGTTCTGAATCCACAACACTTGACCACAACATGCAGCTGCAGCCACATACTCTGCTTCAGTTGTAGAATTAGCCACCACTGTTTGTTTCTTGCATTGCCAAGATATTAACCTGCTCCCAAGAAACTGACATCCACTAGTTGTGGATTTTCTATCAAACTTATCACCTCCATAATCACTATCTGAATATGCAATCAGCTCCAATGGTGAATCCTTTGGGTACCACAAACCAAGACTAGGATAGCATCTTAGGTACCTAAAGATCCTCTTCACAGCATAAAGGTGACATTCTTTGGGAGTCACTTGATGGTGCGCACAAGCACACACAGCAAACATAATGTCAGGTCTGGAAGCAGTAAGATACATCAAGGATCCAATCATGGATCTATAATGCCTGACATCAACATCTTTCCCATCTCCAATCTTTCCCCAAGGGTGTTCTCTATCCATAGGAGTATTAGCCCTCTTCTCATGTGGAGAAAAGCCAAACTTCTTCAAGATCTCAGCAACATATTTGTCCTGGGAGATGAAGATACCATCCTCTTTCTGCTGAACTTGTAAACCAAGAAAGAAGTTCATCTCCCCTATAGCACTCATCTTGAATTTGTCTGTCATAAGCTTGGAGAAATCCTCACTCATCTTTGGATCAGTAGACCCAAAAATGATATCATCAACATAGACCTGCACAAGCAACACATCCTTGCCTTTCTTCTTTGTAAATAGTGTCTGATCTATGGTGCCCCTCTTGAATCCATTGTCCACCAAATAGGTAGACAAAGTACCATACCATGCTCTAGGGGCTTGATGAAGGCCATACATAACCTTTTTGACTCTATACACTTTATCTGGATGCTCTGGATCCTCAAAACCAGGAGGTTGCATCACATAAACTTCCTCAACAATAGTTCCATAGAGGAAGGCACTCTTGACATCCATTTGATAGACTGTGAAGCCCATGCAGGAGGCATAGGCTAGAAAAATCCTAATAGCTTCAATCCTTGCAACTGGTGCAAAGACCTCCTCATAGTCTATCCCCTCCTCTTGTGTATAACCTTGAGCCACTAACCTTGCCTTGTTTCTGACCACAATACCTCTTTCATCTCTTTTGTTCCTGAGAACCCATCTTGTCCCTATAGGTCTGACATATCTAGGACAATCAACCAGCTCCCAAACATCCTGAATTGCAAATTGGTGAAGCTCATCCTGCATTGCTTCCACCCAACTTGGTTCTTTGAGAGCATCAAATATTTTCTTGGGTTCTTCTTGTGACAGAAAACATGCAAACAAACATGCTTGCACAAGAGGGGTATCAACCTTCTTGTGTATATTGGCAATAAACCCACCAAGACCTTGATGAGACCTTCTAGTCTGAACTGGAGTCATAATATCACCAATGATCTGGGAAGGGGGTGATTCTTCATTGTAGAAGTGAGAACTCCTCCTTCAAAAAGTCTGGTGTCCTCAACTTCATGCTCCATGTTGCCAATATCTTCTTCATCAGACTCTCTTATATCAACATAAGGATGACCTTCGTCATAATAATTGGAAGGTTCTCCTTGTTCAAAAGTGGAAGAGAAAAGATGTGCAAAGGTGTTGTCAACGTCTGAACCTTGTTTGTCAGCGCTTGGCCTAACAACGCTTGAACTGTTGTTGTCAACGTTTGAGCCATCAACGTCTGAATTGGTCTTGTCAGCGCTAGATTTGCCTTTGTCAGCGCCTGAAGAACCATGCATGTTTGTATCTGGTGGTACTTGGAAACCACCATTATCTTGTCCAGCAGCAGCAGCAGCAGCAAAAGCATCTGTCCAAATGGGAATTGTGACATATTCTAAGGTAGGAGATGCCTTTTCTGCTTGTGATCCAACCTTCTCATGAACCTGTGTACCTGAAACATTAACAACTTGTTCCTCCACAACATTTGAAGTTACCTTCACAATGTCTCTGGATTAGTGACAGGCATATAATTTAAAGTTCTAGATAAGGGTTCCAAATCAAACAACCAATTAGGACCACTTTCAGGATCACTAGGTTTATTCTCTAAAAACCTAACATGTACTCTTTCAACTATACGTTTGTCCTCTTTAAGATAAACCCTATAACCCTTGCACTGCACTGAATACCCCATGAAGTAACCTTCATCACCTTTTGCACTAAATTTCCCTAAGGCATCACTAGTATCTAACACTACTACATGACAACCAAAAGGTCTGAGAAAACCAATATTAGGTTTTCTACCCCAAAGTAACTCATAAGGTGTTTTGTTCTGAATTTTGTTAACCAATGCTCTATTTTGCACATAGCATGCTGTATTAACAGCCTCAGCCCAAAAGGCTATTGGAAAGTGAGCATCAGCCAACATTGTTCTGGCTGCTTCAATTAGGGTTCTATTTTTCCTCTCAGCAACCCCATTTTGTTGTGGGGTTCTAGCAATGCTAAATTGCCTAGTAATTCCTTTCCTGGCACAGAAATCATCTAGCTTCTTATTTCTAAATTCTCCACCATTATCACTCCTAAGCATTTTAACCTCATTGCCAGACCTTTTCTCAATCTGAGAGATAAAATCAATAAGAACATCAGCTGTGTCACTCTTCATAGCTAGAAAGAATGTCCAAGTAAACCTAGAAAAGTCATCTGTGACAACAAAGCAATATGACTTACCATTCAAACTCTCTATATTTGTTGGACCAAAGAGGTCCATGTGAAGCATATGAAGAGGTCTGGAACTAGTATGCACCTGTTTAGACTTGAATGAGACCTTGTGCTGCTTGCCTTTAAGACATGCAACACAAGAGTGGTCATTGTGGAAGGCCTTCTCAGGCAAACCATCAACTAAACCAAGCCTCACAAGTCTATTTATATTTTTAAAGTTTATGTGCCCTAGTCTCCTATGCCACAAATTACTCTCATCTACTGAGGCCTTAGCATAAAAACAAGACATATTGGTATTCATTTTAATCCCATTTAAATTCACATTATATATGTCCTTATGCCTAGGTGTTCTATACTCAATATATTTCTCATCAGGGATCTTAAAATCCTTGCTTAACACCAAACACTCAGTATCAGTAAAAAGAACTTTATTTTTGTTATCACAAACTTGTGATACACTAAACAGGTTGTAATCAAGTTCTTTTACCAGGAAGACGTTCTCAAAACGCAGATTATTGGTGAGAAGGGTTCCTTTGCCTGTGATAGTTCCATATCCACCTCCAAAGTAAACCTTATCACCATCTTTAATAGGGATGAAATTCGTCAGATAGTCTTCCTTCCCTGTCATGTGCCTTGAGCATCCACTATCCCAATATCCATAATCATTGATCTGTCTTTGAATGCCCTGCACATAAAGAAAACAAATTAGTTTTCTTTGGGAACCCAAGTCTCAAAAGACTTAGATTCATCTGTTTGTTCAATAAGAACAGACTTAGTTCTCACAAGAACCCCATGCTCATCCTTTTTAGGATGAAATACCCAGTTAACCCCAATAGGTTTTGTAATGACCTTTGAAATGTAATTAAATCTATTGTAAGTCATTGAAATCCCATTATCATTAGGGTTTTGATCTTTCTTGGGTCTCCATGTTAAGCTTGAAGAAGCTTTAGACCCTTTACCTTGTGGCTGCAAATATTTAGGTCTGGTTACGTTTCTGTCAACGTTAGAATTTGTCCTGTCAACGCTGAAATTACCCTTGTCAGCGTTGAACCTAGGGTTTGCTACAGAAACCCATTGCCTATTTGACCAGGTGTTTGTCTTTTGAAAAGGTCTTTGTCCATGAGTGTTAGACCTTCTAGAAAAGAATGGGGCAGGTCTAATCACTTGTGGACTTTGCTGCACACAAGGTTTGGGTCTGACAACGTTTGACTTCCTAACAACGTTGACTTTGTTCCTGTCAGCGTTGGCTTTGGGAGCGTTGACACATTTGTATGCCAAGTGTGAAAAGCTACCACAAGTGTAACAAGCTTTTCTAGACACAACCTTAGGTCTTGAAGAGTAGAAGCCTGTTCCATGATTGCTAACTTGACTCTTGGGTGACCTAGTATTCCTATACATCTCTGCATATTTAATGCTAGGTCTTCTAACAGTGTTTGAGCCTAGGTCAACAACTTTACCAGTGATTGGGTTAGTAACCTTAATGGGTGTAGACTCATTAGGACTTTCACATAGCAAGCCACCCTTGACAAATAGAGTAGGGTTAGCCTTCTTCCACTCATTTAGGTCAGTCAGTTTCTGTTGATACTCTTCAACTGGAGTGACAACTCTTGGTGGAGGAATGAATTCCTCCTCTTGGAGCTCTGGCAAACCAGTCCAAGATAAGTCCCTTTGTTGGACACCATAGAAGTCACCAGCTGGTGGTGGAACCAAAGAGTAATCATTCATCCCAATCCCAGTCATGTCCTTAGGATCCCTTTGTTTAGCTACACAATCTCCTAGGGTTTGGGTGGCTCTATCAAATCTTTGAATTTTGAGGCCAACATTATCTTTATTCTTAATGGCCTCATCTAATTTAGCCTGTAATTCACCATTAACCCTTTCCATGATGTTTCTAATATCCATACTACCCTCTAACTCATGTTTTAAGATATTGATCTTATCTTTTAAATCAAATTCCATTTTCTTGTATTCAGAAACGGTTTTCTCGGTTTCAGTAAGAGCTAGTTGGTAATTAGACAATTTACACCTTTCAGTACTCATATCATCTTTTAGTTTTAACACCTCTTTGTTAAGTCTTTCAGTGTTTAACCTACAACCTTTGCTACAAAAAGCATCATCATACACCTCATTATCAGATGAAGAGAATGAGTGTGCCATGAGAGCATATTCAACATGCTCTTCTTCTTCAATATCAGCAACCAAAGCTTTATCCTCTTCAACATTCTTAGCCAGATAGCTCCAATCCCATCCTGTACCATCAATTCCTTGAACTGCAACCATGGCTTTGGAATCCTGAGCTTTAACAACCTGACTTGAGGGTTTACCAGCATCAGATCTTCTAGGAGATCTGCATTCCCTCATGAAGTGCCCCATACGATGGCAGTTGTAGCATTCAACTTTGGATTTGTCAAATCCAGCTGTGTCTTTAGCATTGAAGGTCATTTTCTTCTTAAACCTTCTGTTCCACCTATTTTCTCTTATGCTAGCAAGAGCCATGTTCCACTTGATGTCCATCTCTTCTAGGTGCTCATCACTTATCTGCTCAAGGTCCTCATATGTAATCACTGAACCATTTGGCAAAGAAGCAATGTAGGCACAAACAGTATCCAAATCCAAACCAGCAGGTTTAACTCTTGGGGAGTCATTCTTGAATGTGTCAGCGTCTGAAAAGGAGACGTTGACAGGACTTGTTCCAGCGCTGACATATGATGATCCAGTAACTAGATGCATATAAGAGTCCTTCTGATTGAATTGACCTTCACTATGAGAGAAGAAGGCCATGTTGCTGGTGGTAGATTTGCTTCCATGCTCTAGAAGAGTTTCATCTTCCAACAGTCTTAGTTTGTTGTAGATGTCATCAAACGAGGAGCTCTTGTAGGTATTGTTGGCAAGAATAGATCTTGTCTCAATCTTCCACGCCTCACCAAGACTTTTAAGAAAGGTAGCATTGATGTCAACATCACCAACTTGTGTCCCCATGAAGGACAACTTGCTAGTAATGTCAAGCAATCTGCTTCTCACACTACTCTGTTTCTCATTTGGTTGAGCTTTGAAGAGAGCATAATCATGCAGAAGTTGCTTTTTCTTTTCCTCCTTAGTGTCTGCATTGCCACCATATGCAACTTTAAGAGCTTCCCAAAGCTCCTTAGCAGATTCATAGCCTCTATATTTATGCTGGTTTTGTTGTCCCAAGGAGACTTTCAGAATATTTAGGGCTTTCAAGGCAACCCTTTTCTTTGCAATGTCATCAGCAGCCACAACTCTACCATCTCCAGGTTTTTAATAACGAACAACCACTAGACGTGTATACATTGAATCCCACGTCTAGTCGACACACACTTTAGGTTTACATTGTGAATGAATTGAATGAATAAAACCTAAGACCCTTGTTCCTTTTATAGTGGAAGGAACAGAATCTACAAGAGATAATATCAAATAAACATCTAAATATTCTATTTAGATAAACTATATATTGTGTATATCATAAATAATATACTCAATATATTCCCTAAATAGATTTCTCCATCAATCTTTAAACATCCATCAGCGTTTGACTTTGTTGACTGCGTTTGACTTCTGTCAACGCTTAAGTTACTCTTGTCAACGTCTAATTTACTCTTGACAACGCTTGAACAAATGTCTTCATGTTTTCTTTGATTTTGAGTTTCTGCCACATCAACTTTTTGACCCAACAATCTTCCCCTAGTTGATAGTGGCAAAACTCTATGTGTATCTCTTGTAAGTTGTACATGATCTTCAAATTGCTTCCCCTCAAGTGTAGCATGTATTTCTTCCCCTTTTTGTCACATCAACAGGAAAGTAAATAATGTATGCAATCTTTGAAGATTCTCCATATGTAGCTCTATGTAATGATCTTGAAGAACAATTAATATAATATTTTTGATGTAGAAGTAGAATAACCCAACCTTGTGTTCCATGTCTTGTATTATCCACGTGATGAAGAACTTATAGAGGAAATATAAGTAGACCTCGATCCCTTGTCAATATTCTCATCCTTTGTGAGACACTGAGCACGATAATGTAACTCCTTCAAGTGTTATGACAAGTCTTCATCACCAACCATGTAAAGCACGAACAAGTTATCTTTAAAGTCTATGACTGGGAGTGCACGACTTTAAGATATGATAGAACACAAACTCGCGAAAATCTTCTTCAATCATCAAACTTATCATAAGAATTCTTCCCCTTAAGCTAACACCTCTTCATGACGAATCTTTATGAAATAATATATCATATGTAAAAGTTGATTTTACGGATAACTCTTTTACAAGGCTAACCCGATTACATACTTTAAATATCCATCAAATTCGCACGAATAATTGCCAACTCGCATTAAGATCATTAATTCTTTTTAAAAATATCCGAGCCATAAGTATCAGCATGATATTCTATATTAAAACGGAGATTCCATGTACCTTCGTGTGTATAATCCTCCTTTTTGTGTGCTAAAAACGTCCAATTTTCTCAAACAGCAGCAATCATTGTGTTATCCGAGATCCTTCTCTATCCAATATCTCTATCAGTTGCATTGTCCGATATCGGACAATACGTATCAGCGTTTGAACAGCCATATCTCGGACAACACTGTCAACGCTGTCAGCGTTGACTTATTCCATCAGCGTCAAATTTCCACTCGTCAGCGTCAACATTACTCTTGTCAGCGCCTCTTTCTGCTGACGTTATCTAGGGCAATAAATCACGTTTCATTACTTGCTGTTTTGATCGTGTGAATGCTGGTCCATCATAACCATGTGAACCTACACTTCTTTGATCGTGTGAACACAAAGATTCTCAACCAATTAAAAAGTCTTCACCGTGTGAACATAATCTTTGTATAGCAAATAATAATTCCTTCCTGAACGGGACCCTTTTTGCCATGTGAACACAAAGTAGCATATGATCGTGTGAAAGCTACTCTTCATGTGAACGCAAATGTTTTCCACCAATAAGAAACCTTTCCTCGTGTGAATAGAAAGCTAAATCTTTATGCAGACATGCGTATTTTCTTTATATAACTTGTGAGACCACGAATTATCACATAAGCTACGCATGATCTTGTTTTCCATATATCCCATCCATAAATAAACAGTCACGTGAGTAGATTCCAATTCTTTTGAGCAACCACGTTATTCCCTTCCCACAAAATAGGAAACTGAATAAATTCCCACTCCAATCGTTCCATTCTTGTTTCCTGATCTGAATAATCACTGAAAACAGTCATACGTATAAGGTATGTTACGCTTCAAATAATGAAAACCCTTAAATCCATATCATGAATGGAATTCAAACGACTTAGGGTCTATTCACGACCTTTTCATGCTTCTTCATAGTACAAAATCTGCTACCTATAATTTACCATCAACCATGCATTAATCTGCCTACCAAATCATGAATATAGGGTTTGGGAAAAACCCTAATATGAAGAACATTACAACAGCCATGAATATGAATCAGGAACATGAACAGAATAGCGTGTGTGGAGCATATATCTCTACAAGGGTTCATCATCAATTTAAAATTGACTCACCAATGCAAGTAGAGACACCGAAGATCTCCTTTTTCTGTTTAGAAGCGATCTAGGGTTTGTAGAAAACCCTAGTTATAAAATAGAACACTTAAAACTCACTTCTGCAGCCAACTTCGACATCGAATAAATTTTTCATGATAACTCAGATCGAAGATCCCTTCGGTGAGATCCTAGACACATGTTCCAAGAATCTACAGTCCAAAAATCACGAAGATCCAACGGTTAACGAAGGAGAGATCGTGTTTTGAACATTGTTGTTTACAGAAAACTGCATTCACTCACTGCTGACTTTGACGCTTAATAACTTTTTCCCAGGTATAAAACTCGACAATCCCTCCGGTGGATGTTTAGATATATGTATGTAGAACACACATATAAAATTTCGTGACGATCCAACGGTTTAATCAAAAGTTATGACCTTCTGAATACTGTTGCGCACACAAAAACGTCCAGAAAAACCCTAGACGGATTTTTCTTCTTTTCACCATACACGAACACCTTGTTGGTCCTAGCATCACGAGCCACGAGGCTCTGATACCAATTGTGGGAACCTTGGTTTCCGGATCTTTGAAGCAACTAGGAATGCATCATGTTCATATGATTATATAATCAAAGCGGAATTAGAACACAACACATTAACAAGGTGTTTAGGCACGAATAACATGAATTAAAACAATTGGATTGCCCATTATATTAATAACGAACAACCACTAGACGTGTATACATTGAATCCCACGTCTAGTCGACACACACTTTAGGTTTACATTGTGAATGAATTGAATGAATAAAACCTAAGACCCTTGTTCCTTTTATAGTGGAAGGAACAGAATCTACAAGAGATAATATCAAATAAACATCTAAATATTCTATTTAGATAAACTATATATTGTGTATATCATAAATAATATACTCAATATATTCCCTAAATAGATTTCTCCATCAATCTTTAAACATCCATCAGCGTTTGACTTTGTTGACTGCGTTTGACTTCTGTCAACGCTTAAGTTACTCTTGTCAACGTCTAATTTACTCTTGACAACGCTTGAACAAATGTCTTCATGTTTTCTTTGATTTTGAGTTTCTGCCACATCAACTTTTTGACCCAACATTACCGAAACACAATAATATCACCGAATCTGAAACATAACAATACCGAAAATCATATATCAAACAACTGAATTTAACATAAACTGAAATCCAGCTTTTTACTAATCGAATCCGGAGATCTTTAAACCAAAACTGCCAAACATAAACACGAATCGAAATCTTATTACAAGGGAAATAAGAAAGTTGTGATATCTGTTATATAAAGATTTCAATCTGAGCTAACTACTACCCTATGAAAATAATAAAAACAGAACGGAAGGAAAATATAGCTAAAAGATGAGTTATAAAAAACTGCTGGATAAAAAAATACCTACCACTACCCTACGAAAAATAATATGGAAAAGATAAGAAAGGTGGTATCTGTGTTTTCTTTAAGCTACGTCTAATCTTTTTTTTTCCTTTCCACTTTCTGGGCCTGTGTGGTCTTTTTGAAATTGGGCCTTCCTTCTTCAATTTTTATTTTGTTGATGGGCTTGCAGCTGGCCTTTTTGCATTCCATACCGTCTCATATTGGGCCAGAAGTGTTTATGATATATTAATGGGTCGGCCCGACCCATATAAATGGAGTCGGGTCAGCCCAATAAAAGACGAAAGCAATGTCGGACTTGGTTTTTCGTGCTCTTTTCACTTCTCGTGTCCGTTTTGGCTCTTTGGCTTCATTTCTTATGATTTCTTTGATATCCGTACCTGCACACGCACAAACGACAAAACAAGATTATATTTGGCATTTATGATGATTATTTATCCGTTTTTAGCACATTTAATGAGAAAATATGATGTGTAATTAGAGTCACATCACACCCCCTACTAAACCATTACCGTGTCCTCACGCAATGCTAGAATAAGTATAAAGCAACCCCGTTTTTCATTTACTAAAAGCATTTATTCATTTTATAAATAATATATGTGTAAATGACATAATGTACCGCTTTCATTATTTGAAAATAACTTTTAGGATCACAAAATTTGAATAGATTCGTCGTTCTCGACTTTTCACTCTTTCCATGCCAAGCTCAAAAACAAGATCATTGTAAACAATAAGTTCTCATGTTAAGACAACTTATATAAGACATTTGTGTAGAACTCCTTCTCCATTATTCCTAAGTTGTATCTCTAGATTTTAAAGAATGTCATTCACTCGTAGGATCATTTGACTTATTTAATAATTATTTAGTCCAAAAATGAAGGCAAAACGGTGTAAACCCGACATTTAGATCCTAACCTCATCCTCCAAAACCGTTGTCACTATAGAAAGCCCACATCAAGGATAATTTAACACGATTTAGGGAATAAATTCCCGGATTCGAAATTTGGCCAATAGTACCACTTATTATTTATTCCTCCAAAGTCATGTTAACTTTATATGGAGTTAGCAAATTTACATCATATACCCTTAGGGTCTTAAGATGTAAAAGTGCTCCTTATCTATGATCTACACCCTAAGGCTCCTTGAACCATAAACAAGGGAATTGACATTCATCATCACTCCACACCCTAAGGCTCCTTGAAATAATGATGAAGCAATTTTTATTAAACACTTACCATGCCATACACCCTAAGGCTCTAATGACAAGGTTCGTGCTACATGTCCCACACCCGAAGGCTCCTTGAGATCATGTTTTATTCTTATTCTTATTTATTTACGATATATATAGTAGGCCAAATTCCGCAATCCCATGGTCTGAATATCTCCTACTTAGTGGTTATGATCCACTTTAGTCGGAAGTCCATGACGCTGGCACCCTCAATGTGTTCTCGCATTAATTACAAGGGAAATAAAAGAATCAGTTAAGAACTAAAATATCGAACCTATACCGCAAAAATCTTCATTTGTTAAGCAATTAAATATACAAGCGGGGAGAAAGAGCCACAAAAAATCATATAAGGAAGAATTAACCTTTAAACTTATTATCAACTCTATCATCTCTCGTTCTCCACAATTTAAAATCTCAAATAATGAGACTCGTGGATGCTTAGCCTAATAAACCAATTAAGGTCTACATGGTTAAGGAATGAGATAAGGTAAACCGGTCGAGTCAAAAACTATTCTTATTTTCACCAACGGAAAGCTTACATTCATGTCAAAAACACTTATTAAAATATGAAAAAAAAATTTAAAATTTTTGCAATTTTAAGCACATTTTTGAAAAACGGAGTACGTGAAGACAACAAACAAAAGGAAAAGCATATCGATAGATACCCCCCCCCCCCTACTAAAACAAAATATTGTCCTCAATGTTTCAAGTCGAAGGGTATAATACCCCCTACTAGAGACGAAAAGTCGAATGCAAAATTCTAGCATGGAAAGGGTATGATGCAAATAATTAAAAGCCGTTTATTAATTATGCCAATAAAAATAAGCGTTATTAAAGGATATAATCATAGGATATCAGATGTCTCAAATGAAGGATCAAAACTCGAGTGATACGTGATGAAAACGAACACGAGAGTCCTCGATATATGAGAAACCTAAAATCACATCACAAACGAAACACGAGAACAAATGAAAGAGCAGAAGCCCGTCACATTAGAAATAATAAAGAAGATAGAATGATAAGAATGGGAATCTCCCCACGAGGCACCTCGTTTTTGGTAACCGAGTCATGAGCTTGACTCGATCCCCGAATTCAATTGTCCTTGGGGAAACGATCTTGGAGAGAAAAAGATTTACCCGTAAAATAAAAACTCTCCATGATAAAGTGAAATAACCTCCCAAATAAGGAAAACCCCATAAAAGTCCACCCGGGTCAAATACGTGATTTCCATCTCTAAAAGAAATAGACCCCAAAGTGGCAATAGCAAACAAGTATAAGAAAGATTGGTTTCCTTTAAGCAAAAATGTATCACAATGAAGGGTATAGTAAGAAGGTAATGATCCAAATTTTTCAAAAATTTTCCTTTTAATTTCATCATTAAGATACTGAGATTGCTCAAAAATGTGTATACCTGGATCAAATACCGTTCCCTCTATGGGAAAATTGCAAGACAACTCGGTGTCAACCATACAAGAATCACCCTCAAATGTGAAATCAACAAGAGACGCCGGGGTGAAAAAGTAGGTGTCAAAACACTAATAGTGGGAACCCCCGGGTCTTTGTTCTATTTAGCATCATGAATGGGTGGGTCGGGAGGGATAGAAGGTATAATGTCACCGCGCAATAAATCCTATAGAAAAAGTATATCTCCCTCCACATCAAAATACCCGGATATGTACTCCACGAGTGTATCACTATCAAGAAACTCATCGATCTCGAGAATGTGAAAACCATCATCACTAATGAGTGAAGTATCCAAAAAATCATTAGTATCATTAGCATGTTTTTCAAAAGTAGGTTTTTGTAAAATAGGAGAGTCATTCTCATTCGAGCCCGATAAAGAATTAAAAGTATAGTCAGAATCATAAGATAACACATCCATATTCGGATAATGGCTATGAGGAGTAGTATCATTTGGAGGAGTAGGTGAAAGAGTCATAAAAGGAATGGTGTCAAATGTAGGCTGAAGTACAATCTCGGGAATTTCCTCAATAGGAGATAAAGGAGGAGAGCTAAATGTATATGTGGGTGTCAACACCTGAGGGGGAATAAAACTCATGATAATCTCCGGGCCTTGTCTCTCCTTTATTGGCGGAGAGATGGAAGGATCCACAGTGGGAACATCACTACTAGTAGTGGTGTTAGCCTCAACATGAGCTCTCAAAGCTTCTAAAAGTTGATATTTAAGATTTTGATTTTGTTCATGAAGGTCATTTATCATACTCTTTTGTTCCTCAAATATTTCAACTATTTCGTCCATTTGTGAAGGTTAAATTTGAAAATCCCCTTGATTATTACTTTGAAAATTGTTATGATTTTGAAAATCTTCTTGAATTGGAAAGCTTTGATTTTGAAAATCTCCAAAACACCCTTCATTAATTTGTGGCGGTTCAGGAGTCAACTCAACCGAGAGTTGCTCAATAACTACTTCTTCCTCAAAATCCGGAGGAGAAGAGTCACTAGTCACAGGAGAAAGGGGACTAGAAGAATCATCAAAAATAGGGTCATCCGAATCAACACATGGCTCATCACTAGCTCTCGGAGTATATGAGAAAAGAGGGCAACTCCTCTGGATAACCGTGTTACCGGATACTTCGGCCTTGCTCCATACTTGAGATTTGTTCTCGATAATCATTAAAGCCTCACTAGTACTCCGAGAGTATAGATTCTCGCTTGCAGCAGTGTTTAGAGAATCTTGATCATATTGGGTCAATCCGTTATAAAACGTATCAATCAAGTGCAAAGCAGAAAATCCATGATGAGGACAACTACGTACTAAATCCTTAAATCTTTCCCAAGCCTCGGTGAATGTTTCAGTATTAGACTCTACAAAAACTAGTAATTTCCAACCGAATTTTTCTCATTTTAGCATAAGGGTAAAATTGATTAAGAATTTTGACTCAAGATTAGCCCATGTAAAAATAGATCGTGGTGGTTCCTTTTCAAGCCAAGTCTGGGCTTGCCCATCAAGGGAAAAAGGAAAAAGGTGTAAATAGATAATGTCTTGTGTAACATTGGTGTATTTGACGGTATTGGCGTATGAACAAAAATGACGGATATGAGTGTAAGGATCGTCGTCCTCAATTCCGTAAAAAGGACGACCGGATATCAACTTAATCAAATCCGGATTAAGCTCAAAATAATCACCCTCGATATCCGGTATCACGATCGCACTGTCGAGACATCCCTCAGTAGGTACTTGCAACAACTCATAAATCGATCGATTATCCATAGCCATGTTAATAGCACGATACTCGGGATCGGCTTGACTCGTCACGATATTATTTTTTATAAAAGAAATATAATATGTACGTAAAAACGAAGAAGAAACCAAGATAGAATATATATATATATATATATACGTAGATTTTTTTTGGTGTAATACTTTAGGAAAAGTATTACTTTTTTTATTTTTTTTGTTGCAAATCTTAGGAAAGAAATGCTTTTGTGATTTTTTTCTTTTTTCCCTTTTTTTTGGTATATATTTTTTATTTTATTATTTTATTATTATTTTTTTTAATTATTTTTTTTAAAGAAAATATTATATTATATAGCTAAAGAAAAATAAAATCTAAAAGAAAAAATATTTTTTTTAATTTTATTTAAAGGGTATATAGAGTAATAGAGAAAAGAAGAAAAATAAGAAAATATTTTTGGTTTTTTTTTGCAATGAAAAATAACGTTCAAAAGTGAACGGATCCCAAAATACAAATCGTCTCACGAAAAGTCGTCAATCGTAACGAGCACGAACCGGCAGCGGCGCCATTTTAATATAGTTTTTTTAGTATGTCGTTTTCTCCTCGAATTGAAATCCAATTTTATTCCTTAAGACTTTATTTGTTTTTGGTTAAAAGTAATGTATTTTTGGTATTTGAACTACGTGACACGCAAAACAAAAATCTAAACTAATATAATAGTATAATATCATACTACTACATACTATGCTAATATTGAAATTGCTTTAGATTTGAGAAATCAACTAAGCTAAAATACGTATAAAGCCAAGTACACAATTTGAAAATATAATAGTTATTATAAATCAAAATCCAAACTGATGACAAATAGCAAACTGATAAAGCCCAAAAGATCTAACCTACACGTTTTAGTTGTTTAAGGCACCTAAGTTCTACTCTCATTCATGGTCAACAAAATCAGCCAAAAAGATACTAAAATGATGCAAATCCAAACTGATGACAAATAGCAAACTGATAAAGCTTAAAATTTAACTAACTGCTAGACTTAAACACAAACTGATGACTAACTGGTTCAATATCTAATAAGCTATACAAACTGTGAATACAACTAACAAGATCTAGGCATAAAAATCAAAAGCTAATTAGACTACTATTATGCAGGAATTTAAAGCGAGACAACCTTCATCCGTCCTGGCCGTTGTTGACGAGTAGCTAACTGCTCGAACAAAACTGTTTATCGAAGCTGTGACTGAGTACTCAAGATCTGCACATCCCGGCCTAGTCCGCTGATGTGGAGCACAATGCTAAATCGGAACTGCTACAATGAACCAAAACTTGAACCGAGAACTGAAATCGAAGCTATACTTGAACCGAGAACTGAAATCGAAGCTATACTTGAACCGATCGAAACTTGAACCAATTACTACACCAAATGAATTTTTTAATGGACTTTCTACTATTCTGTAAAGTGATATACTAGCCCATGGAAGCATTACTAAAACACATGTATACTAACAGATTACTAATAAAAAATGACAACATGACTCTTAACAGTTTTCTAACAGCTAAAACAAACTCAAATATCAGTTTAACTAACAATTTAACAAGTAAGTTTGATAACGTTACTACTCATATTAATTGATATTAATCCATTCAAATGTAAACTACTTAAAGTCTCAAAATTGTAAACTCGAAAGGTAAACTACAAATACGCATTCAAAACTAGATTAATCAAGTTTAAACTACGAAACAATAACAGTACCGAATCCTAACCAAATCCTACAACCGAATGTAAAACCTGCTATAATTTTCGATAATAAACATCAACATAAACCGAATACCACTTCAACAGAAACATGAAAAACTATAATCAGACTAAGACCGTATCACAATCGAATATCAACAAAATTGTTTCATAAAACAAACTATCGAATCATAAATCAGCCTCCAATCGAAACAAAATCGCAAATCGAATTTAAACCAAACATAAACCTTCGAAATCAATCTATTACCGAAACACAATAATATCACCGAATTTGAATCATAACAATACCGAAAATCATATATCAAACAACTGAATTTATCATAAACTGAAATCCAGCTTTTTACTAACCGAATTCGGAGATCTTTTAACCAAAACTGCCAAACATAAACACGAATCGGAATCTTATTACAAGGGAAATAAGGAAGCTGTGATATCTGTTGTATAAAGATTTCAAACTGAGCTAAGTACTACCCTATGAAAATAATGAAGACAAAACGGAAGGAAAATATAGCTAAAAGATGAGTTATAAAAAACTGCTAGATAAAAAAAATACCTACCACTACCCTACGAAAAATAATATGGAAAAGATAAGAAAAGTGGTATCAGCGTTTTCTTTAAGCTACTTCTGATCTTTTTTTTCCTTTCCACTTTCTGGGCCTGTGTGGTCTTTTTGAAATTGGGCCTTCCTTCTTCACTTTTTATTTTGTTGTTGGGCTTGCAGCTGGCCTTTTTGCATTCCATACCGTCTCATATTGGGCCAGAAGTGTTTATGATATATTAATGGGTCGGCCTGACCCATATAAATGGAGTCGGGTCAGCCCAATAAAAGACGAAACAATGTCGGACTCGGTTTTTCGTGCTCTTTTCACTTCTCGTGTCCGTTTTGGCTCTTTGGCTTTATTTCTTTTGTTTTCTTTGATATCCGTACCTGCACACGCACAAACGACAAAACAAGCATATATTTGGCATTTATGATGATTATTTATCCGTTTTTAGCACCTATAATGAGGAAATATGATGTGTAATTAGAGTCACATCAAGAACACATATAATGATTAGCATTAACACATTTTCCACATTTGACACAAACAAATTTAACATTCAAAGCATTCATATCATTCAAAGCATTCAAAACGTCATTACATACGATTACAAACTTTTTATTCTTAAAAACATTAAAATTCATAGGGTGTTCTTCTACTTCCTTCATCTTCCCTTGACTCTTGTGTTTCCAGACCTTATCATTCACTTGAGTGCGCTTAAGCTGAGACCGGCTAACACTAGCATTAGAGACTACTCCTGTAGTAGAAGACACACGAGTATTAGTGTTTCTAGAAGTCTGAGGCGATTGACTAACTTTGTTTGTGGGTTTAGTTGTCATTTTATACATCCCTGGTTTAATCACATTATTGTGCTTAACGCTTGGTGCTTGAGTATTCCTTATGGGTTGAGTCTGTGGTAACCTTTCCTTTCCATCCATCTTGGGGGCAAACACAGGTTTTGCAAACGAGGAATTTGAGAAAGCGGATGGTTTTCCCAAGATAGAGGATCTATTCACTTTATTGGCATTGGGTTGTCTAACAACAGGTTTCTTAACGCTAGGTTTCACAACTTTCCCACCCAACTTAGCAACGAGTTTCTTCAACTCTTCTATTTCTATGTCTTTTTCTTGTAACTGAGCTTTCAAATCCGAAATATCAAGACTTTTTTCGTTTAGTAATCGACATGACTCAGATAGATTTACATCCAAAGGTGTATCATTTGAAAAATTGCCAACTTTGTTTTGTAAAGCAAGTTCAAGTGAATGACAATGTTTTTGAAGAAAATCATATCTATGTTGAAGTAACAAAAAATCTTTTTGGTCAATTTTATTCGAAAGCTCAGTTTCAAGACGTTCACATTCTTTGACTTGATCAAGATATTTGCATGCAACATCAGAATATTCATCAATATCAACACAAGATGTAACATAAACACACATAATATCTTTTGAGAGGCATTCTTGCAATAGTAGATCATAGGCTATAGAAAAATTCTCTCTTTCAGGTTGATGATCGTCAATTTCTTTTTTAAGAGATTCCACATATTTCAAATCATCAAAAATTTATTGCTCTATTAATTTATCAAATTCCAAAGCATGTTTCTTTGTTCTTTCCGCAAGAGGAATCAAAATAGTTTTCACAAGAACAGTTATATCGTGAGGAATTTCTTTATAACCTTTCAAAAGTTCACGTTTTTTCCAGTCATCATCAACAACCTTTTTGAAATTTTCAATGTTACTCTTGAGAATACTAAGTGCTTGCTTACTTTTGCTTATAGAAGCTTGATGCGGCAAGTACCCGATATATTTTGAAACATTAGTTTTCTTATTGGCAAAAACTTGTCTCCATTTAATTCTTATTTGCGCACATTTGTAAAATATTTTCTCACGAGACTTCTCTTTTTGTGGTTTGAAAATTTCATAAAAACTATTTTCATAAGCATAATTATATGGTTTCACAAAGTCTTTATTCACTGGTGATCTACTCTCCTCTTCAAAACATAGTGACTCATCACTATCAGGCCTAATAAGAAGGCAATCAAGGTCGGTCCATTGGGACTCCTCAAGATAGAGTCGCGGGTTCTCAGATTGAGCTTGCTCAAGGTACTTAGGACCGGCAAAACTAGCTTTACCCTTGAAAATCGAAAGAGGTGCCAACATTCGCATGGTTTAAATAGATTGATTTGTTTTATAAATAATTTTCTTATAAAAATCAATTTGAACTTCATGTTCCACGACTTTGTCGATGTCTTTTGCTTGTTTAATTTTGAAAGATTTTTGCAAGTTAGCAACCTCTTCCGTCTTCACAGTGAGTAGTTTAGTTTTATCCTCTTGAATAAAACCAATCTTTTGAGTTAACTCATTCACTTTAGTGGTAGCAAGATACGTTTTGTGTCGTTCCGTACTTAAAGAG
Source organism: Glebionis coronaria (assembly GCA_025667525.1). Taxonomy (NCBI): domain Eukaryota; kingdom Viridiplantae; phylum Streptophyta; class Magnoliopsida; order Asterales; family Asteraceae; genus Glebionis; species Glebionis coronaria. The sequence continues at coordinate 391,592 of JANFOE010000782.1, read as the reverse complement.
GTGTTATAATTACGTTTCTCTTGTTCTAAAAGCTTAAGAGTTTCGTTTTATTTAGTTTCAAAAACATCCTTTACAGTAGTAACTACAACCCCTTTGAACCTTGCAAGCTCTTTGTCTTTTTGAATAAGCTCAGCTGTGCAGCTTGCAAGAAGCTCACTAGATATTGTGACTGCAGCTTTGCTTTCTTCAAAATTTTGAGTGAGCGTAGCGTTTGCCATCTTTAATTGCTTTGACTTTTTCTAGTTTCTTTGACATCTTTTTCTAAAGAAGCAATTAAGTTAGCAAGCGCAATACGCTCCTCATCATCATCATACTCATTTGCATGTTGATCATCCTCAGACTCATTATTGCACATGTCTGATAAATCGAGTGTGGTATTGCTATCAATCGTTTCCATCATACATGTGTCATTAATGGCTTTGGGTATCTCACAATGCTCATGAATATTACCAAACACATTATATTCCTCTTCAGTGTGTACCTTATCGACTGGCTTAGTATCAAAGATAGGACCATTGTCATCTTCAGTGACGTTGAGAACTTCTTCAACTTTTGCCATGTACGAGTAACGTGCTTCAAGTTCTTGGTCAGAGGCTTCATCATCAGTATCATCAAGCATTGCTCCTTCCTCAGCCGACAATTTAACCCCAGCTTCCATCTTCTTGCATAGCAAAATCTTTTCCTTATGATAACCAGAGTCCCTAACCCGTTTCGGCTTCCTACATTCCTTTGCCATATGCCCATAAGCTTAACAATTAAAGCACTGAATCCCACTTTGTTGAACCACTTGAGTACCAACAATTTCCCTATTCCCAGCAACATTAGCAATCCTCTGAGTATCATACTTAGCAGTTTGTCGATCATATAATGCAGAACCCTCAACATGTGTTAGATTATGTCGATCATACCTAGGAGGAATTTCATCACGTTGACGTGTGTCATACTTTCGAGGACTCTCAACATATTGGTTCCTTGTGTTAGATGATGTTTAAAGATTGTTGTTCGTGGGTTTGAAGATTTTCTTGTAGGTCTTCATAATGAAAGCAATTTGTTGTTTCATCTCCCTATCCTTCTGAGCTAGTTCTTCATCACTGTCCTCTTGAGATGATGGCTCAGTTGATGGTGATGGTGCTCTTGGTGCTTTGTATTGTGATCTTGTAGGAGCTGAATACTTAGATGAAGTGGAGTATCTTGGTGAAGAGGATGTAGTGGAGTATCTTGGTGAGGAGGATGTAGTGGAGTATGACTTACGAGCACGAGAGCGATGATCTTGGACGTGTTGAGTGGTAGACACCAAAGCAAGTGGATTAGTAGTCTTTGTTATCCTTTCAGCTCGAAGTTCATTCGCCTCATTCTGAAACTGTTTCAAAATGTCAAAGAGCGTGTGATAGTTGACCTCGTCTAACTTACTTTGTTGTTTCACCAAAGTTAAAATCGTGTCCACTCTGGTTGAAGTTGTTGTAGAAATTGCACATTGATTTGCATGGTGGAGACTTGAAAATTGTTTCTTGTCATGTCATTCATCATCTTGTAGAACCTTGAGTAATATGAATCAAATGATTCCCCATCCAGTGATGTAAACTTGCCAAAGTTCCAGAACAAGTTAGTTTTGACATCTGGCTTGTTAAGTGATTCTCCTTGTTACAAGCGTTCAATGGCAAACCACATTTCTTTTGTAGTAGAGCACGCATCAACCGTTGAGTAAATATCATCCCCAATCCCACTGAGAATCAAATATATTGCTTCTTTCTCTACATCAATCCAAGCACGTTTCTCTTTCGAAGTGTTCTCATATGTTTCCTCAATTGTTTTCTCATCGGAACCGGACGTCGAGTCGGTTGCTGGAATTGCAGGAATGCTTATTGTATTGAGAGTATAGGGTCCTTCTTTGATGCAACGTCGGAGAAGATCACCATTTGGTTTAGTATCAAGATATCGAATAAAACGTGATTGCCATTGTGCATATCGGCCGGACACAAGCATTGGTGGTCTCTCTTTGTTACCCGCCACCATGATGTTGTTATTAGTAACACGATATTCAGTGGTAGAATCCATCTCGAAAATGAAGTGAATAGAATCTTAAGTAGATGTTGTTGTGAGTAGCTTGTGGTTGAGATTCCGAGAAACTTTGTGAAAAACCCTAAACAATGCCTTCGTAAGAAACAAAAAATTCTTAGACCAAAAAACTCTTTTTTTGGAAATTTTATAACACAACAATTCGGAATATATCTTCAATGAACAAGTTGGAATATGTCTTCAATTCGGAATCTTCTCAAGTTATAAATCTGGAATGCAGACTCCTAATGACAAGTCGGAATGTGTGTTTCCTTTTGACAAGTTGTAATTTTTCCTTTACCTAAGTCGGAATCTTTTTCCTTGACATAAGTCAGAATCCTTTTCCTGTACCTAAGTCGGAATCCGTGAGCTTGAAGTAATCTGGAATATTACTTTCTAACCTAATCTGGAATCCAATCCAGAATAATACTTATGTTAATTCGGAATACCAAAAACCAACCTTATTCGGAATACCAAAAACCAACCTAATTCGGAATAACGAAACCCCCCTTATCCGGAATACCAAAACTAATCTTGGTCGGAATAACAAGAACTAGACCTTGTTGGGAATAAATTAAGGCCAGATCACTTAAGCGTTGACAAGAACAAAGCAAGCGCTGTCAGCTCAAGCGTTGACAAGTTAAAGTCAAGCGTTGACACATTGAAGACAAGCACTGATGGAAAATATAATCTACACGTTTATTATATTCTAGAATACTTCTAGTAAGTATAGAAACGACAATGTATTTTCTATGTTTATCTTTACCTAGAATAGTTGATACGTAGCTTATTGTACAAGGCTTCTTGTATCTATAAAAGAAGGCCTTTAGGTTAATGTTTGATATAAGTTAATCAAGTTTTCATTCGTAAACATCTTTCATTGTAAGCAAGTTCGACATTCATAATCAAAGTGAAAGTTTTGTTTATATCTTGTGTGTTCTTTTTTAAGTGTTAAATTCCGCATAACACTTAGATTCATAAAGCATATACAAAGGTTTCTCTACGTGTATTACTTGATCTAATCTCGTATACACAAAGCTAATCGATCTAAGTTTGGGATCAACAAGTGGTATCAGAGCTTGTTGAGGAACTTTTGATCTTTAAAGAACACCATACACGAACACCAAAACCCTAATTTTCTCAGAAACCCTAAAAACACCAAAACCCTAACAACATCATGTCTGAAGCAATAACCTCCTCCTCCTCAGCCTTACCAAACATCAAGATTCCCATGCTTGATGCAACCAACTTTGACTTATGGAAGTTCAACTTTGAACAATATCTGGGGATCTATGACTATACACTCTGGGAGATTATTGAATATGGAAACTCATTCAATAAGGCTCAAAAGATTCTTGATGCCATTAGTCAAAGAACAGCTGTTGAAGGATGCCCTGAAGAGGATAAGAAAGAAAAACCTGGCGATGGTAGAGCTGTAGGTGCTGAAGATATTGCAAAGAAAAGGGTTGACATGAAAGCCCTAAATATTCTGAAAGTCTCTTTGGGACAAGAAAACCAGCACAAATATAGAGGCTATGAATCTGCTAAGGATCTTTGGGAAGCACTTGAAGTTGCATATGGTGGCAATGCAGACACTAAGGAAGAAAAGAAAAAACAACTTCTGCATGATTATGCTGTCTTCAAAGCTCAACCCAATGAGAAACTGAGTTGTGTGAGAAGCAGATTGCTTGACATCACAAGCAAGTTGTCCTTCATGGGGACACAAGTTGGTGATGTTGACACCAATGCTACCTTTCTTAAAAGTCTTGGTGAGGCATGGAAGATTGAGGCAAGATCTATTCTTGCCAATAATACTTACAAGAGCTCCTCGTTTGATGACATCTACAACAAACTAAGACTGTTGGAGGATGAAACTCTTTCAGAGCATGGAAGCAAATCTAGCACCAGCAACATGGCCTTCTTCTCTCATAGTGAAGGTCAATTCAATCAGAAGGACTCTTATATGCATCCAGTTACTGGATCATCATATGTCAGCGCTGGAACTAGTCCTGTCAACGTCTCTTTTTCAGACGCTGACACATTCAAGAATGACTCCCCAAGAGTTAAACCTGCTGGTTTGGATTTGGATACTGTGTGTGCTTACATTGCTTCTTTGCCCAATGGTTCAGTGATTACATATGAGGACCTTGAGCAGATAAGTGATGAGCACTTGGAAGAGATGGACATCAAGTGGAACATGGCTCTTGCTAGTATAAGAGCAAATAGGTGGAACAGAAGGTTTAAAAAGAAGATGACCTTCAATGCTAAAGACACAGCTGGATTTGATAAATCCAAAGTTGAATGCTACAATTGCCATCGTATGGGGCACTTCATGAGGGAATGCAGATCTCCTAGAAGATCTGATGCTGGTAAACCCTCAAGTCAGGTTGTTAAAGCTCAGGAATGGTTGCAGTTCAAGGAATTGATGGCACAGGATGGGATTGGAGCTATCTGGCTAAGAATGCTGAAGAGGATAAAGCTTTGGTTGCTGATATTGAAGAAGAAGAGCATGTTGAATATGCTCTCATGGCACACTCCTCCTCTTCATCTGATAATGAGGTATATGATGATGCTTTTTGTAGCAAAGGTTGTAGGTTAAACACTGAAAGACTTAACAAAGAGGTGTTAAAACTAAAAGATGATATGAGCACTGAAAGGTGTAAATTGTCTAATTACCAACTAGCTCTTACTGAAACTGAGAAAACCGTTTCTGAATATAAGAAAATGGAATTTGACTTAAAAGATAAGATCAATATCTTAAAACATGAGCTAGAGGGTAGTATGGATGTTAGAAACATCATGACAAAGGTTAATAGAGATCTACAGGCTAATTTAGATGAGGCCATTAAGAATAAAGATAATGTTGACCTCAAAATTCAAAGATTTGATAGAGCCACCCAAACCCTAGGAGACTGTGTAGCTAAACAAAGGGATCCTAAGGACATGACTGGGATTGGGATGAATGATTACTCTCTGGTTCCACCACCAGCTGGTGACTTCAATGTTGTCCTTAGAAAGGACTTGTCTTGGACTGGTATACCAGAATGCCAAGAGGAGGAATTCATTCCTCCACCAAGAGTTGTCACTCCAGTGGAAGAGTATCAACAAAAACTGACAGACCTAAATGAGTGGAAGAAAGCTAACCCTACTTTATTTGTTAAGGGAGGTTTGCTATGTGAAAGTCCCAATGAATCACCACCCATTAAGGTTACTCACCCAATCACTGGTAAAGCTGTTGACCTAGGCTCAAACACTGTTAGAAGACCTACCATTAAATATGCAGAGATGTATAGGAATAATAGGTCACCCAAGAGTCAAGTTAGCAATCATGGAACAGGTTTCTTCTCTACTAGACCTAAGGTTGTGTCTAAGAAAGCCTGTTATACTTGTGGTAGCTTTTCACATTTGGCATACAAGTGTGTCAACGCTCCAAAAGCCAGCGCTGACAGGAACAATTTCAGCGCTGATAGGAAGAAAGTCAACGTTGTTAGGAAGTCAAACGTTGTCAGACCCAAACCTTGTGTGCAGCAAAGTCCACAAGTGATTAGACCTGCCCCATTCTTTTCTAGAAGGTCTAACACTCATGGACAAAGACCTTTTCAAAAGACAAACACCTGGTCAAATAGGCAATGGGTTCCTGTAGCAAACCCTAGGTTCAACGCTGACAAGGGTAATTTCAGCGTTGACAGGACAAATTCTAACGCTGACAGAAACGTGACCAGACCTAAATATTTGCAGCCACAAGGTAAGGGGTCTAAAGCTTCTTCAAGCTTAACATGGAGACCCAAGAAAGATCAAAACCCTAATGAAAATGGGATTTCAATGACTTGTAATAGATTTAATTACATTACAAAACCTATTAGGGTTAACTGGGTATTTTATCCTAAAAAGGATGAGAATGGGGTTGTTGTGAGAACTAAGTCTGTTCTTATTGAACAACATGATGAATCCAAGTCTTGTGAGACTTGGGTTCCCAAAGAAAACTAATTTGTTTTCTTTATGTGCAGGGCATTCAAAGACAGATCAATGATTATGGATATTGGGATAGTGGATGCTCAAGGCACATGACTGGGAAGGAAGACTATCTGACGAATTTCACCCCTATTAAAGATGGTGATAAGGTATACTTTGGAGGTGGCTATGGCACCATTATAGGCAAAGTAACCCTTCTCACCAATAATCTGCGTTTTGAAAACGTCTTCTTGGTAAAAGAACTGGATTATAATCTGTTTAGTGTATCACAAGTTTGTGATAACAAAAATAAGGTTCTTTTTACTGATACTGAGTGTTTGGTGTTAAGAAAGGATTTTAAGATCCCTGATGAGAAATATATTGAGTATAGAACACCTAGGCATAAGGACATATATAATGTGAATTTAAATGGGATTAAAATGAATACAAATATGTCTTGTTTTTATGCTAAAGCCTCAGTAGATGAGAGTAATTTGTGGCACAGGAGACTAGGGCACATAAATTTTAAAAATATAAATAGGCTTGTGAGGCTTGGTTTAGTTGATGGTTTGCCTGAGAAGGCCTTCCACAATGACCACTCTTGTGTTGCATGTCTTAAAGGCAAGCAGCACAAGGTCTCATTTAAGTCCAAACAGGTGCATACTAGTTCCAAACCTCTTCATATGCTTCACATGGACCTCTTTGGTCCAACAAATATAGAGAGTTTGAATGGTAAGTCATATTGCTTTGTTGTCACAGATGACTTTTCTAGGTTTACTTGGACATTCTTTCTAGCTATGAAGAGTGACACAGCTGATGTTCTTATTGATTTTATCACTCAGATTGAGAAAAGGTCTGGAAATGAGGTTAAAATGCTTAGGAGTGATAATGGTGGAGAATTTAGGAACAAGAAGCTAGATGATTTTTGTGCCAGGAAAGGAATTACTAGGCAATTCAGTATTGCTAGAACCCCACAACAAAATGGGGTTGCTGAGAGGAAAAATAGAACCCTAATTGAAGCAGCCAGAACAATGTTGGTTGATGCTCACTTTCCTATAGCCTTTTGGGCTGAGGCTGTTAATACAGCATGCTATGTGCAAAATAAAGCATTGGTTAACAAAATTCAGAACAAAACACCTTATGAGTTACTTTGGGGAAGAAAACCTAATATTGGTTTTCTCAGACCTTTTGGATGTCATGTAGTAGTATTAGATACTAGTGATGCCTTAGGGAAATTTAGTGCAAAAGGTGATGAGGGCTATTTCATGAGGTATTCAGTCCAGAGCAAGGGTTATAGGGTTTATCTTAAAGAGGACAAACGTATAGTTGAGAGAGTACATGTTAGGTTCTTAGAGAATAAACCTAGTGATCCTAAGAGTGGTCCTAATTGGTTGTTTGATTTGGAACCCTTATCTAGAACTTTAAATTATATGCCTGTCACTAATCCAGACATTGTGAAGGTAACTTCAAATGTTGTGGAGGAACAAGTTGTTAATGTTTCAGGTACACAGGTTCATGAGAAGGTTGGATCACAAGCAGAAAAGGCATCTCCTACATTTGAATATGTCACAATTCCTATTTGGACAGATGCTTTTGCTGCTGCTGCTGCTGGACAAGATAATGGTGGTTTCCAAATACCACCAGATACAAACATGCATGGTTCTTCAGGCGCTGACAAAGGCAAATCTAGCGCTGACAAGACCAATTCAGACGTTGATGGCTCAGACGTTGACAACAACATTTCAAGCGCTGTTAGCCCAGACGCTGACAACCAAGATTCAGACGTTGACAACACTTATGGGCATCTTTTCTCTTCCAGTTTTTAACAAGGTGGACCTTCCAATGTTCATGAAGAGATTCCTGTTGATCAAAGAGAGTCTGATGAAGAAGATATTGGCAACATGGAGCGTGAAGTTGAGGACACCAGACTTTTTGAAGGAGGGGTTCTCACTTCCACAATGAAGAAACACCCCACATCTCAGATCATTGGTGATATTATGACTCCAGTTCAGACCAGAAGATCTCATCAAGGTCTTGGTGGGTTTATTGTCAATATACACAAGAAGGTTGATACCCCTCTTGTGCAAGCATGTTTGTTTGCATGTTTTCTATCACAAGAAGAACCCAAGAAGATATTTGATGCTCTCAAAGAACCAAGTTGGGTGGAAGCAATGCAGGATGAGCTTCATCAATTTGCAATTCAGGATGTTTGGGAGCTGGTTGATTGTCCTAGATATGTCAGACCTATAGGGACAAGATGGGTTCTCAGGAACAAAAGAGATGAAAGAGGTATTATGGTCAGAAACAAGGCAAGGTTAGTGGCTCAAGGTTATACACAAGAGGAGGGGATAGACTATGAGGAGGTCTTTGCACCAGTTGCAAGGATTGAAGCTATTAGGATTTTTCTAGCCTATGCATCCTGCATGGGCTTCACAGTCTATCAAATGGATGTCAAGAGTGCTTTCCTCTATGGAACTATTGTTGAGGAAGTTAATGTGATGCAACCTCCTGGTTTTGAGGATCCAGAGCATCCAGATAAAGTGTATAGAGTCAAAAAGGCTATGTATGGCCTTCATCAAGCCCCTAGATCATGGTATGGTAATTTGTCTACCTATTTGGTGGACAATGGATTCAAGAGGGGCACCATAGATCAGACACTATTTACAAAGAAGAAAGGCAAGGATGTGTTGCTTGTTCAGGTCTATGTTGATGATATCATTTTTGGGTCTACTGATCCAAAGATGAGTGAGGATTTCTCCAAGCTTATGACAGACAAATTCAAGATGAGTGCTATTGGGGAGATGAACTTCTTTCTTGGTTTACAAGTTCAGCAGAAAGAAGATGGTATCTTCATTTCCCAGGACAAATATGTTGCTGAAATCTTGAAGAAGTTTGGCTTTTCTCCACATGAAAAGAGGGCTACTACTCCTATGGATAGAGAACACCCTTGGGGAAAGATTGGAGATGGGAAAGATGTTGATGTCAGGCACTATAGATCCATGATTGGATCCTTGATGTATCTTACTGCCTCCAGACCTGACATTATGTTTGATGTGTGTGCTTGTGCACGCCATCAAGTGACTCCCAAAGAATGTCACCTTTATGCTGTGAAGAGGATCTTTAGGTACCTAAGATGCTATCCTAATCTTGGTTTGTGGTACCCAAAGGATTCACCATTGGAGCTGATTGCATATTCAGATAGTGATTATGGAGGTGATAATTTTGATAGGAAATCCACAACTGGTGGATGTCAGTTTCTTGGGAGCAGGTTAATATCTTGGCAATGCAAGAAACAAACAGTGGTGGCTAATTCTACAACTGAAGCAGAGTATGTGGTTGCAGCTGCATGTTGTGGTCAAGTGTTGTGGATTCAGAACCAGCTGTTGGATTATGGGTATAATTTCATGCATACTAAGATATTTGTTGACAATAATAGTATTTTATGCATCATTAAGAATCCTGTACATCATTCTAAAACTAAACACATAGAAATTAGACACCATTTTATAAGAGATTGCTTTGAGAAAGGTTTAATACAACCAGATAGGGTTGACACTGAGGAAAATGTGTCAGATTTATTAACTAAACCTTTTGATGCTGGGAGATTTCAATACTTGGTAACAAGTATTGGAATGGTTAATCTCACATAATATGTGTTTTGGATTCTTTTTGTAAAAATATGTACAGGATGATGCATTATTATTATTGGTCTTATTGATGATTTAGATTTTCCACTATATTTTTCTAACACTGACAAAGGTTGCTTGAACGCTGATAAGTGTTTTTGCAACGTTGTCAGCAATATAATTGTCTAACGCTGACAAAGCTTCCCTCAACGCTGTCATGTGTTATCGGGGCGTTGTCAGCAACAATGTTAGTTTTGTGGTTTTCAATCTAAATGTGCAGATGGTGTTAAAAGTATACCATTGGATACAGAGTTTCTTATGGATCAATGGAGAAGCATTTGGACAAGTTTTATTTATGGATGATGGTTGGAATGTTTCATTCCTATCTTGACATAAATTTTTTATGTTCATGCATGATTTTAGCAAACTTTTTGTATCATAGTTTAAGGGGAGGTTTTAGGAACCTTTAGGATATTTGGGTATCCATATGATACTCTTATCACAATTCTAGATTGTGTCCACAGGTGAGTATGAGTTAGTCTTACTAAATCATGAGGCACTGTAGCATGCATAGTATATCAACTTTGCATGCTGCCAAGACATTTTTGGCCTAGAATTGGTTGTGGTCTGTTGGGAGACTTGGGAATGATTTTGATATGGGATTTACCTGGGAGTAACAAGGATTTTATAAGGTAACTTTGTTGTTAAGAATTTTGGTTAGCAAGGGACACTAGATGACTGTTATGTCTATCTTGCTTATGCAAGTGTGCATAACTGGACAGTGCTTGCCGCCCTATGATAATTATCAGCTTTTGGTTATCTTCTCTAGGATAAATTACTTGTTAAGGTCATTTTTCACTTTTTAAAATAATTTTATTTTTGGACGCTGACAAAAATTTTCCAAGCGTTGTTGTGACCAAATTGGACGCTGACATGGCTTTAGGCAAACGTTGACAAGATTATAGCCGTTGGGCGTTGATAGGTTATTTTTGACCGTTGACACTCAATGGGACCTACCCAGTTGTTACTTTTTGACATATTTTCAAGCCGTAATTTTAGGAGTTGTTACTTTCATTTAATGCATGAGATAAACTTATAACTTTTTCAATATTTTCATGATTGATTTTTGAAAATCTTGGCCTATTTTTGGGCCAATCACATGCATTCTTTCTCTCCTATAAATTTGGCTCCTAGTTTAAACATGGTATCTATAATTCTTGTCTAACACTTTTCTCTTATCAACTTCATCTTCTATACTTAAAATTCACAGCTTTCATCAATGGCACCAAAGTTTAACTCAGCAGAATAGTCTCAACACAACATGATTGCTTATCTTGCTGCTGATGATACTCTGTTTCCTCAATACACACAAATGGTGGCGTATTTGAATGCATCCCCATTAAGGTATGCTCTTTCTCATGCACCAGTCATTCCAGTCACACACATTAAGCAGTTTTGGAACACTGTCAGTTCCTCAACAGTTAATGGAGTGACCACATTGACTTCTATTGTTCATGGGAGATCTTGGGTGGTTACTGAGGCCTTGGTACGCCAAGCCTTGCATCTTGATGATGCTGATGGTATAGCCACCCTTCCCATAAATGAAATAGAACAAGGGCTTAGGGCTTTGGGATATCCTTTTCCTGATGAAGGTACTCTAAACAAGTATCATAAGCAGGAATTTCCCCCAGCCTGGAAGTACCTCATACATGTCCTCCTTCAATGTTTGAGTCCCAAATGTACTGCACACAATGAGATCAATAGATCCATTGCCAGTGCTATTGTGTGCATTGCAACAGGGCAAAAATATAACTATTCTAAAATGATTTTTGAGGGGATGTGTAAAAACAAGAGGACAAAAATGACTTTAGCTTATCCCCATTTTCTGCAAATGATTTTTGATGATCAAGGTTACTGCTCAAGGGATCACAATGATTTTTATAAGATCCCTGAGCAAAAGAAAGCTATTTTTACGAAGATGAATTCACCACCCCATAGAGACTTACCAAAGTGAAAGTTACCTTTAAAGTCAAGTTCGACATTCATAATCAAAGTGAAAGTTACCTTTAAAGTCACAAGTGCTTGACTTTAAGATATGATAGAACACAAACTCGCGAAAATCTTCTTCAATCATCAAACTTACCATAAGAATTCTTCCCCTTAAGTCAACACCTCTTCATGATGAACCAATATCTTTGTATGTAAAAGTTAGAAGTCGGATAACTCTTTCACAAGGCTATCCCGATTACATACTCAATAAATTACTTCATGAATTATTGCTAACTCGCATTAAAATCACTAATCCATTTAAAAATATCCGAGCCATAAATATCATCATGATATTCTAAATTAAAACGGAGATTCCATGTACCTTCGTGTGTATAGTCCTCCTTTTTGTGTGCTCAAAACATACCAATTTTCCAAACAACAGCGATTCCTGTGTTGTCCAATATCCTTTTTATCCAATATCTAAGTCAGATGCATTGTCCGATATCGGACAATACCTATCAGCGTTGAAGTTTATATATCGGACGACACTGTCAACTCTATCAACGTTGACTTAATCTGTCAGCGTCAAAATCCTTTTTGTCAGCACCTCAATTACAAACGTCAGCGTCAAACATATACGCTGTCAGCATCGAACTTTGTCAGCGGCTAAAAATATGATATAACAGCAACTTAAAAGTACTTGTTATCCTTGTAGTCTTAAGCCCGTATAACTCAGCCCAATGTCCATGCAAATCCCAAAATAATATCCTGAAAATCAGCTATACTCCAAATCACGATAGATAATATTCTGTCTTATATAAAACAGATATTTTATGCACTTTCCTTGTATGGTTTCCTTAATTCCCACAACAAATAACTAATGAATGGCAGGATCGTGTGAACATGAAGCTTTTCTTGATCGTGTGAACACACAATTAAGAACCAATAGAAACGTTTACATCATGTGAACACAAAAAGAATGATCGTGTGAATTGCAAGTCTACATTAACCATGTGAACACACTTTTGATCGTGTGAACAGAAAGTGCTCTTTCTCCTTTGGCCGTGTGAACAGACATGAATAACCAATCATATAGTAGACATTTTATCGTGATGTACCTGCTGTTGTTCTCTTCGAAGTAACAATAGTAATAATAACCTTGATGCCCCACGTCACATCACAAAACAGATTGCTTCCTTTTTCGAGCCAATACACCACTAATCATCTTTTCATGATACGTTGATCAAGGAACATCACCAATGACAGCGTGTACTTCTTTTCATGATACCTTCTTCAAAAACTGACTCAGATCTAGGGTTTATAAACAAAACCCTAATAATGAATAACCTTCAACACCAATCTAGGGTTTTGTAACACCCTTTTCCTTGCTGATTTTAACAATTCATCGTGCTAAAAACATTCTCCTTTTCTGTGGTAGAGACGATCTAGGGTTTTCAGAAACCCTAAATCATTATTTTATGCAAAATAAGCAAATCTGAAAATCACTCATCAGCCAACTTTGACGCCTAATAACTTTTGCCTGGGGATAAAACTTGACAATCCCTCCGGTGGATGTTTAGATATGTGTATGAAGAACACACATATAAAATTTCGTGACGATCCAACGGTTCAATCAAAAGTTATGACCTTCTGAATACTGCTGCGCACACAAAAACGTCCAGAAAAACCCTAGACGGATTTTTCTTTTCTTCACCATATACGAACACCTTGTTGGTCCTAGATGAGGCCATTAAGATTAAAGATAATGTTGACCTCAAAATTCAAAGATTTGATAGAGCCACCCAAACCCTAGGAGACTGTGTAGCTAAACAAAGGGATCCTAAGGACATGACTGGGATTGGGATGAATGATTACTCTCTGGTTCCACCACCAGCTGGTGACTTCTATGGTGTCCTTAGAAAGGACTTGTCTTGGACTGGTATACCAGAATGCCAAGAGGAGGAATTCATTCCTCCACCAAGAGTTGTCACTCCAGTGGAAGAGTATCAACAAAAACTGACTGACCTAAATGAGTGGAAGAAAGCTAACCCTACTTTATTTGTTAAGGGAGGTTTGCTATGTGAAAGTCCCAATGAATCACCACCCATTAAGGTTACTCACCCAATCACTGGTAAAGCTGTTGACCTAGGCTCAAACACTGTTAGAAGACCTACCATTAAATATGCAGAGATGTATAGGAATAATAGGTCACCCAAGAGCCAAGTTAGCAATCATGGAACATGTTACTTCTCTACTAGACCTAAGGTTGTGTCTAAGAAATCCTGTTATACTTGTGGTAGCTTTTCACATTTGGCATAAAAGTGTGTCAACGCTCCCAAAGTCAGCGCTGACAGGAATAATTTCAGCGCTGATAGGAAGAAAGTCAACGTTGTTAGGAAGTCAAACGTTGTCAGACCCAAACCTTGTGTGCAGCAAAGTCCACAAGTGATTAGACCTGCCCCATTCTTTTCTAGAAGGTCTAACACTCATGGACAAAGACCTTTTCAAAAAACAAACACCTGGTCAAATAGGCAACGGGTTCCTGTAGCAAACCCTAGGTTCAACGCTGACAAGGGTAATTTCAGCGTTGACAGGACAAATTCTAACGCTGACAGAAACGTGACCAGACCTAAATATTTGCAGCCACAAGGTAAGGGGTCTAAAGCTTCTTCAAGCTTAACATGGAGACCCAAGAAAGATCAAAACCCTAATGAAAATGGGATTTCAATGACTTGCAATAGATTTAATTACATTTCAAAGGTCATTACAAAACCTATTGGGGTTAACTGGGTATTTTATCCTAAAAAGGATGAGAATGGGGTTGTTGTGAGAACTAAGTCTGTTCTTATTGAACAACCAGATGAATCCAAGTCTTGTGAGACTTGGGTTCCCAAAGAAAACTAATTTGTTTTCTTTATGTGCAGGGCATTCAAAGACAGATCAATGATTATGGATATTGGGATAGTGGATGCTCAAGGCACATGACAGGGAAGGAAGACTATCTGACGAATTTCACCCCTATTAAAGATGGTGATAAGGTATACTTTGGAGGTGGCTATGGCACCATTACAGGCAAAGGAACCCTTCTCACCAATAATCTGCGTTTTGAAAACGTCTTCCTGGTAAAAGAACTGGATTATAATCTGTTTAGTGTATCACAAGTTTGTGATAACAAAAATAAGGTTCTTTTTACTGATACTGGGTGTTTGGTGTTAAGCAAGGATTTTAAGATCCCTGATGAGAAATATATTGAGTATAGAACACCTAGGCATAAGGACATATATAATGTGAATTTAAATGGGATTAAAATGAATACAAATATGTCTTGTTTTTATGCTAAAGCCTTAGTAGATGAGAGTAATTTGTGGCACAGGAGACTAGGGCACATAAATTTTAAAAATATAGATAGGCTTGTGAGGCTTGGTTTAGTTGATGGTTTGCCTGAGAAGGCCTTCCACAATGACCACTCTTGTGTTGCATGTCTTAAAGGCAAGCAGCACAAGGTCTCATTTAAGTCCAAACAAGTGCATACTAGTTCCAAACCTCTTCATATGCTTCACATGGACCTCTTTGGTCCAACAAATATTGAGAGTTTGAATGGTAAGTCATATTGCTTTGTTGTCACATATGACTTTTCTAGGTTTACTTGGACATTCTTTCTAGCTATGAAGAGTGACACAGCTGATGTTCTTATTGATTTTATCACTCAGATTGAGAAAAGGTCTGGAAATGAGGTTAAAATGCTTAGGAGTGATAATGGTGGAGAATTTAGGAACAAGAAGCTAGATGATTTTTGTGCCAGGAAAGGAATTACTAGGCAATTCAGTATTGCTAGAACCCCACAACAAAATGGGGTTGCTGAGAGGAAAAATAGAACCCTAATTGAAGCAGCCAGAACAATGTTGGTTGATGCTCACTTTCCTATAGCCTTTTGGGCTGAGGCTGTTAATACAGCATGCTATGTGCAAAATAGAGCATTGGTTAACAAAATTCAGAACAAAACACCTTATGAGTTACTTTGGGGAAGAAAACCTAATCTTGGTTTTCTCAGACCTTTTGGATGTCATGTAGTAGTATTAGATACTAGTGATGCCTTAGGGAAATTTAGTGCAAAAGGTGATGAGGGCTATTTCATGGGGTATTCAGTCCAGAGCAAGGGTTATAGGGTTTATCTTAAAGAGGACAAACGTATAGTTGAGAGAGTACATGTTAGGTTCTTAGAGAATAAACCTAGTGATCCTGAGAGTGGTCCTAATTGGTTGTTTGATTTGGAACCCTTATCTAGAACTTTAAATTATATGCCTGTCACTAATCCAGACATTGTGAAGGTAACTTCAAATGTTGTGGAGGAACAAGTTGTTAATGTTTCAGGTACACAGGTTTATGAGAAGGTTGGATCACAAGCAGAAAAGGCATCTCCTACATTTGAATATGTCACAATTCCTATTTGGACAGATGCTTTTGCTGCTGCTGCTGCTGCTGGACAAGATAATGGTGGTTTCCAAATACCACCAGATACAAACATGCATGGTTCTTCAGGCGCTGACAAAGGCAAATCTAGCGCTGACAAGACCAATTCAGACGTTGATGGATCAGACGTTGACAACAACATTTCAAGCGCTGTTAGCCCAGACGCTGACAACCAAGATTCAGACGTTGACAACACTTATGGGCATCTTTTCTCTTCCAGTTTTGAACAAGGTGGACCTTCCAATGTTCATGAAGAGATTCCTGTTGATCAAAGAGAGTCTGATGAAGAAGATATTGGCAACATGGAGCGTGAAGTTGAGGACACCAGACTTTTTGAAGGAGGGGTTCTCACTTCCACAATGAAGAATCACCCCACATCTCAGATCATTGGTGATATTTTGACTCCAGTTCAGACCAGAAGATCTCATCAAGGTCTTGGTGGGTTTATTGCCAATATACACAAGAAGGTTGATACCCCTCTTGTGCAAGCATGTTTGTTTGCATGTTTTCTGTCACAAGAAGAACCCAAGAAGATATTTGATGCTCTCAAAGAACCAAGTTGGGTGGAAGCAATGCAGGATGAGCTTCATTAATTTGCAATTCAGGATGTTTGGGAGCTGGTTGATTGTCCTAGATATGTCAGACCTATAGGGACAAGATGGGTTCTCAGGAACAAAAGAGATGAAAGAGGTATTGTGGTCAGAAACAAGGCAAGGTTAGTGGCTCAAGGTTATACACAAGAGGAGGGGATAGACTATGAGGAGGTCTTTGCACCAGTTGCAAGGATTGAAGCTATTAGGATTTTTCTAGCCTATGCATCCTGCATGGGATTCACAGTCTATCAAATGGATGTCAAGAGTGCTTTCCTTTATGGAACTATTGTTGAGGAAGTTTATGTGATGCAACCTCCTGGTTTTAAGGATCCAGAGCATCCAGATAAAGTGTATAGAGTCAAAAAGGCTATGTATGGCCTTCATCAAGCCCCTAGAGCATGGTATGGTACTTTGTCTACCTATTTGGTGGACAATGGATTCAAGAGGGGCACCATAGATCAGACACTATTTACAAAGAAGAAAGGCAAGGATGTGTTGCTTGTTCAGGTCTATATTGAAGATATCATTTTTGGGTCTACTGATCCAAAGATGAGTGAGGATTTCTCCAAGCTTATGACAGACAAATTCAAGATGAGTGCTATGGGGGAGATGAACTTCTTTCTTGGTTTACAAGTTCAGCAGAAAGAAGATGGTATCTTCATTTCCCAGGACAAATATGTTGCTGAAATCTTGGAGAAGTTTGGCTTTTCTCCACATGAAAAGAGGGCTACTACTCCTATGGATAGAGAACACCCTTGGGGAAAGATTGGAGATGGGAAAGATGTTGATGTCAGGCACTATAGATCCATGATTGGATCCTTGATGTATCTTACTGCCTCCAGACCTGACATTATGTTTGCTGTGTGTGCTTGTGCACGCCATCAAGTGACTCCCAAAGAATGTCACCTTTATGCTGTGAAGAGGATCTTTAGGTACCTAAGATGCTATCCTAATCTTGGTTTGTGGTACCCAAAGGATTCACCATTGGAGCTGATTGCATATTCAAATAGTGATTATGGAGGTGATAAGTTTGATAGGAAATCCACAACTGGTGGATGTCAGTTTCTTGGGAGTAGGTTAATATCTTGGCAATGCAAGAAACAAACAGTGGTGGCTAATTATACAACTGAAGCAGAGTATGTGGCTGCAGCTGCATGTTGTGGTCAAGTGTTGTGGATTCAGAACCAGCTGTTGGATTATGGGTATAATTTCATGCATACTAAGATATTTGTTGACAATAATAGTACTTTATGCATCATTAAGAATCCTGTACATCATTCTAAAACTAAACACATAGAAATTAGACACCATTTTATAAGAGATTGCTTTGAGAAAGGTTTAATACAACCAGATAGGGTTGACACTGAGGAAAATGTGTCAGATTTATTAACTAAACCTTTTGATGCTGGGAGATTTCAATACTTGGTAACAAGTATTGGAATGGTTAATCTCACATAATATGTGTTTTGGATTCTTTTTGTAAAAGTATGTACAGGATGATGCATTATTATTATTGGTCTTATTGATGATTTAGATTTTCCACTATATTTTTCTAACACTGACAAAGGTTGCTTGAACGCTGATAAGTGTTTTTGCAACGTTGTCAGCAATATAATTGTCTAACGCTGACAAAGCTTCCCTCAACGTTGTCATGTGTTATCGGGGCGTTGTCAGCAACAATGTTAGTTTTGTGGTTTTCAATCTAAATGTGCAGATGGTGTTAAAAGTATACCATTGGATACAGAGTTGCTTATGGATCAATGGAGAAGCATTTGGACAAGTTTTATTTATGGATGATGGTTGGAATGTTTCATTCCTATCTTGACATAAATTTTTTATTTTCATGCATGATTTTAGCAAACTGTTTGTATCATAGTTTAAGGGAAGGCTTTAGGAACCTTTAGGATGTTTGGGTATCCATATGATACTCTTATCACAATTCTAAATTGTGTCCACAGGTGAATATGAGTTAGTCTTACTAAATCCTGAGGCACTGTAGCATGCATAGTATATCAACTTTGCATGCTGCCAAGACATTTTTGGCCTAGAATTGGTTGTGGTCTGTTGGGAGACTTGGGAATGATTTTGATATGGGATTTACCTGGGAGTAACAAGGATTTTATAAGGTAACTTTGTTGTTAAGAATTTTGGTTAGCAAGGGACACTAGAGGACTGTTATGTCTATCTTGCTTATGCAAGTGTGCATAACTGGACAGTGCTTGCCGCCCTATGATAATTATCAGCTTTTGGTTATCTTCTCTAGGATAAATTACTTGTTAAGGTCATTTTTCACTTTTTAAAATAATTTTATTTTTGGACGCTGACAAAATTTTTCCAAGCGTTGTTGTGACCAAATTGGACGCTGACATGGCTTTAGGCAAACGTTGACAAGATTATAGCCGTTGGGCGTTGATAGGTTATTTTTTACCGTTGACACTCAATGGGACCTACCCAGTTGTTACTTTTTGACATATTTTCAAGCCGTAATTTTAGGAGTTGTTACTTTCATTTAATGCATGAGATAAACTTATAACTTTTTCAATATTTTCATGATTGATTTTTGAAAATCTTTGCCTATTTTTGGGCCCATCACATGCATTCTTTCTCTCCTATAAATTTGGCTCCTATTTTAAACAAGGTATCTATAATTCTTGTCTAACACTTTTCTCTTATCAACTTCATCTTCTATACTTAAAATTCACAGCTTTCATCAATGGCACCAAAGTTTAACTCAGCAGAATTGGAATTGGGATTCAAGTCTCAACACAACATGATTGCTTATCTTGCTGCTGATGATACTCTGTTTCCTCAATACACACAAATGGTGGCGTATTTGAATGCATCCCCATTAAGGTATGCTCTTTCTCATGCACCACTCATTCCAGTCACACACATTAAGCAGTTTTGGAACACTGTCAGTTCCTCAACAGTTAATGGAGTGACCACATTGACTTCTATTGTTCATGGGAGATCTTGGGTGGTTACTGAGGCCTTGGTACGCCAAGCCTTGCATCTTGATGATGCTGATGGTATAGCCACCCTTCCTATAAATGAAATAGAACAAGGGCTTAGGGCTTTGGGATATCCTTTTCCTGATGAAGGTACTCTAAACAAGTATCATAAGCAGGAATTTCCCCCAGCCTGGAAGTACCTCATACATGTCCTTCTTCAATGTTTGAGTCCCAAATGTACTGCACACAATGAGATCAATAGATCCATTGCCAGTGCTATTGTGTGCATTGCAACAGGGCAAAAATATAACTATTCTAAAATGATTTTTGAGGGGATGTGTAAAAACAAGGGGACAAAAATGACTTTAGCTTATCCCCGTTTTCTGCAAATGATTTTTGATGATCAAGGTTACTGCTCAAGGGATCACAATGATTTTTATAAGATCCCTGAGCAAAAGAAAGCTATTTTTACGAAGATGAATTCACCACCCCAAAGAGACTTACCTTTAACCCCAGCCATGCTTGCTGTTATTGCAGCAGCACAACCCCAACCAGACCCCCAACCTCAATTTGACCCTCAACCACAACTTGAACCCATTCCTGAACCTTTACCCTCACCTGAACAAATGCAAATTGACCCACATCAAATGTTGGCGTTGATGTGCCTATTTCCAACGCTAACACACAACCTTCCCAATCCCAAACACCCCTTAACCAACCCACATCTACCCATTCTTCCACACCATCTTCCACACCTCCTGAATATAGGTTGATGAAACGCCAAAGGACTACTGGAGTGTTCTCCTCTGGTGATCCTAGCCATGTAGCAGAGAGAACCACCACCACAAGTTTGGCTGGTGACCTGGATGAGGCTGGGACTATTGGTTCTGGCTTAGATGCTGGCCAAGGCAGTCCCACCATCATTAAGTCCTCATCCTTGCCCAATGAATCTGACTTAAGAGGTAAAATCCCCATTTTAGAAGAGGGCAGATTAGAACCAATGACTCTTTTGGAATTGACGGCAGTCTGCATTAGCTTGCAAAAGCAAAATGCAGACTTAGTACAAATTGTCAGCTCACAAGGCCTTGAACTCAAGCAATTGAGGGAGAGGATTGTTGTTTTGGAAAGTGATCATGCTAGGAGGGGTATGGAGGAGTCTTCTAAAGGGGAGGAAGATCAAAGAAATCTGAGTGATAAGGGCAGCCAAGATGGTCAATCAATGGATGTTGTTGAAGCCCTTACAACTTTGAAGGAACAAACAGGTTTTGATACGTCCTTAATCTCTCCAACCAATCTAAATTTATCATTTACAGCTATGTTGAGAGAGGTTACACAAGGCGCTGAGGGAAAATATTTGAGCGTTGACAAGGCAAATTTGGACGCTGATAGAAGTATTTTGGGCGCTGATAGGATAAATTTGGGCGTTGACAGACCTGCACATGAAGGTGATGTATCCCAGTCATCATCTATCATCAAGGAAGTTTCTACTCAGGTATTACCATCTACCTTACCAACCATTGCACCATCAGATAAGGGTAAGGGTAAATTGGTAGAAGAAATTGTTCCAAAGGATGCAGCCCAAGTTGAATTTGATAGAAGATTAGCTAAACAAATCATGGAATAAGATGAAAATGA
The DNA here is from genome assembly GCA_025667525.1 of Glebionis coronaria. Lineage (NCBI taxonomy): Eukaryota > Viridiplantae > Streptophyta > Magnoliopsida > Asterales > Asteraceae > Glebionis > Glebionis coronaria. Next base: position 370,322 of record JANFOE010000782.1, on the reverse strand, counting down.
GAAGTCACCATTTGTTGTGTCTTCAGAAGAAGAAAGTGATGGAGCTGGCTCAGACTCAAGTGTAATGATTATAGAACCTGAAAGGCTTGAGTATGGAGATGAGTTGGCCAAAGAGAAGCTGAGAGAGTTGAAGTTGCAGGTTGACTTTGACATGCTAGAGGTGGTTCAGATGTACAATTCTTGGGAAGAAAACTGCATGGATAATCCAGACTTGACCATTTCAGATCAAATATGGGGTTTGGAACTTCTTCTTAGAGTTCAGAAGGATTGTAAGGTGATTTTGAAACACAAGGCAAGCAGTATTCTCTCAGAGTTGAAAAGGGATAGAAGGGAGCTCTATTTTATGTTGCTCAGATGTCATGGAGTTGGATGGACACATCAGAAGTTGAAGGCTTTGACGTTTGATGAGTTGGAAAACAGGGCTTATCCCATTTGGGTGAGAGTGCAAGAAGCAAACACTCTCAGACTTCTTTCAGATGAAAGAAAGGAGCAACTTGCAGAAGAAATGGAAATCAAGAAAGCTATGATGATTCCCAGGCCAGTGAAGAAGGGAAGTAAATTTGAGTTTCCAAAAGATATGGATCCACTATATCCAAATGAAGCAGTTATAAGAAAGAGCCTCAAGCTCTCCCCATTAGAAGCTTCAGATATGGTGCAAGTGTTACCATTAGATTCCAGGAATCCAATTGTGAGCTATGAAGAAGATGAATGTGGATTCTGGAAGATTGGCAGATTTGGCAAGGAGGTACACACTTTTACCACTCTCATATCTTTATTTGCAAGTTGTGATAGAGAAGACTTGGTGGACCTTTGGAGGTTACTGGAGACCAAGTATGAGGCTGAAGCACCAACTTCAGCTAATGGAATAAAACTTTGGACCACATTCAAAAGAATGTGTGGGACAAAAGATGAAGATCCTGCAATATGGAAGGATCTTGAAGATGACCTCAGTGGTCTTCAATGGAGGTTATATTCAGCTGCTGGTGTATACCATTTGAGTTCTACGAAGTTTGCTGAGTATCTACTTGTGGATGCTCAATATTTCATATCCAAGGCTATTTTGGAAAAGATGAAGGACACTCAGTTGGAGATAGATTATTCAAGTGACGTGGCAAAGGATTTGATCAGATTTATTCATTACCAATATGAGAAGATTTGTCAGACTCCTCCTAGTCCTTAATGCTTATTCAGAAACTTGATCATAAGAGTGGATATCAAGTTTAGGGGAGGATTGTTGGGAATAAATTAAGGCCAGATCACTTAAGCGTTGACAAGAACAAAGCAAGCGCTGACAGCTCAAGCGTTGACAAGTTAAAGTCAAGCGTTGACACATTGAAGACAAGAACTGATGGAAAATATAATCTACACGTTTATTATATTCTAGAATACTTCTAGTAAGGATAGAAACGACAATGTATTTTCTATGTTTATCTTTACCTAGAATAGTTGATACGTAGCTTATTGTACAAGGCTTCTTGTATCTATAAAAGAAGGCCTTTAGGTTAATGTTTGATATAAGTTAATCAAGTTTTCATTCGTAAACATCTTTCATTGTAAGCAAGTTCGACATTCATAATCAAAGTGAAAGTTTTGTTTATATCTTGTGTGTTCTTGTTTAAGTGTTAAATTCCGCATAACACTTAGATTCATAAAGCATATACAAAGGTTTCTCTACGTGTATTACTTGATCTAATCTCGTATACACAAAGCTAATCGATCTAAGTTTGGGATATAAGTTAATCAAAGTGACTCGTGATGCTAAAAGTATTATGAGTTGATGTGTCAAAACTAAAAGACAAGGACTAAATCTGACAAGTGAAGATTCTACAAGCCGGTGGACAAACTTGTAGAAGATATATTGCAAGAAGATAAAAGATTTAGTGAATATATTATTTAGTGAATATATTATTTAGTGAATATCTTATTTACTAAATATCTTATTTACTAAATATCTTATTTAGTTTCCTTGTAACAAGGGTTTATGTGTAGTATATAAACACATACCCTACGTAGGTTTTATTCATAACAATTATTCACAATGTAACCTACAAGCAATTCGTGTGTCTAGACGTGCGATTCAATGTATACACGTCTAGGTGTAATTTGTGTTTAATAATATAAGTAACGTTTGGGAAAATTCATCTTGTCCACAACACCTTGTTCATGATTATTGTTCTAATTCCGCTATGTTAAATCATATGAATGATAATCATGCCTAGCAGCTTAAAGATCCGAATCTATTAGGTTTTATCAATTGGTATCAGAGCGGGTGGCTCTCGATGCTAGGATCAACGAGGTGTTCGTTCTTAGTGAAAAAGAAGAAAATCCCGTATAGGGTTTTTATGCAGTTTGTGTGCGCATCAGTAGTACGAAGGGCATAACTTTTTATTGAACCGTTGGATCGCCACGAAATTTCTTTTGTGTGTTCTACACACATATATCTAGATATTCACCGGAGGGATTGTCGAGATCTATTCCCAAGAGAAAGTTATTAACCGTCGAAGTCAGCAGGGGTCATATGCTGTTTTCTGTGAACAGTAATAGTAAAAACGCGATTTCTCCTTCGTTAACCGTTGGATCGTCGTGAAATTAGATCTGTAGGTTCTTGACACTTATGTCTAGGATCTCACAGAAGGGATCTTCGATCTGAGCATTTATGAAGAAGTTATTCGCTGTCGAAGTTCACTGCAGTTTATGGATTTTCACATGAAATAATGATTTAGGGTTTATAAAACCCTAGATCAATTAGCCGCTGATGGGAGTTATTTTGACGCTGATAGATGTTAGTGTCAGTGGATGTCGTTGACGCTGACAAGGCATGGATGAGACGCTGATGGCCAGGCGCTGACAGGTTTAAAGATGGCGCTGACAAGTTATATGTAGGCGCTGACAGAAATTCATGTGTTGTCCGAGATATGGTTTTTCAAACGCTGACAAGTGTTGTCCGATATTGGACAACACACACTGATAAGATCTTGGACAGTGAAGGATATTGGACGACAAAGGATTCGCTGCTGTTTGTAATTTTGGTTACGTTTTTGCACACAAAACGAGGTATTTACACACGAAGGTACATGGGATCTCTGTTTCTATACAGAATATCAAATTGATATTCATGGCTCGGATATTTTTTATAAAGTCGTATATGATTAAGGGGAAGAGTTCTTATGGTAAGTTTGATGTTGAAGTTAGTTTTCACAAATTTGTTTTTCTTATTTAGGTGAGCAATACACCTTGTCTCTGTACTAAATATATTGTTACAGCGTACGACTGGCTCATAGTCGTGAAGGTTACCAGTTCCCATGTAACAAAAACTGTGGTGAGCAATACACCTTGTCATTGGACTAAATATATTGTTATAGCATACGATTGGCTCATAGTCGTGAAGGTTACCAGTACCCATGTAATAAAAACTGATGGGTGAGCAATACACCTTTATCATTGGATCTAAATATATTATTATAGCTAACAACTGGCTTATAGTTGTGCGGTTTTTGTTGGTTTCAGTTCCCGTTCTTACCAATAAACTGAGCTCCCTTTTGCAGTGAAAGAGTTGCATTTTTCTCTAGTCGTTTCGACAACTAGGGGAAGAGTTTATCAACTAGTGAGCAATTGGGTGAAAGAAATACAAAGTTTGGGTTATTCTGCTTCTACATCAAAATTATTGTACTTATTTTTCTTCAAGATCATTACATAGAGCTACTTTTGGAGAATTTTCAAGATTGCATACTTTCACATATTCCCTATTGATGTGTCAAAAAGGGGAACAATATGTGCTATACTTAAGGGGAAGCAAATTGAAGATCGTGTACCATATACAAAAGGTTTTGACATCATCAACTAGGGGAAGATTGTTGGGTCGAAATTATAAAGTATTATGAGTTGATGTGTCAAAACTAAAAGACAAGGACTAAATCTGACAAGTGAAGATTCTACAAGCCGGTGGACAAACTTGTAGAAGATATATTGCAAGAAGATAAAAGATTTAGTGAATATATTATTTAGTGAATATATTATTTAGTGAGTATCTTATTTACTAAATATCTTATTTACTAAATATCTTATTTAGTTTCCTTGTAACAAGGGTTTATGTGTAGTATATAAACACATACCCTACGTAGGTTTTATTCATAACAATTATTCACAATGTAACCTACAAGCAATTCGTGTGTCTAGACGTGGGATTCAATGTATACACGTCTAGGTGTTATTTGTGTTTAATAATACAAGTAACGTTTGGGAAAATTCATCTTGTCCACAACACCTTGTTCATGATTATTGTTCTAATTCCGCTATGTTAAATCATATGAATGATAATCATGCCTAGCAGCTTAAAGATCCGAATCTATTAGGTTTTATCAATTGGTATCAGAGCACTCATCTGAACAAATGCAAATTGACCCCAACCAGACCCCCAACCTCAAATTGACCCTCAACCACAACTTGAACCCATTCCTGAACCTTTACCCTCACCTGAACAAATGCAAATTGACCAAGAACCCTTTGACGCTGACACATCAAATGTTGGCGTTGATGTGCCTATTTCCAACGCTGACACACAACCTTCCCAATCCCAAACACCCCTTAACCAACCCACATCTACCCATTCTTCCACACCATCTTCCACACCTCCTGAATATAGGTTGATGAAACGCCAAAGGACTACTGGAGTGTTCTCTTCTGGTGGTCCTAGCCATGTAGCAGAGAGAACCACCACCACAAGTGTGGCTGGTGACCTGGATGAGGCTGGGACTATTGGTTCTGGCTTAGATGCTGGCCAAGGCAGTCCCACCATCATTAAGTCCTCATCCTTGCCCAATGAATCTGACTTGGGAGGTCAAATCCCCATTTTAGAAGAGGGCAGACTGGAACCAATGACTCTTTTAGAATTGACGGCAGTCTGCATTAGCTTGCAAAAGCAAAATGCAGACTTAGTACAAATTGTCAGCTCACAAGGCCTTGAACTCAAGCAATTGAGGGAGAGGATTGTTGTTTTGGAAAGTGATCATGCTAGGAGGGGTATGGAGGAGTCTTCCAAAGGGGAGGAAGATCAAAGAAATCTGAGTGATAAGGGCAGCCAAGATGGTCAATCAATGGATGTTGCTGAAGCCCTTACAACTTTGAAGGAACACACAGGTTTTGATACGTCCTTAATCTCTCCAACCAATCTAAATTTATCATTTACAGCTATGTTGAGAGAGGTTACACAAGGCGCTGAGGGAAAATATTTGAGCGTTGACAAGGCAAATTTGGACGCTGATAGAAGTATTTTGGGCGCTGATAGGATAAATTTGGGCGTTGACAGACCTGCACATGAAGGTGATGTATCCCAGTCATCATCTATCATCAAGGAAGTTTCTACTCAGGTATTACCATCTACCTTACCAACCATTGCACCATCAGATAAGGGTAAGGGTAAATTGGTAGAAGAAATTGTTCCAAAGGATGCAGCCTAAGTTGAATTTGATAGAAGATTAGCTGCACAAATCATGGAACAAGATGAAAAGGAGAAGTCACCATTTGTTCTGTCTTTAGAAGAAGAAAGTGATGGAGCTGGCTCAGACTCAAGTGTAATGATTATAGAACCTGAAAGGCTTGAGTATGGAGATGAGTTGGCCAAAGAGAAGCTGAGAGTGTTGAAGTTGCAGGTTGACTTTGACATGCCAGAGGTGGTTCAGATGTACAATTCTTGGGAAGAAAACTGCATGGATAATCCAGACTTGACCATTTCAGATCAAATATGGGGTTTGGAACTTCTTCTTAGAGTTCAGAAGGATTGTAAGGTGATTTTGAAACACAAGGCAAGCAATATTCTCTCAGAGTTGAAAAGGGATAGAAGGGAGCTCTATTTTATGTTGCTCAGATGTCATGGAGTTGGATGGACACATCAGAAGTTGAAGGCTTTGACGTTTGATGAGTTGGAAGACAGGGCTTATCCCATTTGGGTGAGAGTGCAAGAAGCAAACACTCTCAAACTTCTTTCAGATGAAAGAAAGGAGCAACTTGCAGAAGAAATGGAAATCAAGAAAGCTATGATGATTCCCAGGCCAGTGAAGAAGGGAAGTAAATTTGAGTTTCCAAAAGATATGGATCCACTATATCCAAATGAAGCAGTTATAAGAAAGAGCCTCAAGCTCTCCCCATTAGAAGCTTCAGATATGGTGCAAGTGTTACCATTAGATTCCAGGAATCCAATTGTGAGCTATGAAGAAGATGAATGTGGATTCTGGAAGATTGGCAGATTTGGCAAGGAGGTACACACTTTTACCACTCTCATATCTTTATTTGCAAGTTGTGATAGAGAAGACTTGGTGGACCTTTGGAGGTTACTGGAGACCAAGTATGAGGCTGAAGCACCAACTTCAGCTAATGGAATAAAACTTTGGACCACATTCAAAAGAATGTGTGGGACAAAAGATGAAGATCCTGCAATATGGAAGGATCTTGAAGATGACCTCAGTGGTCTTCAATGGAGGTTATATTCAGCTGCTGGTGTATACCATTTGAGTTCTACGAAGTTTGTTGAGTATCTACTTGTGGATGCTCAATATTTCATATCTAAGGCTATTTTGGAAAAGATGAAGGACACTCAGTTGGAGATAGATTATTCAAGTGACGTGGCAAAGGATTTGATCAGATTTATTCATTACCAATATGAGAAGATTTGTCAGACTCCTCCTAGTCCTTAATGCTTATTCAGAAACTTGATCATAAGAGTGGATATCAAGTTTAGGGGAGGATTGTTGGGAATAAATTAAGGCCAGATCACTTAAGCGTTGACAAGAACAAAGCAAGCGCTGACAGCTCAAGCGTTGACAAGTTAAAGTCAAGCGTTGACACATTGAAGACAAGCACTGATGGAAAATATAATCTACACGTTTATTATATTCTAGAATACTTATAGTAAGGATAGAAACGACAATGTATTTTCTATGTTTATCTTTACCTAGAATAGTTGATACGTAGCTTATTGTACAAGGCTTCTTGTATCTATAAAAGAAGGCCTTTAGGTTAATGTTTGATATAAGTTAATCAAGTTTTCATTCGTAAACATCTTTCATTGTAAGCAAGTTCGACATTCATAATCAAAGTGAAAGTTTTGTTTATATCTTGTGTGTTCTTGTTTAAGTGTTAAATTCCGCATAACACTTAGATTCATAAAGCATATACAAAGGTTTCTCTACGTGTATTACTTGATCTAATCTCGTATACACAAAGCTAATCGATCTAAGTTTGGGATCAACAGACCTTATCCGGAATATGAGAACTTGACCTTATTCGGAATAATCTACTTAATCTAAGTCAGAATGTTACTCTTGATTGTAATCCGGAATAAAAAGAGATGCTAATCTGGAATGTAGACAGTAGATACATTTTCGGAATAAACATTGATACTTAAGTTAGAATTGTTGCTAATCCGGAATAATCCCACGGAGCTAATCCGGAATAAATCTATAATTCGGAATATGAAACTTTTGCTTGTTCGGAATACCCAAGTTGACACACAAGTCGGAATACCACTAAACCCTTTTATTCCGACTTAATAAACCCTTAAATTCCAAATTACATGAATCAAAAGCTTGATATGACGAATTTTTACCCAAAAATCAAGCCAAAACTTCTGATTTTTTCGTGAAAATCACCAAAATGACTAACACAAATTCCTACCACAACTTTGTAGGCAATTTGTACGAAGATATAGAGCTCGGAAACACAAAAATTTTTGAGACGAGATGATTTGAAGATTAAAATCACACGAATCAAAAATAATAACCACAAACTAAACATGAATCTACCCCATGGCGACTGATACCAAATGTTGTCCCTTAATATATGATGATAGATTAAAGAAACGAGATGGAAAAGATATGAAATTCTAGAGAGAGAAAGTAGAGAGATAGGTGATTAACTATATGAAAATAGATTAGAGAAAATGAGAACAACCAACCCTTCTAACATGCTAGGAGGGTGCTTATATAGTCCACCCACATGCGGGCTTTCTATTGGACTATATTTGTTTTGGGCCGGGCTTGAATAAATGCTTAGTACCTTGAAAGAGGCCTTTTAAGCTAACCATGAAGCCCGTAATATCACGACTATTTTAACTAACTATTACAACGTTCTAATAAATATTACAATATAAACCTATGACCGAACATTTTTGTTTGACTCAATATTTTGAGGCTAACAAGATGTTTTTACAAAACTTAAATAATCGTCATATCTCCTATTTTTGCACTTCTAGTAAAATAAATACACTATTAGGATCAAAACTTCAATCCTTACCTATAATGTGTACACGGGAATATACTTTTAGAAACTTAAATAGTCGAATATTTAAGATCAGTAACTCCTATTTTTGAAATTCTAGTGTCATAAATACGCTAACGGGATCAAACCTTCAATTATTCCTTATATTTTCAAGCGTGAATATATTTTTACGAAACTTAAAGACTCATCTATTAAACATCAATATCTTTTAGTTTGTACTTGTAGTAAAAAACGCAAGTAAGGTAAAGCTAGAATCATTGTTCATAATTTGCACGCATGCGGATACTTTTGGAATATTTAAATAATCATCAATTTATAACAATATCTCATATTTTTGCATTTCTAATATAAAAAATATGCTAGTAAGATCAAAGATTTAATCATTTCTCATAAATTGAACGAGTGAAGACCACTAAGCTTTATTATGAAGTAAGATCAAAGATTTATACTCGAAACCTAAGGAGACCACTAAGTTTTATTATGAAGTTTTGTGTGAACGCCATATGAATCTTACTAGCAAAACGTCTTCACTCAGTTCAGGTGGTTCAAGTGTGCACTCAGCACAAATGGCTAGGGGAACAGATGACTCTATTCCAAATGTTTCCTCTTCTTGTGATGTATCTTTGGACCTTGCAGCTAAGGCTGCAACAATTAATGGTATGCAACCGTGTAATCTACATGAGGTTTTGAAATTATTTGGTGTAACGATTTGCACGGTTGGTGATGCGGGTGAATTTATGCATGAATTAAGAATGAAGAAACATCCTTTGTGGGGATTGATCTCACATGACCGTGCTAAAGAAATTCTGGAATTACTTTGCAAATTTGAAGCTGATATGGTTACGTCTACTAATGGAGGTATTAATGCAGTCTCTTCTTCGTTTAATTCTGTTAATGTCTGTGAAGGGGTTAATATTTCTATTCCTAAGAAGGTTGTTGAAAAAGTAAATACTCGCTACCAAAACACTTTATATGGTTACTTTCTTGGTAAAAGGATTGCATTTCCTGTGGTTGAGTATTTTGCTAAGAATAACTGGGCAAAACATGGTCTTAAGCGTATCATGATGAATGAGAAAGGTTTTTTCTTTTTTCAATTTGGGTCGAGTGAGGGTCTTAATGCGGTTCTGGAAGGTGGTCCGTGGATGGTTCGTAATTCACCAATTTTTCTTAAGAAATGGACTATGAAAACGAATCTTCTAAAGGAGGAACTAACTCGTATTCCGGTATGGGTCAAGTTTCATGATGTCCCGCTACAGGTATTTGAAGAGGAAGGTATTAGTTTAATTGCTTCGTTTCTTGGTAAGCTTATTATGATGGATAATTATACTGATAATATGTGCAAAGAGTCTTGGGGTCGGTGTAGTTTTGCTCGTTGTCTTATTGAGATGAACGCTGATTCGGAGTTTATCGATAATGTTACTATTGGTGTCCCTGATCTTGAAGGCTTTGGTTGTACTAAGGAATTAATTCGTGTTGAATACGAATGGAAACCGCCTAGATGCCATACTTGTAATATTTTTGGTCATTCCTTTGATTCTTGTCTGAAAAATGTTAAACCTACAACGGTTGAAAATGTGCCAACTCATGTTGATAATGATGGATTCCAACAAGCGCAAAGTAAGAGGAAGAAGTACAAAGGTAATTTAGGGAATCAAGTTCTGAGAGGTGCTCCATTGAGTAAGGGTTCCCAAACAGGAAAGACGGTTGTTTTTCGTCCAAAAACTCGCTTGGATACTACAAGTACGAGTGGTGATAATAGTAGAAAGTTGAATACTAAATCTGGTCAGTTGCAGCAGACTAGCAGTCCTAATGGTCCGAACAAGGGTAAAGCTCAAAGGAGCAGTGTTTCTACATCTAATAAATTTTCATCTTTGTCCATGCCTGGTATTGATGAAGGGGTTCAACTAAGTGAGGAAGATAATGAGGAGGGAGTCGAGGTCGTCTTTGATGAATCGGTGAATCTTCTCAACACAAATTTTGGGGCAAGCACTCCTACTGGCTGATCCCATGTTGATTTTTTTATTATGTTTCTCGTAACTTTATGTTATCATCTTGGTTTTGTCTAGTTTATATATTTCCAGTATTCTAGACTAGTTAATGTTTATGGCCTATCATAAACATTTTGTTTAACAAGCTGCCTGTAGCTTGCGGTTAATGTGGCACTTCAGCCACATTCCTTGTACTTCAACGTTTTTTTTGGTTCTATTTACCGGGGTCATTGTTACCCTTTTACCAAAAAAAAGATATTTAATTGACGATTATTTATATCTTGATATCTTTAAATGTGCAAACGGTAAGAAAAGGTTAAATCTTTGATCTTACTACCGTATTTTTTCCTAGAAGTATAAAATTAGAAGATATTGACGTCCAATAGACGATTATTTAGATTTTGTAACAATATCTTCACACGTGCAATTTATGAGCAAGGATCGAAATTTGATACCACCAGCGTATATGTATACTAGAAGTGCAAAAGTACGAGATATCGATGCTTAATAGACAATTACTCAAGTTTTGTAAGAATATCTTCATACGTGAAGATATTGAGCAATGATTGAAGCTTTGATTTTACTAGTGTATTTTTTTGTACTTGGAATGTAAGAATACACTAGCATATATAAGAATGTATTAAAATTTTGATACCACTAGCGTATTTAAAGTGTAGTTAAAGTGTACTTAAAATATTTTCGCAGATGAAATATATGAGCAAGGATTGAAATTTTGATACCACTGGCGTATTTATAGGTTAGAAGTGCAAAAGTAAGAGATATTGATACTTAATAGACAACTACTCAAGTTTTGTATATTATCTTAATGCCTGTAGATTATGAGAAATGATTGAATATTTGATCTTATTTTTGTACAACTGTAAGAATGAAAGGTGTTAATGCAATGATGCCTAAAAACTTTACTTTCATTTTTCGGTCTCGCTTTGTTTTGATTACGACAATATGTAAAAACAAGCATTTACGAAATCAATGAAAAACGAATTCTTGAGTTCAAGTATTTTTCATTTCAACTGTTATCACTTAAGGTATGAACAAACAAGTAATTATACTAATTAAGTGATCAAGGATTTATCTTTTCTTAAAACTCACCTTTTATTAAGTGTAACAAAGTTTTATTATTAAACTTTATTTTTAAGAAACTGTTTTATTAAATTAATTATTTGAAAATTTGAAATTTGAAAATGGCATATTCTATCTTAGTTTGGAATATCCTTTCAGGATATTTTAATCCCTAGATTCGATCCAACCCACTAAAAGACAAAAGGGAGCGGACTCTACGCCGACGGTTCCTTAGTGCCTACGGCGGTTTCTTATCGATAAGGAACCGTGGGCTGCAACAAAGAACCGTGGGCAGATATAGCCGTTGGACATTTGTCTTATAAATAATGGGCCATTCTCAGACTTTCAATCCACCTCTTTTGCACATAAACTTTCAGATTCTTACATACTTTTTAAATCACTCAAATCCTTGATCATTTGTTTGATTACTACTTGTTTAGAAGTGAATCTTTCTCCTCCCATCTTTTCCTCTCAAAGTGCAAAGAGAAGAACACTATCATTGTTAAAGTGTTGTGTCTACCTCAAAGATCCATTGAAGATCCAAACTTATTTATTCATTGTTGTGTCACTGTTGTGAAGATCCAAGTAGTTGTGTCTATTTGGAAGTTATGTATGTATTAGGGTTAATACTTAGTCCTCAAAGTATATTGGTGTAGATTGGTCCTAGCTAAGATTAGGGCTCGACTTTTAGCTTAGATTCGGAAATTGGTTAGGCGACGTTGTGTACGGTTTCTACACCTTAAGGAGCTTGTTGATTAGTGAACTCTCGAGTAAGGATTACTCGAGGAGTGGAGTAAGAACAAGGAGTGAGCTTCGTTGCCGAACCACTATAAATCCTTGGTGTTTGGTTTGATCTTTCCTTCCCTTATCTCTTTACATTCTTTATTCTTTATACTTGTGATTATTAGTTTAGTTACATTCATTATTCTTTATACTTGTGATTATTAGTTAGTTGCACTATACCTTGTTCATATTGTGTATAAGAAGGTTTCACATAAATACTCAAGCTTAAGTTTTTGAAAAAGGATTTTTAAAACCAAACTTTAACAAGAAAATTTAAGAAACTATTCAACCCCCCCCCCCCCTCTTCTAGTTTCTACAATTGGTATAAGAGCGTGGTTGCTCAAGACTTTTTAAAATATATTGTATTTTAAAACTTGAATCGATCTATGGATTCGAACAAGTATCTAGAAGGGCAATCCATGCAAAGACCACCTCTTTTTGAAACCGATAGTTTTATTTATTGGAAAAATAGGTTTGAGACTTATGTGAAATCAAAAGATTTTGATCTTTGGCATGTTATTACCAATGGTGACTTTTTGCCATTTCAATATAATGAAGTTTCTAAAAGTAAGGAGATAGTTACTTTTGATAAAGCTAATGATGATACTAAAGAAAACTTGCTAATAATAATGAGGCTAAAATGGTGATTTATAATGCTTTACCAAAGAAAGAGTACGAAAGGATTTTTATGTGTGAAAGCGCTAAAGACATTTGGAATACTCTTTTAGTAACTCGCCAAGGTAATAACCAAGTCAAAGAAAGTAAAATCGATCTTCTTGTTCAACAATATGAACAATTTGTCATCTTAGAAGATGAAATCATAGATAGTGCCTTTGCTAGATTTAACACTTTTATTACTAGTCTAAAAGCACTTGATGAAGGTTTTTCTAGCAAGAACAATGTTAGGAAGTTTCTTAGGGCGTTGCATCCAAAATGGAGAGATAAAGTCACGACGATTGAAGAATCAAAGGATCTAGCCAAATTATCACTCGATGAACTCATTGGTAACTTGAAGGTTCATGAGATGATAATTTTGAAGGACTCGGAACTGGTGAAAACTAAGAGTGAAAGAATGTCTCTTGCACTTAAAGCCAAGAAGGCACAAAGTGATCATGAAAATTCCTCGGATAGTGATGATGAGGAATATGCCTTGTCGGTTGGAGACTTTAAGAAGTTCTTCAAAAGACGAGGTCAATACGTGAGGCAACCAAACAACGACAAGAAACCCTTCTCCAAAAACCGATTTGCCAAAGACGATAAAGGTGGTAGGAAATGCTTTAGATGTGGTGATCCAAATCATTTTATTGGTGATTGTCCTAAGCCTTCACGCGAAAAGAACCACACGACGTTCGTTGGAGGTTCATGGAGCAATAACGGTGAAGATGTTTATGACAACCCCAAAGATGAGAAGTTTCTCATGGCTCACACTTCTAAAGAGATATGCTTGGGAATCGATCTAGAGCCCGACAAGTAGATTAAGGATAGTGGTTGTTCTAAACATATGACGGGTAATCGAAGTTTGTTCTCACACTACAAAGCATATGATGGAGGTAATGTTACATTCGCTAGTAATAGACGTGGTAATATCATTGGCAAAGGTACGGTCTCTCTTGACTCTATGACTATAGAAAACGTAGAGCACGTAGATAACTTAGGTTTTAACCTTCTAAGTATAGGTCAAATTTGTGACAATAAGTGTAAGGTCATCTTTTCGGAATATGACAGTGAAATCGTAAAAGATGGAAAAGTCATTGGAAAAGGTGTTAGAAAGCATGGGCTTTATGTCATGAAGGTTAATAGGAAGTCAAAGGACAACTTATGTCAGCGAATTTAGATGATAGTTCTACTCTTTGACATAGGAGATTAGGTCACGCTAATATGCGTTTAATTCAATCTTTAGTCTCTAAGGAGTTGGTAAGACACCTCCCCAAGATGAAGTTTGATAGTCACTTTTGTGATGCTTGCAAAATTGGGAAGCCAGTTCACTCAATTCACAAAGCCAAGAATCTGGTTTCGACCTCTCGGTGTTTAGAGCTCCTACATATGGATCTCTTTGGACCTTCCGCCATACGGAGTTATGGAGGTAACCTTTATACCCTAGTTATTGTTGACGACTACTCTAGATTCACTTGGACTAGATTTTTGGCGTCTAAGAATGAAGCTTTCGATCACTTCGAAACCTTTAGTTGAAGAATTCAAAATCAACTAGGATGTTCAACTGTCTCTATTAGGACGGATCATGGTAAGGAATTTGATAATGAAGTGCAATTTGGTGCCTTTTGTGAAGCTCATGGTATTACCTATAACTTCTCGGCTCCTCGCACTCCACAATCAAATGGGGTAGTTGAAAGGAAGAATAGGACCATCCAAGAGATGAGTAGGACGATGTTAAATGATCAATCGTTGCCTCAAAAATTTTGGTGCAATGCCGTGGACACATCGACTTACATTCTCAACTGAATTCTTATTCGACCTTTTCTAGGAATGACCCTTATGAGATTCTTAAAGGTAAGAAGCCCTCATTGGAATACTTTAGGGTGTTTGGAAGCAAGTGCTTCATTCTCAATACCAAAGACTACCTTACTAAGTTTGACCCAAAGTCTTACGAAGGTATTTTTTTAGGTTATTCTCAAACTAGCAAAGCCTACATAGTCCTCAATAGAACCTCGGGTGTAATTGAAGAATCACTTAACGTGACATTTAATGAAACCCCACCTTCATCTAAAACACCACCTTTGGTAGATGATGACTTAGATGAAATAGACATAGTCAATGCCAAAGATGTTAGAAACATAGGAGTTGAAGACCTTAGTGTTGAAAAGGGAGTAAACATTAATGAGTCTAAGGATCATGCTCTTGATAATGTCATAGGCGAATTAAATCAAAGGACCCTAAGATCTCAAGTTCAAAATCAAAGTAACTTCTTTTGTTTTGTCTCCTTGATTGAACCAAAGAATGTTAAAGAAGCTTTAATGGATGAGAGTTGGGTCATCGCTATACAAGAAGAATTGAATCAATTCATTGCTAATGACGTTTGGGAACTTGTTCCTCTGCCTAGAAGTTCGACTATCATAGGAACCAAATGGGTATATAGGAATAAGTTAGATAAGAATGGTGTTGTGTCTCGTAACAAGGCTAGACTTGTAGCTCAAGGCTATAATCAACAAGAAGGTATTGATTATGATGAGACATACGCACCCGTAGCTAGATTATAATCCATTGAAAACCTCTTAGCTTACGCTTGTGCTTTAGAATTTAAGCTTCAACAAATGGATGTAAAGAGTGCATTTATTAACGGTTTGATCAATGAGGAGGTATATGTGGCTCAACCTCCCAGCTTCATTGATTTTGAGAAACCGGATCATGTTTATAATCTTAAGAAAGCTCTTTATGGTCTCAAGCAAGCACCCAAAGCTTGGTATGATATACTTATAGCTTTTCTTGTAAAACATGAGTATACCATGGGGATGGTAGACAATACACTCTTTACAAAGAAGAAAGATTCTCACCTCATTATCGTACAAATATATGTTGATGACATTATATTTGATTCAACTTGTCAATCATTATGTGATGACTTTGCCAAAATCATGCATGACGGTTTGAAATGAGTATGATAGGAGAACTTAACTTCTTTTTAGGACTCCAAATTAAACAAATAGACGATGGTATTTTTTTAATCAATCCAAGTATGTTAAAGAAATGCTAAAGAAATTTGGATTAGAAGACTCTAGACCAATGAAGACCCCTATGGTCTCGGATACTAAACTCACTGTAGATGATGATTGTGAGTCGGTAGATAACACCAAATATAGAGGTATGATTGGTAGTTTGTTGTACCTAACGGCAAGTCGACCGGATATCATGTTTAGTGTTTTCCTTTGTGCTCGCTTCCAAGAGGCTCCCAAAACCTCTCACCTTGAAGCGGTTAAGCGTATCTTCCGATACATTAAGGGCACTATACATTTAGGATTATGGTATCCTAAAGGGACCAGCATAGAAACCATTGTCTACGCGTACTCGGATCATGCGGGAGACTATGTGGACCGGAAAATCACTAGTGGAGTTTGTACCTTCATGGGTTGTTGTTTAACTTCTTGGTTCTCCAAGAAACAAACCGCTCTTGCTATATCCACCACGGAAGCCGAGTATGTGAGTGCCGGTAAAGCTTGTCAACAAGCTCTATGGATGAAGCAAGCGCTTGTTGATTACGGGATTTCTCTTGATGATGTTCCCATCATGTGCGACAACAAGGGTGCAATAGACCTTAGCAAGAATCTCGTGCAACATTCCCGAACTAAGCACATAGAGATTCGCCACCATTTTCTTATGGATAATGTTCAAAAGGGGAACATTTCGATAGAGAAGGTACCCTCGGTAGAAAACTTAGTCGATATCTTCACTAAGCCACTTAAGAGGGAACCTTTTAATTACTTGTGTTTAGGTATAGGCTTAATGGAACATATTCCTTAATTGTGCATTCTTATTATCTTTTATCTTTTTAGTCTTTTCTTTCTTTGAGTTCTTAAGTTTAATAAACTCTTTTTGAAAATTTCTCTTCTTTTTCAAAATTCTTAAAGCTTTTTCGAAAATGGTCGAGATATTTTTTTGCATTGTTAATTCAATCTAAAAATGTTTTTCATAGCTTCTTGCTATTCATAAAGAGGTTACATAATTCATATGTATGGGTCTCTCAAATATAGCAAGAACAAAAGAGAACTATGGAGGATCATTGTGTCAAGACCTTGTGTCTAGTTCTACACACCTCCTACATTGATTTTATTAAAAAATCTATGTATTTTGATCTAAACCTTGTTTGGTGAGCTCTTGTGTGTTTTCTTTGTCTATCTTTTCTTCTTATCATATCCCCATGATTAGTTAGACTAGAAAAATAGGATTTGCTGAATTGAAAAATCCTCCCTCATCACCAAACTCAACCCACTGTGGGCGGTTCTTTATTGACACCGTGGTTCCCCAGTGATAAGGAACCGTCGGCTGAGTTAAAGAACCGCGCCCAATACCTTATTTTTCGGGTATTCCTGAAACTCCAAATTTGTTCCAACACTTTTTGGAATCTTTGTTTCAACCCTTTGACCCCACCCAAATTATCTTGGACTTTCTCTATATAACCTTAAGCATTTTGTATTCTTTCTCAAAACAAAATGTCTTATTCCCCAAATGAAAGCTTTGATTCTCTTCCATTCTCTCCAATTGCTTTCAACCCCAATTCACCCAAGAACACTCAAAATCCCATCTCTTCTTCTAAGAATGGTGATTGTAGAACTTCTTATCTTCTACCACTAGCTTTTAGTGTTCTGACTCCTTCACATGATAATGTCATGCATCATGAAACATATTGTCAATGTTGTCAATATCAACATCTTGCTATGGCTCACATCTATGAGGAGTTGAATTACATCAAGAGTCTCTTAGTTAAACCTCCTCTTTACTATAACTATGAGATCTCTACCAAGCCACCACCACCTCCTTCCGCCACTACCTTGTCTTTTATCTAAGCATTGGTTGCTTATCTTCAAGACATCTAGTTCAAGCAAATCTTAGAGTTCTAGTTTAACTATGATTAGATTTACGCTTTTTATTTTGGCTTGTGGTAGTGTCTCATACATCTTTGTATGATCTATTTCCTTGTATCTTTTATCATGCTTTCTTTTAACATGACTTTTCTTGGATCTTTTGTTTCTTATTTTTTGTGATCTTTGCTATATCTTGTTGGGTGTCTCTTTCAACTAACCCTTCTATGTAGCTTGTCACCTTATTTCGATTCCTTGGTGCCCCAAGCAAGGGGGAGTAAGCACCAAGGGGGAGCATTTGCAAAGTCCAGTTCTTTTCTTCTTCAAAGACTTTTGCAACCTTTTTGCTTTGACAAAGGGGGAGAAATGATAAAATCATCTTCGAGAATCTTGTTTTATTAGATGATTGAGTTTATGGATTGTCGGAATCAAAAAGGGGGAGATTGTTAATGCAATGATGCCTAAAAACGTTACTTGCATTTTCGGTATCGCTTTGTTTTGATTACGACAATATGTAAAAACAAGCATTTACGAAAACAATAAAAAACAGATTCTTGAGTTTAGGTATTTTTAATTTCAACCATTATCACTTAAGGTATGAACAAACAAGTAATTATACTAATTAAGTGATCAAGGATTTAATCTTTTCTTAAAACTCACTTTTTATTAAGTGTGACAAAGTTTTATTATTAAACTTTCTTTTTAAGAAAATGTTTTATTAAATTAATTATTTGAAAATTTGAAATTTGAAAATGACATATTCTATCTTGGTTTGGAATATCCTTTCAGGATATTTTAATCCCCATATTCGATCCAACCCACTAAAAGACAAAAGGGAGCGGACTCTACGTTGGCGGTTCCTTAGCTCCTACGACGGTTCCTTATCGATAAGGAACCGCGGGTTGCAATAAAGAACCGCGGGCAGATATAGCCGTTAGACATTTGTATTATAAATAGGACCATTCTCAGACTTTCAATCCACCTCTTTTGTACATAAACTTTCAGATTCTTACATACTTCTTAAATCACTCAAATCCTTGATCATTTGTTTGATTACTACTTGTTTAGAAGTGAATCTTTCTCCTCACATCTTTTCCTCTCAAAGTGCAAAGAGAAGAACACTATCATTGTTGAAGTATTGTGTCTACCTCAAAGATCCATTAAAGATCTAAACTTATTTATTCATTGTTGTGTCATTATTGTGAAGATCCAAGTAGTTGTGTCTATTTGGAAGTTGTGTATGTATTAGGGTTAATACTTAGTCCTCAAAGTATATTGGTGTAGATTGGTCCTAGCTAAGATTAGGGCTCGACTTTTAGCTTAGATTCGGAAATTGGTTAAGCGACGTTGTGTACGGTTTCTTCACCTTAAGGAGCTTGTTGATTAGTGAACTCTCGAGTAAGGAGTACTCGAGGAGTGGAGTAGGAACGAGGAGTGAGCTGCGTTGCCGAACCACTATAAATCCTTGGTGTTTGGTTTGATCTTTCCTTCCTTTATCTCTTTACATTCTTTATTCTTTATACTTGTGATTATTTGTTTAGTTACATTTATTATTCTTTATACTTGTGATTATTAGTTAGTTGCACTATACCTTGTTCATATTGTGTATAAGAAGGTTTCACATAAATACTCAAGCTTAAGTTTTTGAAAAAGGATTTTTAAAACCAAACTTTAACAAGAAAATTTAATAAACTATTCAACCCCCCTCCCCCTTTCTAGTTTCTACATAAGGTATTCATATTTAATATACAATTATTTATGTTATGTAAAAATACCTTTACATGTGAAGATTATGAGCAATTATTGAAGCTTTGATCACACTATTTTACCTTTTATATTACAAGTGCAAAAATATACGATATTGACATCAAATAGAGATTATTGAGGTTTTGGTTAGAATATCTTCAAGCATGCAAATTATAAGCATGGATTTATGCATCGCTCTTACTAACGTATCTTGTATACTGAGAGTACATAAATATGATATATTGATGTTTAATTGACAATTGTCTATATTTTGTAAAAATATCTTCACCTGTGTGCAAGTTATAAGAAAGAATTAAATTTATGATCTTACTAGCATTTTCTTTTACAAAAAATACAAAATTATGAGATATAGGCGTTTAATAGACGATTATCTATGTTTTGTAAACATATCTTTACACTTGGAAATTAGAAATGCTTGTAATTTTGACACCACTAGCATATTTATATTTTAGAAGTGTAGCAAAGATTGAAGTTTTGATACCACTAGCGTATTATATACTAGAAGTGCAAAAATAGCATGTATTGATGTTTAATACATGATTATTTAAGTTTTGCATGAATATCTTCACGCGTGTAGATTATGATCAAAATTGAAGCTTTGATCTTGACAATGTGTTTTTATATTAGAAGTGCAAAAACACGAGATATCTAAAATATGATTATTTAAGTTTTCTAGGAATATCTTCACAAGTGCAAATTATGATCGAAGATTGAATCTTTGATCTTACTAACGTATCTTTTAATTCTCGAAGTCCAAAAATATGAGACATTGATGGCCATAGATGATACTTTAAGTTTTGTATTCACACGTGCAAATTATGAGCGATGATTAAAGATTTTATCTTACTAATAGATTTTTTATATTATAAGTGCAAAAACATGAGATGTTGGTATTTAATAAATGATGCATTATGTGACAATTCGTCAATTTATGATCGATATTTTATTCTCAAGTATTATTTAAATACATTATTTTAATTTTATGATATGAACTCACTCATTTATGGGAAGAAATTTGGGTTTACGTCTTGAAGTAGCATCGACTACGTCTAAACTGGAGGATTCTATGTTACGTGCTTACGTTTATATACACCGTTTTGGTGACAGTCCGACACTTCAGGAAATAAATTTATCCGTGAATATTATTTTGGGATTTTAAATTTGTGTTGGTTCATAAACTCACAAATTTACGAAAGAGATTAGGACTTACGTGAATAATTTAACGTCCTTTACGACTAAACCAGAAACCTTAGGATTACGTATTTACGTTTTTGAACTCCGTTTTAATGAGACAATTTTTATTAGATTCGTTTTGTGCCGTTGATTCATAATTTATAAAAATCTTTTTCGTAAAACGATCCGAGGGCACGCAAATCGAGGAAACTAGAATCGAGGAATACCCGTAAATTAGTGGGATGAGACAAGTATACACTTGTCCCACCCCACTCATGGGACGGCTAAGAATATGACACCACACCCATGAGGTGTCAAAACTTCACAAACAAGCTTACACACTTGTCTTATAATCTTTACAAAACCATTTACTCAAACCATTTGTTCATATAACACATGCAAAACCACCACATAATCCTCTCTTTCTCTCTTCTTTGTTCCGTCCCAACTCAACACAAACACCCATATTTGATCAATTTTTACCACAATATCATGTGTTATTCATACATATGATGGAAACCCTTTGAAGATATGAAGATTTGAGGTGATCTTAACCTATGAAAAGGAGTTTTCATGAGGTTAAAGGGCTGATTTCATGGAGATGTTCATCCATCCAAAGGATCCAAGAAGTTTCCTTGCTAAAGTTGAAGATTTGATAACAAGAACCAAGTCTTGTTCATCAAAAACCTCATCTTTTCATCACTAATGGTGGTATAGAGATTGTTCTTCCTATCCTTTTGTTATTTTGATTATGTGATCTTGTATTTTGTTTCCTATTGCATATGTATATGATGATATATGATGATAAAAATGTTGTGTGAGGATCAAGTGTTGATAAACATGGTTAAAAAGATGGAAAACCATATGTAAAAAGGTTAAAATCTTGCTTAATAAGTTGGCTGTATAAAAACAGTAACTAACCATATGTTAAACTAATAAAATGGTAAATTGGAATCAATATACAGTAATTATTAGGTCTTGTACACATGTGAGAGTTGGCCATGCAATGGAATCATTATAATGAGTGAGATATTATCAAAATAAAATTAATGTATCAATCTGAATAGTCTGTTTTGTGAGGACTGTTAGGGATACTCAGACTTGGATTGAGCAGTAGCTAAAACTAAGTTATTTGTAGCACATAATATGAAGTTTATGTCATCCAAAAATGAGCTTCTATCTCCTTGTAGAACTCAAGATATGATAAAAATGGTGAAAGTGAAACTAAAAATCAGATTTTGTGAAATTAAAGTTTAATAGTATTATAATAGCACTCAAATAAATATAGTATAAAATATAAATTAAAACCCACTAACTTATATATTACATTTATATGAGTATGAACAATAATAAATAAATGGAACATTTTATAAAAATGGTAGTTTGATAAGTTTTATAAGTTATAAAACTATAAACATGATTTTTACGTCTTTTCGGCTAAAACCGTAAAATTAACGTTTTAGTCAATTAAAACTTAGACGGCCGGACCCATCTAATGTAAACATTTTATAACTCATATACTGATATATAAGTATATATTACAAGTAAAAACCGATAAAACCCGAGCTTTATAACTTATGAACATTAACGGGCCAAAATATCCTTATTTGGACTATTAACCCGACAAGTTTGGCTAAACAATAATGGACTTACATATTGGGCTTAACCCACTTGGGCCCAACATTTGAGTATAGGAATGAGGTTAAAAGTATAAAATTGGACTAATAGAACATAATGGGCTTATAATGGGCTTATTGGGCCTTAACAAGTAAAGAAGTTAAACTAGTGAAACTAGTATAAAAATTTACCAACACTTGACACTATAATGAGTAAATAGAGATGTACAATCCCACATGATCATCATCGTATTTATAAAATCATCATATGTATACATAGCTATTGTTTTTATAAAGTCATTGGACAAGAGTCTAAGACGGGTATTATTTGTCTAGGTTTCCGTAATTGAAGCACGTACCGTACATCCAAATCGCCGATAACCGCCTTTCCCAATCAACATGAGTTCATAGCCTCGCACTCTTTTAAATGTTTTTATGAAATATTTTATAAACCCGCGAGGGGGATAACATGTTAGTTTTAATAAAATAGGACACTAGTTGTCCCGATTGTTTGCTTATTGATTTGGACCCGAATGATTGTATGACCCGATGAATGATTATATGACCCGATAAATGAAATGAAATGGATTATTAAAGTTATGTTATGTCACTAAAAGTTTCATTAGCATGAATTGTGAACTACCGGGATTTGGTAGACGCTTATGCATATAATAGTACTATTTGGGGACGATCACCCCAGTTCGCGCCTTGACGGTTGATCCCCGTTGTGCCACATTGATTGGTAAGCGAATTTATGTATGAGAAGACTTCCATAGCGTGATTTTTGTGACGACACACTAATTTAGATGGGCAAATTGAGTTTTGGGTTAGCTACGCGTTGTTTGTTGTAGTAAGGTAACAATGTCATGCGGCTTATAATAATCCAATATTGAAAATACTGATATACGCGTTGAATTACGATATATTGCCTGACTAGCAATACAGGGTCTTATTATTGATATTATGTTCGTGTTTTGGTTTTACATAACCATATTCATATAACGGTTTTTATTTAACTCTATACAACGTTATAAAAGGTATTGTATGATGTTTTTACGACGATGGTTCGTATAATGATTTTGAAGGCAAAAGCCTATATTATGATTTTTTTGATAAGGATTTGTATAAAATGACTTTGGCTATTTTATGGCCTATTACAAAGATTTGTACAAAATGATTTTCGGTAATAATTATATACCGATGATATATTAATGGTTTTATTAAATTCTATGAATTCACTCGGCGTTTTCGCTGACCTTTTCTGTTAACATGTTTTATCTCAGGTACTTGAAGGTAATTGATAGTTGTAGAAATACGTCTTTTAGGAAAAAGAGCGTAAATTAGGGTAAGTATTAACGAGCGGTTTAGGAAAACCACAAGTTATGACCCAAGTAAGAGTGAGTTCGTTCTCGAGGAGGCACGTGTGTTGTGTAATGAATGAATTAATGTTTGTGATTATTAACAAGAAGAAAAGAGAATAGAAATGAGAAAGGAAAGAAAAGACGGTTACGAAAACGGATTAAACTACGACGAAAAAGGCGAACACGTAAAACCGTAAATAGTGCCAAAATTAAAATTTTAACCTAAAAATTCCTAAAAATTACTAAAAATCCCCAATAATATTCTAAGAGTTTACAAAAAATCCAAACTTGCTAAAACCTTTTAATTAATTCAATAATGACTTTTTAATGCTAATTAAAGCCCTAAAAATCACAATTAAATATTAAAAAGCCCTAAACAAGATCTAATAGTTTGTAAAACTCAAAAATATCCTAATTAAGTTAAAAACTATTTTTAAAAATTTTAAAACCAAATTAAACTATTTTTAAACACTTAAAAACTATTAAAATCTATTAAATCTTAAATTAATTCTAGAAATTAATTGAAAAGTCTAAAAAGTATTTGGAAAGTGACAAAACACCTAATTAAGTATCCTTAACCTAGGAAAAATGTAAAAACTAAAAAAATAAAAATTCAATTTTTAATAATAAAATAATATTAAAATATTCAAAAAATAAAAAGTTTGTAAATAAATTCTAAAAAATTACCAAAAATCCTAAATAATGTAACTAAAACAAAAATGCAATCCAAATTTTCTGAAACCTATTTAATAATTTATATTAAATTTTAAAGTTGCTTAAAAAACCTAAAATCCTATAAAATCAAAAATAAGCTAAATTGAAAACCTAAATAGCTGTAAACCTCAAAAGTATGATCAAAAACCTAAAAACTATTTTTTCAGATTTTTAAATTACTTTTTACTATTTTTTAATGACTTTTTAAAATTAAAACTTAAAATAATCCTAAAAAATTAATTAATAAAGGGAAAAATCTACTTTTTGCTCAGAAAAGTCAATCAACCTTAGAAAAACCTAGGAAAAATCTTAAACAGGAAAAAGCTTAAGGAAATAAGCTAGAAACAGCTTATTTACAAGCTGCTAATCAAATAAGCTATAAAACAAAAATCACTTAAGTATTTAATGAAATGAAACCTAAACGTAAAAAGCCATCTGGATCACTGGTTAACACGTTAGTCCTTGGAAAGCAAGGTCGCGTGTTCGAGCCCAGGCAAGGTGAGCTTTTTGCAAAAAAAAAAAAAAAATTTTTTAAAAAAAAACTCAAACCAGTACTCTTTTAACTCACAAAAACACAATCACAATTCAAATTAAACAATAATTAAGCCCTAAAAATCCAAAAACGTGCCCAGGTTTGCACTTTCTAATGAACACAAGCACAAGTGTTTCTTTACTTGTGCAAATGTTTGTCAAGAGGTCTTGACTTGCTTTTGTGGATGTTTTTGGTGGACAACAAGGCACCCCTATACTCAGTTGAGTACAGGGAGTCAAGATTAACACTAAACAAGCAAGAATCAGGCAGCAAATCAAACAAATCCACCCAAAACAAGTTTCTGATAAGGCAAATGTATGACTGACGAATATAGACCAATTTTACATGCATAAAAGTGAAATTCCAAGGTCAAGATCTTGCAAACTAGCTAAACAAATGTCATATAAATGATTCACACCCCTTAAACAACATAAAACCTAGCAGACTTACAAATTTGGGGCACAAATGCACACAAAATCAGATACAAAAGGGAGTTTCTGATTTTAGATATAATATCCAATTTTTTTATGCAAACTTGCTTTAACTTCACCAAAAATGAACACCAAAGCAACCTACAACCTATTTCTACCCTATGGAATGATTTAAGCCTTTAACATTCAATCTTGTCACAAAGTTTGCTTAAAACACAAATCCAAACACCCCTTAACAAACTGAAACTCAATTTATTCAAACTGAATTCAAGCAAAACTTATCCAATCTGATTATAAGTGCTATTATCATGCATAATACACCTTATATCAGCAATCTCAAACTCTAAATCAACATATAGCAAGTTTACATGCAAGATCACTTAAATCTGAAATTTCAAAATGAAAATGAAAATAAGAGATTTTTACCTTGAGGGACTTACATCCAAGTCCCTCAGTGGTTGATTAACCACCTCCTTATAGGCCCGGGCCTATGCAGATCACTTGAACAAATCAAACTCCAAACCTGCTAAGAAAATGAAGTTCACAAACACAAATGATACACTTTCTGAATTATTTCAAACTTTTTTAAAACCTTTTGAAAAACCTTTTTAATACTTCTCAAATATGTTACTTTCAAAAACACCTTAATCCTACAACTTACAATCCTCAAATTCAAACCTTGAAACAATTTCCACCAAGAAATTTTCCAATTTCAGAAACTTTCTGAAAAACTTCAAAACACAAGTGTTTTGCACAATTAAGATGGAACTCAGTCAAGCAATCAAACACACACCAACTTTTTAAAATCAATAAAAGGAATTACAATTTTAGGAAAAATACCAAACTTTATAAATTTGTAAAAAAGGAATTACAAGAGTTGATTGCTAAAAACTAGAACAAAGAGATAAGGGACACAAACGTCTCCTTATATACTAGTCTAGGAACTATCTAGAATACATAAAACCCTAATGCTGAAATGCCAATAAAGCCCTTGGAGTTTTGACTGAAAATGGGTCAAAAATCGCCTCATGTGATCTCTGAAAAGTATTGGTGATGTCCAGCTGTTGTGAAGTGATCACATGCGTCCATTTGAACTTGGGGACCAAGGGGAGAATCTAGGATGTTGGTTTGGTCGGGTTTAAGGTTTTGAGGTGAAAGTGATGGGCAGGGGAGGGTCCCACAAGACACATGGGTGTGTCTTGTGGCGTTTTGTGATGTGGGTTTTGGTGAGGTGGAGTGTAATCAAGGTTCTGGAGTAATTAAGGGAAAACCCCTTTGTTCTTGGTTCAATTGGGATTTAGGGTTTATAGGATTAAGTTTAATAGCAGGGGTGGGTTTAATCTAAAAGGGGGGTAAAGGTTTTTAAATTTTGTGTTAAGGTGGGAAAAAGGGAGGGTTTGACTGGTCTTTGACAAGTTTAATTAATTAAACTGGATGTTGGGTTAATGGACGGGTTGGGTCGGGTAAACAGGTAAGGGTTTGGGTAAGTGGGTGGGTTGTGGTGACGTGTCAAGAGGTGACTGGTGGTGAGAGTTTGTTGGTTTGGCAGACTTGGCCCCCAATGTTTCTTCTTTCTTCCACTTTGTAAATAATAGCTATCAATGCCCATTTTAACTTGTGACAACTTTTGGCAGGTTGTCAAATTTGGCACAAATACTTCCAAAACTTTTTCCAAGGGTTTCAAATGTATTTCTTGGATTCTTCAAGGACTGATCTTGTATAGTCTTCAAACTTTAGGGACCCTATTCATAGTTTTGAATATTTGAGGGGTATAAAGTGTAAATCTTCAAAAGTTGAGGGACTAAAGTTGCCATTCTTCAATTCTTCAAGGGCATTTTTGTAAAATCCAAACTTGGGCCCGGTTCATTGTGCGGCTTCGTTTCCCGTGTTCGTTTTTGAATGATTCTTGTGATCTTTTGCCTTTTCCTCAATATCCGTACCTAAAAATACACAAGTAACAAACACGAGCATATATTTGGGTATTTTGATGATATTTAATGCATTTTAAGCCCAATTTGGACGATGAGACTATGTATAAAGGCAGTCTCATCACTCCCCCATACTAAACCATTGTCGTGCCCTCACGCAATGCTAGAATAACGTATCATAGCATCTCCAAAATTCATTTTTATTCACTTTATTGAATGATAAACTAGCTACACTACTACTATTACTACTAGCGTTTTGGACATAATGTATGCTTTTCATCGCAAAATGGGACGTTTAGGTTCATAGAATAAGAACACGTGAATGCTTCGTTAGAAATAATTTCATCATCCTCGATTTTCACCTTAATTCCATGCCAAGCGTGCAACGAGATCATTGTTATTATAAGTTAGTAATGCTAACACTACTCATATGCCCTAATCACGTACTTATCCTCCCATTATTCCTAAGTTGTATCTCTTATATTTTATTTTGTCTTGAATGTTTCACGAGGATACATTGTTTGACTTATGCGATAATAGAGATTTAGGTCTAAAAATAGAGTCCTAACGGTGTAACTAAGACCATCAAATCAACAACCCCTCCTAATAGACAACGATATCAAAAAATTAAGTTGACAAGAAGAATCGATAAACACGGTTTTATAACGGTTTTAAACATGAGACTTATTACCAAGACTTTTATACGCCCCCTAACGGAAGGGCCTTATTATCTTTGGTCTACCTCCATCTTTTATTCAACTTCGCCATGAAGCTTTTATTATGACTTCGGTCTTGCCTTGCCTTTTATTATCCGCCTCATCGGTGGTTTTATTAGCCAAAGACGTATATCCTCACGCTAAAGCGAATTTTGGATCTTTAAAGCTTCGAAGATTAAGGCTTGATTCACTTTCAATTTTGCATAGATTTTAGGCCTTGTGGGGCTTCAAATTGTTTGCTTGATTTAGGTGAGCACTTGAAATCTTATTATTGGGTGAAGCTTTCGATTATTCGGGTGCCAATACTTCAAAACCGTGACGCTGGCGATACCTTAATGTCTTCCCAATTTAATTACACGGAAGCTACTAGAAAAGACTAGAAACCCAACAATTCTAACTAAACCGCTAAGTCAATATTTATTAAGCAAAAAATATTTACAAGCGAAGGGAGAATAAGCAAACAACGAGAACACATGAGTTTTTGAAAGAATACGAGTACTCTACGTTTAGCATAGTAACTTATAATTAACTCTATCATTTCTCGTCCTCATTTAAGAGACTTAGCCTAATGTGTAGTTAAGGAATCAAAGCTAAGTGCTCAACACGCACGGTCGAGTAAAAAATTACTCTTATTCTCGCCATCGAAAAAAATCTACATTCGTGTCTTCAAACACTTATAAAACATGAGAAAAATTTTAAAATTTGGCCATTTTTAGCCTTATTTTGCAACAAAACGATAACAAAACGATAAACTTTGGAAAGCGTGAAGGTTTGGCAAGGCAAGTATCTATTCACCCCCCCATACTAAAGTTAAATATTGTCCTCAATGTTTCGAGTCTAGGGGTGCAAACACCCCCATACTAGAGACGTAGTCGAATGCCTAATCTAGCATGGAAAGGGTGTAACCATTAAATTAATAGCCGTTTATGAAGTGTGCTAAAAACCTAAGGTTAGAACATAAAAGGATATATCATTTGGATATTGGGAAAGGTCTCCAAAGCAAACGATCGAGTGCTCCCATAAAACGAAACACGAGAGGCTCCAATCGTGAAGATCATGATCTAAAAACCATAATGCACAAACAACCACGGAACAAAGGTTGGAAGGGCACAAATCCCCTCACATTAAACTAATTAGAAAGCAATAATATGTACATGGATAAGCATGGGTCTCCCCCACGAGGCACCTTGTTTTTGATAACCGAGTCAAAAGCTCTACTCGAATCCCCATAAATGTGATCATTTAGGGATAATCATGGTGAGGTCAATTTTTGGTGGGGCTTACATGATAAACAAGGCCCAAAAACAACCGGTATTAAGGACTAAGTCCTTAAATGGTGCAAAATACCAGGATCGAAGATGGCGTTCTCGTTTTCATTGGAAAAACAAACCAACGACACTTCATCAATAGTCAACAAAAACTCAAAGAGTTTCAAGAAAATAGGAGGGAAGAAATAGAAGGGTGGGACAATGGGTAAGTCTCTAAAAACATGAGCTACTCGAGGTAGACTCGCACCAATCAAATGAAAAGATTTTCCATTTATTGCATCGGTGGAAGACCGAGATTTCCCTATATAAGCAATTCCAGGATCAAATATCTCGTCCTCGGTGGAGAAAGGGGAGGAAACATAAGGGGATTCCCCCACACTAAGTCCACACAAAGCATCGTCAAAAGACGAGCTTGTAGTACTCAATACACGCGGTGATGACGGAGTTAGAATTGTAGAAAAATCTTTTAAATCTAATTCAAAATCTTTTCCTTTTTCATCTTTTACACTCTCCTTGTGAAAACCCGATTTGATTATGTCAAACATATTTGGTGTATCTAAAGCAATGTTAGTCACACTAAAAATTCTCACATTTTGAAATCTTTTTGGTTTAGGTGGTGGTAAGTTTTCAAATCTTTTGTCAACAAAGAAAACCTCCCCATCGGGATCAACGTATTCATCATCCGAAGAATCACTCGAGATTGGAATTGTAGGCTTAACACTCTTAACCTCCACCAGCGGAGGGGACGGAACTTCATTTTTTTCAACAACTCCTAAAACTCTATTGGAAATCTTTTTGCAAATGCTTTTGATGGGATTGACATTGTACAAAGATGTGATAGAATACACATGAGAAAGAGTGGAGTTTTGGGTTGCATTAATAACGAGTTCTTCCTCATTGAAACGAAGAGTGATTTTTCTTGCATGCACATCGATAAGTGCTCTCGAGGTATCCAAAAACGATCGACCTAAAATTAACGGAACTTTAGGATCGATAGGAATGTCAACAACAATAAAGTCTACAGGATAGTAGAACTTTCCAACTTTTACAAAGACGTCCTCGGCAACTCCACAAGCTAGAATCGTAGAATGATCGGCCATCTCGATTGACATTCTTGAAGGAGTGAGATTTAGAAGATTGAGCGATTTAAAAATCTCAAGAGGCTTCAAATTAATACTAGCACCAAGATCGGCCAAGGCGTAGCATTCTTCCATGTCTTGGATAGCACATGGGATTAAAAACATTCCAGGATCACCGACTTTTTGAGGTATGCGGCTTAGAAAAACCGAAGAACAACTAGACGATTTTTGCAATTTCTCTTTGTTATTAAACATACTTTTGAAGTTCGCGGCAAATCGAGGCATCATGACTAAGGCGTCGGCAAAACTTATATTGAAATGCAAGTCACGAAACATTTTCATAAAGAGTTCAAATTGATAATTATTTCGTTCTTGTGCCTTTTCCTTGTCTCGTCTTGAAGGGTAGGGTAAAGGTGGTGTGGGTTGGGGCAAAGTAGGCATAGGCATAGGCCTTGGAATCTCGGGTTCCATGATTGGTGTAGGTTCAACCGTAGGTGTGGTTTGAGCGGTACTTCGTGGGCTTGTAATTTGCTCCTTTTCAACCACAACCTCGGGTTCTTTCTCTTTTTCCTTCTCCATAGAAGTACTTGGACGAGAAATGGGTTCTTTGAAAGTTTTACCACTACGAGTGGTAATAACCTTCAATTCTCCTTTCGGGTTCACGATGGTATCACTAGGAAGACCACCCGAAGAAGAGGGCTTACACATGATAGCTTCAAACATCTTATCCATACGGTCTTCAAACTTAGATTGCCTAGCATCTGCTTTTAACAATTCTTGCTTAATCTCATGTTGACCTTGCTCCATTTTTTGTTGATTTTGTTGGAGACGTGTGACATTTCCTTCCATTTTATTAGCATGAGTTTTAAGTTCATTAGCAAGTTCGTTTTTCAACTCGGACCTTAAGCTAACCATTTCACGTTGCATGTTGTCAAACTTAGCATCATTAGCCTTTGCATAATTCAAAAATTCTCCTTGAAGATTTTTGGTGTGATCATTTTGAAAACCTTAGGCATTGTTTTGAAAATCACGGTTTTGGTTTTGATTAGAAATTTGCCCATTTCCACTTTGATAATTACCCTTGTTATAATTTCTTTGATTTCCTTGGTAATTTCCACCTTGGTTGTTGTTGCGATATTTATTAGCATTTTGATTTGGTGGAGCTTGATTTTGGCGGGAACCTTGACCGATTTGGTTATAAGTTCCCGTGGCTACATAAGCATTCGAAGTGTTACCATCCGCGGTAATGCACTCGGAAAGATCATGAGCTCCCCCACACGACAAACAACTCTTAGAAACCGCTTTAACCGAAGCGGAATTCGAAGCTTCTTGAGCTTTCCAATGGGACATAAGGCTAGCAAATCTATCAAAAAATCGATTTTCTTCATTTGCCTCATCATGTAAAGCATTGATACTACGAGACGATGATGAGCCCATTTTGGCAACACTCGGTGTGTTACGAGGGCTATAAACCTTAGATCTATTCTCGATTATGACCAAAGCTTCTTCAACCGTTTTACACAAAAAATTACCACCCGCGGCGGCATTTAAATAATCTCTTTCATGATCGTTAAGTCCATTGTAAAACGTGTCGATTTGATGTAAGTCGGAAAAACCGTGATGAGGACATTCATGTAACATCTCCTTAAACCTATTCCAAGCCGTAGAAAAACTTTCATTTGATTCTTGTGAAAATTTAGAAATCTCATTTTTCAAATGCGTAGTCTTAGAGGGCGGAAAAAATCGGTTCACAAACTTTGAAACGAGATCCTTCCACGTCAATATAGAATTGGGTGGCTCTTTCTCTAACCAAATTTTAGCGGGCCCCGCTAAGGAATATGGAAAAAGCATCATCTTAATCGAGTCATTCGAGACATCCTTAAATTTGCACGTGGCGGTAAGACGATTGAATTGGCGGATATGGTTGTGAGGATTGTCCTTCTCATCACCACGGAATTAGTTGTTTTAGATCATCGACAACAAACCCGTTTTCACCTCAAAATTCTCCGCAAGGATTGCGGGAATCACAATAGCTTCTCCATAACCCTCGGTGGGTGCTTGAAGTAACTCCATCATAGTTCGATTCGCCATGGTTGGTGCTTCTCGTACAATGGGTTCGTCAATAGGAGACTCCTCACTAGAATGAGTTGGAGTGGGAGTTTTGTTCTTTCGTCTACGTGCACGTTTTGCTTGATTACGAGTGAGCATAAACGTCACGTACAACGAGGAGACGAGCAAAGAAGATTCTTTTTGGTATTTTGTGTTTTTCAATTTTTTTTTTGTGGTTTTTGATTGTATTAACTTTTTTTGGAAATTGGTGAAATGTATTAAGTAGACAACAATCTACAAATCTCCTCCTTAATCAAATCTCTTGATTAAAGAAGCCTCAAGGAATGAAAACGATCACGTGGAGTGAACGCCTTCGATGACTTTAGAACGATGGTGGAACACCAAATCGTTCAAGAGGGTTTAATCAATAGAAACCAAGAAAATATATATGATATGTAATAATACTTTGGGCGGCAAAACCCTCGATTCACTCTCAAAATCAAATGCGCACAAGCAAGCGGAGGAAACGAGGCGGCGCGAAGCACTTAAGAGCCTTTTTCCTTTAGGTCGTGAAATACAACCGCCTTATACCCACCTTATAGTTTGTATTTTCAAAATTAAGCTTCGCGAAAGTATTTATCTATTTTTGCCTTTTCTTTGGTTTGAGATTCGAATACAATGATCGAGTGATGAAATCCCGAATCAAGGTTGTGATTGCTCACGTATTTGGAGTACTTGTGAATTTATTGTTCTACGTATACAATATAGTAATAATATTCACACAAAAACCGAAAAACGGTAATACGTATTAGTAGAGTGCTACTAATACAAATACTATTATGGCTAATATAAAAAACAACAATGGTTCAATCAAAACACAACACGCCTCCCCGGCAGCGGCGCCAAAATGATAGTTGTAGAAATACGTCTTTTAGGAAAAAGAGCGTAAATTAGGGTAAGTATTAACGAGCGGTTTAGGAAAACCACAAGTTATGACCCAAGTAAGAGTGAGTTCGTTCTCGAGGAGGCACGTGTGTTGTGTAATGAATGAATTAATGTTTGTGATTATTAACAAGAAGAAAAGAGAATAGAAATGAGAAAGGAAAGAAAAGACGGTTACGAAAACGGATTAAACTACAACGAAAAAGGCGAACACGTAAAACCGTAAATAGTGCCAAAATTAAAATTTTAACCTAAAAATTCCTAAAAATTACTAAAAATCCCCAATAATATTCTAAGAGTTTACAAAAAATCCAAACTTGCTAAAACCTTTTAATTAATTCAATAATGACTTTTTAATGCTAATTAAAGCCCTAAAAATCACAATTAAATATTAAAAAGCCCTAAACAAGATCTAATAGTTTGTAAACCTCAAAAATATCCTAATTAAGCTAAAAACTATTTTTAAAAATTTTAAAACCAAATTAAACTATTTTTAAACACTTAAAAACTATTAAAATCTATTAAATCTTAAATTAATTCTAGAAATTAATTGAAAAGTCTAAAAAGTATTTGGAAAGTGACAAAACTCCTAATTAAGTATCCTTAACCTAGGAAAAATGTAAAAACTAAAAAAATAAAACTTCAATTTTTAATAATAAAATAATATTAAAATATTCAAAAAATAAAAAGTTTGTAAATAAATTCTAAAAAATTACCAAAAATCCTAAATAATGTAACTAAAACAAAAATGCAATCCAAATTTTCTGAAACCTATTTAATAATTTTATATTAAATTTTAAAGTTGCTTAAAAACCCTAAAATCCTAAAAAATAAAAAATAAGCTAAATTGAAAACCTAAATAGCTATAAACCTCAAAAGTATGATCAAAAACCTAAAAACTATTTTTTCAGATTTTTAAATTACTTTTTACTATTTTTTAATGACTTTTTAAAATTAAAACTTAAAATAATCCTAAAAAATTAATTAATAAAGGGAAAAATCTACTTTTTGCTCAGAAAAGTCAATCAACCTTAGAAAAACCTAGGAAAAATCTTAAACAGGAAAAAGCTTAAGGAAATAAGCTAGAAACAACTTATTTACAAGCTGCTAATCAAATAAGCTATAAAACAAAAATCACTTAAGTATTTAATGAAATGAAACCTAAACGTAAAAAGCCATCTGGATCACTGGTTAACACGTTAGTCCTTGGAAAGCAAGGTCGCGTGTTCGAGCCCAGGCAAGGTGAGCTTTTTGCAATTTTTTTTTTTTTAAAAAAAAACTCAAACCAGTACTCTTTTAACTCACAAAAACACAATCACAATTCAAATTAAACAAGAATTAAGCCCTAAAAATCCAAAAACGTGCCCAGGTTTGCACTTTCTGATGAACACAAGCACAAGTGTTTCTTTACTTGTGCAAATGTTTGTCAAGAGGTCTTGACTTGCTTTTGTGGATGTTTTTGGTGGACAACAAGGCACCCCTATACTCAGTTGAGTATAGGGAGTCAAGATTAACACTAAACAAGCAAGAATCAGGCAGCAAATCAAACAAATGCACCCAAAACAAGTTACTGATAAGGCAAATGTATGACTGATGAATATAGACCAATTTTACATGCATAAATGTGAAATTCCAAGGTCAAGATCTTGCAACCTAGCTAAACAAATGTCATATAAATGATTCACACCCCTTAAACAACATAAACCTAGCAGACTTACAAATTTGGGGCACAAATGCACACAAAATCAGATACAAAAGGGAGTTTCTGATTTTAGATATAATATCCAAATTTTTTATGCAAACTTGCTTTAACTTCACCAAAAATGAACACCAAAGCAACCTACAACCTATTTCTACCCTATGGAATGATTTAAGCCAGCTTTTAACATTCAATCTTGTCACAAAGTTTGCTTAAAACACAAATCCAAACACCCCTTAACAAACTGAAACTCAATTTATTCAAACTAAATTCAAGCAAAACTTATCCAATCTGATTATAAGTGCTATTATCATGCATAATACACCTTATATCAGCAATCTCAAACTCTAAATCAACATATAGCAAGTTTACATGCAAGATCACTTAAATCTGAAATTTGAAAATGAAAATGAAAATAAGAGATTTTTACCTTGAGGGACTTACATCCAAGTCCCTCAGTGGTTGATTAACCACCTCCTTATAGGCCCGGGCCTATGCAGATCACTTGAACAAATCAAGCTCCAAACCTGCTAAGAAAATGAAGTTCACAAACACAAATGATACACTTTCTGAATTATTTCAAACTTTTTTAAAACCTTTTGAAAAACCTTTTTAATACTTCTCAAATATGTTACTTTCAAAAACACCTTAATCCTACAACTTACAATCCTCAAATTCAAACCTTGAAACAATTTCCACCAAGAAATTTTCCAATTTCAGAAACTTTCTGAAAAACTTAAAAACACAAGTGTTTTGCACAATTAAGATGGAACTCAGTCAAGCAATCAAACACACACCAACTTTTTAAAATCAATAAAAGGAATTACAATTTTAGGAAAAATACCAAACTTTATAAATTTGTAAAAAAGGAATTACAAGAGTTGATTGCTAAAAACTGGAACAAAGAGATAAGGGACACAAACGTCTCCTTATATACTAGTCTAGGAACTATCTAGAATACATAAAACCCTAATGCTGAAATGCCAATAAAGCCCTTGGAGTTTTGACTGAAAATGGGTCAAAAATCGCCTCATGTGATCTCTGAAAAGTATTGGTGATGTCCAGCTGTTGTGAAGTGATCACAGGCGTCCATTTGAACTTGGGGACCAAGGGGAGAATCTGGGATGTTGGTTTGGTCGGGTTTAGGGTTTTGAGGTGAAAGTGATGGGCAGGGGAGGGTCCCACAAGACACATGGGTGTGTCTTGTGGCGTTTTGTGATGTGGGTTTTGGTGAGGTGGAGTGTAATCAAGGTTCTGGAGTAATTAAGGGAAAACCCCTTTGTTCTTGGTTCAATTGGGATTTAGGGTTTATAGGATTAAGTTTAATAGCAGGGGTGGGTTTAATCTAAAAGGGGGGTAAAGGTTTTTAAATTTTGTGTTAAGGTGGGAAAAAGGGAGGGTTTGACTGGTCTTTGACAAGTTTAATTAATTAAACTGGATGTTGGGTTAATGGACGGGTTGGGTCGGGTAAACAGGTAAGGGTTTGGGTAAGTGGGTGGGTTGTGGTGACGTGTCAAGAGGTGACTGGTGGTGAGAGTTTGTTGGTTTGGCAGACTTGGCCCCCAATGTTTCTTCTTTCTTCCACTTTGTAAATAATAGCTATCAATGCCCATTTTAACTTGTGACAACTTTTGGCAGGTTGTCAAATTTGGCACAAATACTTCCAAAACTTTTTCCAAGGGTTTCAAATGTATTTCTTGGATTCTTCAAGGACTGATCTTGTATAGTCTTCAAACTTTAGGGACCCTATTCATAGTTTTGAATGTTTGAGGGGTATAAAGTGTAAATCTTCAAAAGTTGAGGGACTAAAGTTGCCAATCTTCAATTCTTCAAGGGCATTTTTGTAAAATCCGAACTTGGGCCCGGTTCATTATGCAGCTTCATTTCCCGTGTTCGTTTTTGAATGATTCTTGTGATCTTTTGCCTTTTCCTCAATATCCGTACCTAAAAATACACAAGTAACAAACACGAGCATATATTTAGGTATTTTGATGATATTTAATGCATTTTAAGCCCAATTTGGACGATGAGACTATGTATAAAAGCAGTCTCATCAGTAATTCTCGGGAAGACAACAAGAATTCATGGCTCGCACTTAAATAATAATTTCCAATCAAATGCTTTGTAAAACTTGTATGAAATACTATGACTTGGGACCTATGTAAATTTGATATTTATGAATGGAAATGCTTTATTATTAAACGACGCGATTTTTAAGCGTTGTCTATGATGTGAGTAATGTGCTATCCCGTAACACCAACAACTCTTCCGCTGTATTGAATTGTGTAAATTTGGGGGTGTTACAGTTTGGTATCAGTGCTCTCGTTATAGAGAACGAAAGATTTTTAAAACCAAGGTTTTGAATAAAACATTTCAAAACCTTTTAACTATAAACATTTTTCTCCAAATGTCTAAAAATCTTTTGACTATAACGGTGCCGAAGAATTCCCGAGTTGCCGACAAGGCCAGACAGAGAAGTGTTATTTTAATATATATATATATATATATATATATATATATATATATATATATATATATATATATATATATATA
Source organism: Glebionis coronaria (assembly GCA_025667525.1). Classification (NCBI taxonomy): domain Eukaryota; kingdom Viridiplantae; phylum Streptophyta; class Magnoliopsida; order Asterales; family Asteraceae; genus Glebionis; species Glebionis coronaria. Next base: position 332,841 of record JANFOE010000782.1, on the reverse strand, counting down.
TATATATATATATATATATATATATATATATATATATATATATATATATATATATATATATATATATATATATATATATATATATATATATATATATATATATATATATATATATATATATATATATATATATATATATATATATATATATATATATATATATATATATATATATATATATATATATATATAACTTGGATTATATATATATATATATGTTGTAATTTGATTACATGATTGTTTGATGATTATTTAATAACTTATACGAGGTATTTATACGACGTAGATTGTCACAAGAAACCCTAACTCCCCTAGCAAATCAATCGAAGCTATTCCCGTAGGAATTCTAGCTATCCTAGATCTAAACCAAGTTGTGGATATTTATGATCCCAACAAAATGGTTGATATTCGTAGGAATGTTGATATTAGTTGATTGTGATATTAAAGAAGAATTGGCGAGATTAAATCTGATATCGATGTCATGACGATCTTTCCTTATAGAGTGGAGTTTGACAAAACGTTACAACCCGGAAAGGTGTCATCTGATTCGTTGTCACCCAGTTCTTAAATTTGAAATCGAAAGGGTGAATGTTGCACTTGAGGCTGTCATTGGAACCATTAACCAAAAGCCTCATGCCACTAGTACCTTTCCGAGAAGTCTAATTGAATGTGTAAGTCATTTCATACTAGTGACTCATTTGATAACTATTGATGAAAGAGCTATAGGATTGGAAATTAAGTGTTGTTCATATTGAGTTTTTATTGTCCTTTCAAGGTCTAAGAATAAGGTTGAAAGTATTGAAGAATGAGGTAGGATATCGCATTGAGTATGATTTGGTTGAAACTTGAATGAAGTAAAATTTAACTCGTATGTGAATATGAGATTGCTAAGAGGAAGTCGTTAAGTCCTGTGATTGGATTATAAGGTTTTAAATGATTTTTGGTTCGTGTTAAGGGTTGTTCCTAGGCCATTGTCCACTAACGAGGATGCCTAGTGTCCAAGAAATAAATTGAAGAAATCTTCTTCTGAATTGGGACCGATGGATCTTCTGGAACAGGTGGAAGACCTAATGACTCTTGTAGATTAATATTCATTGTGGTATCTTTTAAAATCCCTAACTTAACTGAGACATCAGTTGGTAGGATGAGTTCTTGGAATTGTATGACATAGTGACACGTAATGTGTTACGGTACAATTTTCACTTGTTTGTGATTAATGAAAAGTCTACCTTTGATTGCTAAATTTTACATGTATCGATGTAATCTATCTTTTATTGCTTCATCCTAATGTTCATATTAGTGATGCAACCATTGAACAAGTAATCATCTAGATTTGAGTTACGTTGTGAATTATTCTTTTTGAGTGCCATCGAGATCATTAACCTCATGATTATTTGGCAAAAGCTCATTTCCTATCATATTGTAGTTAGTTCTTGGTGAACAACTTTTCATCACTCCTTTTGCAGATCACTCATTGTTTTTATAAGTTAAAACAGAATCCCTTTATAAAGATTGAATTTTCATCACCGTAAAGATCATTTAAAGTGAGATTTATAAATAATCGTTATCAAAATGAAGTTGTTTATGAAACACCTTGGAAAACTTAATTGTTTCTATAACAAAGAACATCTCTGTAAAATTCATTTTGATTCTTATTCTAGAATTAAACATGGAATTAGTTTTTATTTTAAACATGATGACAAAAGTTTTGACGAACTGAGTATTGCATCGTTAATCCTAAAATTGTATATAGTTGCGCGCCTACATACAATTTGGAAGGGACCATGCAAGGCTGATTAGTAGTCACCATGAAATTATTAATAAACACTAAATTTTCTTTGAAGTTATGAAAGATTAAACTTTATGAGATCTGCAATAAGTGCAAAACAGGGCATATTGTTAGAGACACCTACATATGTGCCCGTACTATTTATTTTCTAAATCGAATTTACTCATCTGTGGATATTGTCTTATTTGACAATTGACAACCCTTTCTTGTCCTATTCTTTCATGGCAAGATTCTTTGGAAAAGTATCTGATTATCGAGTGTTGATACCCGACCGGATGTATCGACGTTCCTATAATTTGTTTTTATTTGATTCCATTTGAATGACCTGGGTAACGATCCAAGGAGCTTTCGAATGCGTACTCAATTCATGAAAACTTGGGATATATTCATATTCGTTAATGTTTTCGTCTGTATCTGATTTGAAATTCTCTCGCATAAATTATGCGTTGACCTTACTCTTTTAAGTTTAGCTATGTCTCCATGTATCCTTGAATTTGTAAAGGATTATGAGTTATTATTAGTCTTTTGAGAAGTTCACATCTTATCAACGGTAACTAAACTGGAAAGTTGGTAGTGCCAGTGGAATGGATTGATTGATTATGACATTACGACGTTGTCTTAATTGATGGGAACCCGAGTAGAATTCCCCTAAAAAGATAAGATGTTGATTATCAAAAGTGATTTAAATAATTCTTGATGGATGACCATGTCCTGCATTTAGACTTGAAATTATACCGTGAACGGTTATAAACTGATCATAGATCTTGTAATCTAGAAAGAACTTAAAGTAAATTAATTAAATGATGTTTCTGTTATCTGAAATTTTAGGAGGTATTTGCTGGTGAATTACCTAGACTTTCGCCAATAAGGCAAGTTGAATTTGGTATTGATTATATTCCCGGTGCTGCACCTGTGGCATGTGCACTGTACGTCAGCACCATTTGAATTAAGAGAGTTACCGTACAACTGAGAGAGTTGTCGGAGAAAGCTTTTATTCTACCAAGCTCGTCATCATAAAGAGCTATGGTGTTATCATTCCTTGTATTTAATGATTACCGTGAACTAAATAAATTGACGATCAAAATTCATATCCATTACTCAAGATGGAAGATTTGTTCGATCATTTACAAGGTTCTAGCGTATATTCAAATATTTGATCCACGACATGGTTATCATCAACTTCACATCCGCGAAAAAGGTTATCTATTCCAATCACTACATCCAGAACTTGTAATGAACATTATATGTTTCACGTGATGTCGATTGGATTGACCAATGCACATGTAGCATTTATAAATTTGGTGAATCACGTGTGTAGGCTGTAATTTGATAAATTCATGCTTCTGGTCATTAAGAACCATTTGTTTGTTTATAAGAATAAGAAGGAGTTAATAATTATTTATAGACGACCCTGAATTGGCCGAACAATCAAAACATGTACCTAGAATAATTAACATGTGAATACAGGTTTAATCATTTACATTAAATGACCGTGTGATTAATAAGATAATGGGATCTATATTGACACTTAAAAGATTAGAGCCATTTAAGACTTTGGGTTTTACCAAAAAGGAAGTGCAAAAAAAAAATATTTTGACAAATGTTTTATCAAAGGAATTTTTAAGGGATTATTCCCTTATACCCAGAATATTTAACTAAACTCCTGTTTAGGGGTAAATGTTTGTGTATACCTCAAGACAACCTAAGAGGGATTGAGGAAACCATTTAAACCATGACTTGGAATTTGAAACGACAACTTTTGCTTTTCAACTAAGAAAATTTTGACCAAAGTATAAATAAAGATTTTTCGAACAATTACAGATCTTATTAATTATTTTCGGTAAATCAACAAAAATCGTATTAATTAAATTCAAATTTATTTTGAACATTCTTATATAATTGGTTGAACTAAGAAATTTAAAATTTTTACGTTTATGTTTCAAAAAAATTAAATATTTATTTGTAATAAGTATCGACGCTTTAAATGTCGGATTGAGCAAAACTGGTAAAAAAATAATAGTTGAGACGAAATTAAAACTTAGAAAATAAGAAGAAAGAATTTCTGAGTGAATTGTGATTATGATAATTATTTCATCAGGAAAGGTGAATGTAGATACTGACACCTTATATAGAAAGGATAAAAAAACTAATTAGGATGTGTTCCTTAATAATGACGGTGCAAAATAAATTGCCGAGTTGTAACACCCCCAAATTTACACAATTCAATACAGCGGAAGACTCGTTGGTGTTACGGGATAGCACATTACTCACATCATAGACAACGCATAAAAATCGCGTCGTTTAATAATAAAGCATTTCCATTCATAAATATATAATTTACATAGGTCCCAAGTCATATTATTTCATACAATTTTACAAAAGATCTGAATGGAAATTGTTATTTAAGTGCGGGCCATGAATTCTTGTTGTCTTCCCGAGAAATAACTTCAAGTACCTGAGATAAAACATGTTAAAAGAAAAGGTCAGCGATAACGCCGAGTGAATTCATAGAGCTTAATAAAACCATCAATATATCATCGGTATATAATTATTACCGAAAATCATTTTTGTACAAATCTTTATAGTAGACCATGAAATAGGCCAAAAACATTTTATACAAATCCTTGTCAAAATCACGATATAGGCTTTCGGCTTCAAAACCATTATACGAACCAATGTCGTAAAAATATCATACAATACGTTTTATAACGTCCGCAGTTAAGCGTGCTTGGGCGAGAGTAGTACTGGCTTGGGTGACCCGCTGGGAAGTCCTCGTGTTGCACCCCCACTTTCACTAGAGGTCCCCGGTTCGAACCCGGGCTCAGACATATTATTTTTCAATGCTATCTTACTTTTTTCTTAATGTTGTTTGTTAAGTGGTTCTTTCCTATTGGTGTTATTGTTTTTGTACGCTAGGATTTTCATATGAGTTGTCGTATGAGTAGATAGTTGTTCAAGCTTAGCTTGAGGTTAATGTGACACTCAGTCACATTCCATTGTACTTCATTGTTTTTGGGATTAATATATTTTACCGGGGAATGCCCCTTTACCCAAAAAAAAATACGTTTTATAACGTCGTGTAAAGTTAAATAAAACCGTTATATGAATATGGTTATGAAAAACCAAAACACGAACATAATATCAATAGTAAGACCCCGTATTGCTAGTCAGGCAATATATCCTAATTTAGTGCGTATAGCAGTATTTCGTTATTTTTGGATTATTATAAGCCACATGACATTGTTACCTTACTACAACAAACAACGGGTAGCTAGCCCGAAACTCAATTTGCCATCTAAATTAGCGTGATGTCACAATAATCAAGCTTGTGTAAATCTTCTCATACATAAATTCGCTTACCAATCAATGTGGCACGACGGGGATCAACCGTCAAGGCGCGAACTGGGGTAATCGTCCCAAAATAGTACTATTATATGCATAAGCGTCTACCAAATCCCGGTAGTTCACAATTCATGCTAATGGGACTTTTAGTGACATAACCTAACTTTAATAATCCATTTCATTTCATCTATCGGGTCATTTAATCATTCATCGGGTCATACAATAATTCGGGTCCAAATCAATAAAACAAACAATCGGGACAACTAGTGTCCTATTTCATAAAAACTAACATGTTATCTCCCTCGCGGGTTTATAAAACATTTTATAAAAACATTTAAAAGAGTGCGAGGCTATGAACTCACGTTGATGTGAGAAGGCGGGTTATCGGCAATTCGGATGTACGGTACGTGCTTCAATCACGGAAACCTAGACAAATAATACTCGTCTTAGACTTTTGTCCAATGAATTTATCAAAATAATAATTATGTACACATATTATGATTTTATATATATGATGATGATCAAGCTGGTTTACACATCTTTACTCATTCATTATAGTGTTTATGTGTTGGTAACTTTTATACTAGTTACACTAGCTCAACTTGTTTACATTTTGGAGGCCCAATAGGCCCATTACAAGCCCAATACATTTCATTAGCCCAATTATACTTTTATTATCAGTATTATACTTTACATGTTGGGCCCAAATGGGTTAAGCCCAAATAAGTTGTTTTTATAAGTTTTTAGCTTATTTAGTTAAATTATTAGTCCAAATATGCTAACTTAGCTCGTTAATGTCCGTATGTCATATAGTTTGGGTTTTATCGGTTTTTACTTGTATTAGGTACTTATATATCAGTATATGACTTTTAAAAACTTTACATTAGACGGGTCCGACCGTCTAAGTTTTAATTGACAAAAACGTTAATTTTACGGTATTAGCTGAAAAGACGTAAAAATCATGTTTATTGTTTTTATAACTTATAAAACTTACCAAACTACCATTTTAATAAAATGTCCATTTATTTATCCTTATACATATTTATATAAATGTAATATATAAGTTATTGGGCTTTAATTCACATTTTATACTATATTTATTTGAGTGCTTATATAATAATATTAAACTTTAATTTCACAAAATCAGTCCTAAATTTTAAGTTCACTAAAATGATCATATCTAGAGTTCTACATGGAGATAGAACCTCAAATGTTTATCACAGAAACGAAATGATATGTGCTTCATATTATTCTACTGATGAATCAACCTCTAAGTATTTTATAAAATTCGTCCAAAACAGTGTAGGCAGATTTGCACTCTAAACTTGTTTTGATCATATGTCACTCATTTTTATGATTCCATTCTGTGGCCAACTCTCACATGTGTATAACACCTAATAATTACTGTATATTGATTCCATTTTACCATTTTATCAGATTATCATTTGGTTACTTACTGTTTTTATACAGCCATCTTATTAAGCAAGATTTAACCATTTTTACATGTGGTTTTTCCATCTTTTTACCCATGTTTATCAAATCTATCAACACCAAATCCCCACATAATATTTTTAATCATAATTAATCATCATATACATATACATAAATAAAGAAAATACAAGATTACATAATCAAAATAAACAAGAGGATAGAAAAAACAATCTCTATACCACCATTAGTGATGAAAAGATGAGTCTTTGATGAACAAGGCTTGGATTTTGATGGCAAAACTTGTGATAAACCAATATCATCTTCAAGTCTACAAAACTTTATAAACTTCTCATGGAAAATCAGCCCTATGACACCAACAAATCTTCTCCTTGGATGTTAGAATCACCTCCAATCTTCAAAGCTTCAAAGTAGCATCATCATGTGTATGAGTAACACATGATTTTATGGCTAACATAGATCAAATGAGGGTTGTTTTTGATGAATAGTGGACGAATTTTAGAGAGAGAGGAGAGTGTTTATGGTGGTTTGCATGAGTAAAATGAAGAAATGGTTTTGGAGTGAGTGGTTTTGTGGTTTTGGTGCTTACAAGTTAAGCTAAGTACAAGTGTTAGCTTGTTTATGTAAAGTTGACACCTCAAGGGTGTATATGGCTAGTTATGGCCGGTTTTTAGTGGGGGTGGGGAAAAAGTCATTTTGTCTCATCCCCATTTATTTACGGGTACTCCTCGTTTCTAGTTTCCTCGATTTACGTGCCCCCGTGTCGTTTTACGAAAAACGTTTTTATAAATTATGAATCAACGGCACAAAACGAATCTAATAAAAATTGTCTCATCAAAAACGGAGTTCGAAAACGTAAATACGTAATCCTAGGGTTTCCGGTTTAGTCATAAAGGACGTTAAATTATAATCGTAATTCCTAATCTCTTCTCGTAAATTTGTGAGTTTATGAACTAACACAAATTTAAAATTCCAAAAGAATATTCACGGATAAATTTATTTCTTGAAATGTCAGACTGTCACCAAAACGGTGTATGTAAACATAAGCACGTAACGTAGAATCCTCCGGTTTAGATGTAGTCGATGCTACTTCAAGACGTAAAATCCAAATTTCTTCCCAAAAATAAGTGAGTTCATAATATAACATTAAAATAATGTTTTAAATAATATTTGAGATTAAAATATAAACCATAAATTAACGGATTGTCACAGCATTTACCCCTAAACAGGATCTTTGTCCTCAAAGATCATCTTATCTTACTACTCGCTTCTTATAGAGTTAAAGCCATGTGGGTATTTCCTCCACATTCGGTCTTTTCTCACAAGTGTAATTCATTACAATACGCGAGTTTCATCAAACATAACTACGGGAATAAGATCAGGCTTAATGTTGACTTACTTTCTCTATCCATGATGTTCACGGGTTTTTTATGAATGCAACTTTTCACCGATCTAAACTTTATCAAGAAGTGATCAGATTCTCACTTGATAGACATTTTATCAAGTTCGATATACGAAACATAATTCACGCAGCTCTTGAAGTCCTAGGGTAGATCCAGCTTATATGCCTTTCAAACCAATCTTTTACATCATCTCAATGGTCCCATACAACGGGGACTTATATCCCATGATCTTTCAGATCATCAATTCATTTTTCCATGGTTAAATTTTTTGGCATAACTTCGCTACCCATCTGGCACTTCAAGATCTACATTTCATATTCACATAACCTCCTGCCCACTATCGGCAGTCAATAATCAGATCCTAATTTCAACAATCATTTCAGGTCTCGTGGGTCGAGTATTTTGTAAGGTTAGGTTCGCCATCATAGGAAACCTTAAACCTAAAAGACATGTCCAACTCGCAATGGGTGTATGTCAGGTGTCTTCATCCCAACTCCTGCTTATAGATGCTCTAATATATATTCTCACAAGATTCGATCTCGATCCTAATACGATAATTATCAATGATAATCTCTCCAAAGGAAAACGATTTTACAGTTTATTACCAAAGGTCAATCATTCAAACATAAAAAACATCACTTATAGTATTTTGTATCGTTACTTTACCTCGTCCCTTCGATTGGGGTGGTACACAGTACTCTCATCAAGATTCGTTCTTAATGATTTCTGAGCAAATATCTAGAAATTCGATGCGAAGCGAGGATCTTGATATAGATGATTGATACAGGCACACTATGTTTACGCAACTCCTTTAAATACAAAGAGTCAATTTCTTCATCGAGAATCTATCATTAATAGGAATGATATTAGCAGATTTGGTGAGTCTGTCGACGATGACCCAAATCGAATCGAATTCAGATGATGACCTTTGCAATAGCTAGACGTTTACTAATGTATGAGGCAATGCCTGCCTTCATAATTTGCCATTAGTACAACCTCTTTAGATAAAGATACATTTAGTCAGAAATGACATGAATGGAATACTTATACTTACGAGATTTCAATATTATTAAATCTCAGAATTCTCTATATTCAGGTAACCACAAGTGGCCTTTTATACATTTAACGCCATCGGCTCCTCAATTCTAATGGTTCATATTAGCCGCGAACCCCTTTTTATTATCTATATTATCCTTTCTATATTATGTGTCAGTATCTACATTCATCTTTCCTGATGAAATAATTATCATTTCCGTATTTATTCAAAAAATATTTTTTCTTATTTTCTAAGTTTTTGTTTCGTCTCAACTATTATTTTTATCAGTTTTGCTCAATCCGACGTCTAAAGCGTCGATATTACATGTAATTAAATAATAAATATTTAATTTTATGAAACATAACCGTAAAATTTTTAAATTTTCTCAGTTTGTCTAATTATAGGAAAATGTTCAAAATAAATTTGAATTTAATTAATACGATTTTTGTTGATTTATTGAAATTATTTAATAAGATTCGTAAATGTTCGAAAACTCTTTGATTATACTTTGGTCAAAATTTTCTTAGTTGAAAAGCAAAAATTATCGTTTCAAATTTCAAGTCATGGTTTTAAAAGTTTTCCTCAATCCCTTTTAGGTTGTCTTGAGGTATACACGAACATTTACCCCTAAACAGGAGTTTAGTTAAATGTTCTGGGTATAAGGGAATAATCCCTCAAAAGTTCTTTTCGATAAAACATTTGTCAAAACACATTTGCACTTTCTTTTTGATAAAACCCAAAGTCTTAAAAGGGCTCTAAATTTTTGAAGAGTCAATATATATATATATATATATATATATATATATATATATATATATATATATATATATATATATATATATATATATATATATATATATATATATATATATATATATATATATATATATATATATATATATATATATATATATATATATATATATATATATATATATATATATATATATATATATATATATATATATATATATATATATATATATATATATATATATATATATATATATATATATATATATATATATATATATATATATATATATATATATATATATATATATATATATATATATATATATATATATATATATATATATATATATATATATATATATATATATATATATATATATATATATATATATATATATATCTTACCATCATTAATCAAACGGTCATTTTATGTAAAGGATCAAGCCTTAAATCATATGTTAAATATTAAAGGTACAGATTTTCATTGTTCGGCCAATTCAGGGCAATCTAGAAATAATTATTAACTCATTCTTATTCTTATAAATAAACAAATGGTCCTTAATGATCACAAGCATGAATTTATCAAATTACAGCCTACACACGTGATTCACCAAATTTATGGATGCTACATATGTATCAGTCAATCCAAACGACATCACGTGAACGTGAAACTGATAATGTTCATTACAAGTACCGGATGTAGTGATTGGAATAGATAATCTTTTTCGCGGATGCGAAATTGATGATAACCATGTCGAGGATCAAAATTTTTAAAACATACGCTAGAACCCTGTAAATGATTGAACAAATCTATCATCCTGGGTAGTGGATATAGATTTCGATCATTAATTTACTTAGTTCACAGTAATCAATAAATATAAGGAATGATAACACCATAGCTCTTCAGGATGACGAGCTTGGTAGAATCAAATCTTTCTCCGACAACTCTCTCAGTTGTACGGTAATTCCTTTAATTCACATGGTGCTGACGTACAGTGCATAAGCCACAGATGCAACACCGGGAATATAATTAATACCAAATTTAGCTTGCCTTAATGGCAAAAGTCTAGGTAATTCATGAGAAAATACCTCCTAAAGTTTCAGATAGCACGAACATCTTTTAATAAATTCATATTAGGTTCTTCTAGATTACAATATCTATGACTAGTTCACAACCATTCATGGTATAATTTCAAGTCTAAATGCAGGATATGGTCATCCATTAAGAATTATTTAGATCACTTTTGATAATCAACATCTTATCATTTAGGGGAATTCTATTCGAGTTCCCATTAATTAAGACAATGTCGTCATGTCATAATCAATCAATTTATTCTACTGGCACTATCAACTTTCCAGTTTCATTACCGTTGATAAGATGTGAACTTCTCAAAAGACTAATAATAATTCATAATCCTTCACAAATTCAAGGATATATGGAGACACAACTATCATCAAAAGAGTAATGTCAACGCATAAATTACGCGAGAGAATTTCAATTCAGATAAAGACGAAAACGTTTAACGAATATGAATATATCCCATGTTTTCATAATTTGAGTACGCATTCGAAAGCTCCTCGGATCATTACCCAGGTCATTCAAATGAAACCAAATCAAAAGAAATGATAGGAACGTCGATACATCCAGTCGGGTATCAACACTCGGTAATCAGATACTTTTCCTAAGAATCTCACTACGGGAGAATTGGACAAGAAAGAATTGTCAATTGTCAAATAAGACAATTTCCACAGATGAGTAAATTCGACTCAGAAGAATAGATGCTACAGGCACATATGTAGGTATCCCTAACAATATGTCCCTATTTTTGCACTTCTTGCAGATCTCATAAAATTTAATCTTTCACAACTTCAAAGAAAATGTAGTGTTTATTAATCAAATTTATGGTGACTACTAATCAGCCTTGCATGGTCTCTTCCAAATTGTATGTAGGCGCGCAACTATATACAATTTCAAGATTAACGATGCAATACTCAGTTCGTCAAAATTTTATCATCATGTTTATAATAAAAACATTTTCATGCTTAATTCTTAAATAAGAATCAAAAATAAATTTACAAAGATGTTCTTTGTTATGAAAACAATTAAGTTCTCCAAGGTGTTTCATAAACAACTTCATTTCGATAACGATTACTTATAAATCTCACTTTGAATAATCCTTATAGTGAAGAAAATTCAATTTTCTCAAAGGATACTGTTTTTTTTTTGGTAAAAGGGTAACAATGACCCCGGTAAATAGAACCAAAAAAAACGTTGAAGTACAAGGAATGTGGCTGAAATGCGACATTAACCGCAAGCTACAGGCAGCTTGTTAAACAAAATGTTTATGACAGGCCATAAACATTAACTAGCCTAGAATACTGGAAATAAATAAACTAGACAAGAACCAAGATGATAACATAAAGTTACGAGAAACATAATAAAATATCAACATGGAATCAGCCAGTAGGAGTGCTTGCCCCAAAATTAGTGTTGAGAAGATTCACCGATTCATCAAAGACAACCTCAACTCCCTCCTCATTATCTTCCTCACTTAGTTGAACCCCTTCATCAATACCAGGCATGGACAAAGATGAAAATTTATTAGATGTAGAAACACTGCTCATTTGAGCTGTACCCTTGTTCAGACCATTAGGATTACTAGTCCGCTGCAACTGACCAGATGTAGTATTCAACTTTCTACTATTATCACCACTCGTACTTGTAGTATCCAAGCGAGTTTTTGGACGAAAAACAACCGTCTTTCCTATTTGGGAACCCTTACTCAATGGAACACCTCTCGGAACTTGACTCCCTAAATTACCTTTGTACTTCTTCCTCTTACTTTGCACTTGTTGGAATCCATCATTATCAACATGGGTTATCACATTTTCAACCATTGTAGGTTTAACATTTTTCGGACAAGAATCAAAGGAATGACCAAAAATATTACAAGAATGACATCTAGGCGGTTTCCATTCGTATTCAACACGAATTAGTTCCTTAGTACAACCAGAGCCTTCAAGATCAGGGACACCAATAGTAACGTTATCTATAAACTCCGAATCAGCGTTCATCTCAATAAGACAACGAGCAAAACTACACCGACCCCAAGACTCTTTGCACATCTTATCAGTATAATTATCCATCATAATAAGCTTACCAAGAAACGAAGCAATTAAACTAATACCTTCCTCTTCAAATACCTGTAGCGGGACATCATGAAACTTGACCCATACCAGAATACGAGTTAATTCCTCCTTTAGAAGATTCGTTTTCATAGTCCATTTCTTAAGAAAAATTGGAGAATTACGAACCATCCACGGACCACCTTCCAGAACCGCATTAAGACCCTCATTAGACCCAAATTGAAAGAAGAAAAAACCTTTCTCATTCATCATGATACGCTTAAGACCATGTTTTGCCCAGTTATTCTTAGCAAAATACTCAACCACAGGAAATGCAATCCTCTTACCAAGAAAGTAACCATATAAAGTATTTTGGTAGCGAGTATTTACTTTCTCAACAACCTTCTTAGGAATAGAAATATTAACCCCTTCACAGACATTATCAGAATTAAACGAAGAAGAGACTGCATTAATACCTCCATTAGTAGACGTAACCATATCAGCTTCAAATTTGCAAAGCAATTCCAGAATTTCTTTAGCACGGTCATGTGAGATCAATCCCCACAAAGGATGTTTCTTCATTCTTAAATCATGCATAAATTCACCCGCATCACCAACCGTGCAAATCGTTACACCAAATAATTTCAAAACCTCATGTAGATTACACGGTTGCATACCATTAATTGTTGTGGCCTTAGCTGCAAGGTCCAAAGATACATCACAAGAAGAGGAAACATTTGGAGCATCTGTTTCCTTAGCCATTTGTGCTGAGTGCACACTCGAACCACCTGAACTGAGTGAAGACGTTTTGCTAGTAAGATTCAAATGACGTTCACACAAAACTTCATAATAAAGCGTAGTGGTCTCCTTAGGTAAAGTAGACCATTTAGGAAATTTGTTTGCCTTAACACCATTTGCAAACACTTCAATGTCACGCACAGTATTCAAAGGAATAGAAAACAAATTAGATATCTCCTCTAACGTTACTAAAACCGTAAGATTAGACACCATATCCCTATCATTCCAACCTGTGAACAATGGCTTGTCACTTGCATTACTCGAATCCATGTTCAATCAAATAGTAAACAAACAGTAACTTTTTTTTTTTTTTTTTTTTTTTTTTTTTTTTTATCGATAACCAAAACCCAGCAAGTTGAGGACAGCCGACAGAAGAGGACAAGAACTTAATGATTTGCACGGAAGAGAAAGGTTAGCCGACCAATTCAATGAAGTAAGGGTCAGCCGCCCCTTAACCAATTAAAATAAGAACCTTAAATGTCAGCCGACAATGATTGAAAGATGTTAAATAATGGTCAGCCGACCACTTTAACCAATAAAATAAGAATCTAAAGGTCAGCCGACTTTGATGTTAAGGTCAGCCGCCTAAAAAATTGCAAGATGCTGCAATGATTAAACAACTTGCCGACAAGAAATAGATTAGATGCAAACGCTAGAAGACAAGAACTATTCAATTAAAAACGAATCCTAAAAAACCCTAAGGAAAAAACAGATAACCCAGCAACCAATTTAAACAACGAACAATTGAAAACACACAATTGCCGACAAGAAAAAAATTTCTGCCGCCATGGATGTTATTTAGGGTTTTTTTTTAACTTTATAAAAACAATGAGTGATCTGCAAAAGAGTGATGAAGAGTTGTTCACCAAGAACTAACTACAATATAATAGGAAATGAGCTTAGCAAAATAATCATGAGGTTCATAACCTCGATGGCACTCAAAAAGAATAATCCACAACGTAACTTAATTCGAGATGAGTACTTGTTCAATGGTTGCATCACTAATGCAAACATTAGGATGAAGCGATAGAGGATAGATAACACCGATACATGTAGAATTTAGCAATCAAAGGTAGTCTTTTCATTAATCACAAACAAGTCTAAATTGTATCGTAACACATTACGTGTCACTATGTCATACAATTCCAAGAACTCATCCCACCAACTGATATCTCAGTTAAGTTAGGGATTTTTAAAAAATACCACAATGAATACTAATCTACAAGAGTCATGGGGGTTCCACCTGTCCCAGAAGATCCATCGGTCCCTATTCAGAAGAAGATTTCTTCAATTTATTTATTAGACACTGGGCATCCTCGTCATTGGACAATGGCCTAGGAACAACCCTTAACACGAACCAACAATCATTTAAAACCTTATAATTCAATCACATAACTCAACATCTTCCTCTTAACAATTTCATATTCCATAAAAGTTAAATTTTACTTCATTTAAGTTTCAACCAACTTATACTCAATACGATATCCTACTTCATTCTCCAATATTTTCAACCTTATTCTTAGACCTTAATAGGGCGATAAAAGCTCGATATGATCAATACTTAATTTCCAATCCTATAGCTCTTACAATAAAAATTATCAAATGAGTACTAGTATGAAATGACTCATATATTCAATTAGACTTCTCGGAAAGGTACTAGTGGCATGAGGCTTTTGGGTAATGGTTCCATTGACAGCATCAAGTGCAACATTCACCCTTTCGATTTCAATTTAAGAATTGGATGACAACGAATCAGATGACATCTTTCTAGGTGGTAACGTTTTGTCAAACTCCACTCTATAAGGAAAGATCGGCATGACATCGATATCGGATTTAATCTCGCCAATTCTTCTTTAATATCACAATCAACTAATATCAACATTACTACGAATATCAACCATTTGTTGGGATCATAATTATCCACAACTTGGTTTAGATCTAGAATAGCTAGAATTCCTACGAGAATAGCTTCGATTAATTTACTAGGGGATTTAGGGTTCCTTGTGACAATCTACGTCGTATAAATACCTCGTATAAATATCAAAATAATCATCAAACAATCATATAATAAAATTACATCACATATATATATATATATATATATATATATATATATATATATATATATATATATATATATATATATATATATATATATATATATATATATATATATATATATATATATATATATATATATATATATATATATATATATATATATATATATATATATATATATATATATATATATATATATATATATATATATATATATATATATATTTATATATATATATATAATCCAAGTTATATATATTAAAATAACACTTCTCAGTCTGGCCTTGTCGGTAACTCGGGAATTCTTCGGCACCGTTATAGTCAAAAGATTTTTAGACATTTTTAGAAAAATGTTTATAGTTAAAAGATTTTGAAATGTTTTATTCAAAACCTTAGTTTTAAAAATCTTTCGTTCTCTATAACAAGAGCTCTGATACCAAACTGTAACACCCCCAAATTTACACAATTCAATACAGCGGAAGACTCGTTGGTGTTACGAGATAGCACATTACTCACATCATAGACAACGCATAAAAATCGCGTCGTTTAATAATAAAGCATTTCCATTCATAAATATAAAATTTACATAGGTCCCAAGTCATATTATTTCATACAATTTTACAAAAGATCTGAATGGAAATTGTTATTTAAGTGCTGGCCATGAATTCTTGTTGTCTTCCCGAGAATTACCTTCAAGTACCTGAGATAAAACATGTTAAAAGAAAAGGTCAGCGATAACGCCGAATGAATTCATAGAGTTTAATAAAACCATCAATATATCACCGGTATATAATTATTACCGAAAATCATTTTTGTACAAATCTTTATAGTAGACAATGAAATAGGGCAAAAACGTTTTATACAAATCCTTGTCAAAATCACGATATAGGCTTTCGCCTTCAAAACCATTATACGAACCAATGTCGTAAAAATATCATACAATACGTTTTATAACGTCGTTTAGAGTTAAATAAAAACCGTTATATGAATATGGTTATGAAAAACCAAAACACGAACATAATATCAATAGTAAGACCCCGTATTGTTAGTCAGGTAATATATCGTAATTTAGTGCGTATAGCAGTATTTCGTTATTTTTGGATTATTATAAGCCGCATGACATTGTTACCTTACTACAACAAACAACGGGTAGCTAGCCCGAAACTCAATTTGCCCATCTAAATTAGCGTGTCGTCACAATAATCACGCTTGTGTAAATCTTCTCATACATAAATTCGCTTACCAATCAATGTGGCACGACGGGGATCAACCGTCAAGGCGCGAACTGGGGTGATCGTCCCCAAATAGTACTATTATATGCATAAGGTCTACCAAATCCCGGTAGTTCACAATTCATGCTAATGGGACTCTTAGTGACATAATCTAACTTTAATAATCCATTTCATTTCATCTATCGGGTCATTTAATCATTCATCGGGTCATACAATCATTCGGGTCTAAATCAATAAACAAACAATCGGGACAACTAGTGTCCTATTTCATAAAAACTAACATGTTATCTCCCTCGCGGGTTTATAAAACATTTTATAAAAACATTTAAAAGAGTGCGAGGCTATGAACTCACGTTGATGTGGGAAGGCGGGTTATCGGCAATTCGGATGTACGGTACGTGCTTCAATCACGGAAACCTAGACAAATAATACTCGTCTTAGACTTTTGTCCAATGACTTTATCAAAATAATAATTATGTATACATATGATGATTTTATATATATGATGATGATCAAGCGGGTTTACACATCTTTACTCATTCATTATAATGTTTATGTGTTGGTAACTTTTATACTAGTTACATTAGCTCAACTTGTTTACATTTTGGAGGCCCAATAGGCCCATTACAAGCCCAATACATTTCATTAGCCCAATTATACTTTTATTATCAGTATTATACTTTACATGTTGGTCCCAAATGGGTTAAGCCCAAATAAGTAGTTTTTTATAAGTGTTTAACTTATTTAGTTAAATTATTAGTCCAAATATGCTAACTTAGCTCGTTAATGTCTGTATGTCATATAGTTCGGGTTTTATTGGTTTTTACTTGTATTAGGTACTTATATATAAGTATATGACTTTTAAAAAATTTACATTAGACGGGTCCGACCGATTAAGTTTTAATTGACGAAAAACGTTAATTTTACGGTATTAGCCGAAAAGACGTAAATATCATGTTTATAGTTTTTATAACTTATAAAACTTACCAAACTACCATTTTTATAAAATGTCCATTTATTTATCCTTATACATATTTATATAAATGTAATATATAAGTTAGTGGATTTTAATTCACATTTTATACAATATTTATTTGAGTGCTTATATAATAATATTAAAATTTAATTTCACAAAATCAGTCCTAAATTTTAAGTTCACTAAAATGATCATATCTAGAGTTCTACATGGTCATAGAACCTCAAATTTTTATCACAGAAACTACATGATATGTGCTTCATTTTATTCCTTAGCTACTGATGAATCAACCTCTAAGTATTTTATAAAATTCGTCCAAAACAGTGTAGGCAGATTTGTACTCTAAACTTGTTTTGATCATATCTCACTCATTTTTATGATTCCATTGCATGGCCAACTCTCACATGTGTATAACACCTAATACTTACTGTACATTGATTCCACTTTACCATTTTATCAGTTTATCATTTGGTTACTTACTGTTTTTATACAATCATCTTATTAAGCAAGATTTAACCATTTTTACATGTGGTTTTTCCATCTTTTTACCCATGTTTATCAAATCTATCAACACCAAATCCCCACATAATATTTTTAATCATCATTCATCATCATTTACATATACATAAATAAAGAAAATACAAGATTACATAATCAAAATAAACAAGAGGATAGGAAGAACAATCTCTATACCACCATTAGTGATGAAAAGATGAGTCTTTGATGAACAAGGCTTGGGTTATGATGGAAAAACTTGTGATAAACCAATATCATCTTCAAGTCTACCAAACTTTATAAACTTCTCATGGAAAGTCAGCCCTATGACACCAACAAATCTTCTCCTTGGATGTTAGAATCACCTCCAATCTTCAAAGCTTCAAAGTAACATCATCATGTGTATGAGTAACACATGATTTTATGGCTAACATAGATAAAATGAGGGTTGTTTTTGATGAATAGTGGACGAATTTGAGAGAGAGAGGAGAGTGTTTATGGTGGTTTGCATGAGTAAAATGAAGAAATGGTTTTGGAGTGAGTGGTTTTGTGGTTTTGGTGCTTACAAGTTAAGCTAAGTACAAGTGTTAGCTTGTTTATGTAAAGTTGACACCTCAAGGGTGTATGTGGCTAGTTATGGCCGGTTTTTAGTGGGGGTGGGGCAAAAGTCATTTTGTCTCATCCCCATTTATTTACGGGTACTCCTCGATTCTAGTTTCCTCGATTTACGTGCCCTCGGGTCGTTTTACGAACAACGTTTTTATAAATTATGAATCAACGATACAAAACAAATCTAATAAAAATTGTCTCATCAAAAACGGAGTTCGAAAACGTAAATACGTAATCATAGGGTTTCCGGTTTAGTCGTAAAGGACGTTAAATTATAATCGTAAGTCCTAATCTCTTCTCGTAAATTTGTGAGTTTATGAACCAACACAAATTTAAAATTCCAAAATAATATTCACGGATAAATTTATTTCCTGAAATGTCGGACTGTCACCAAAACGGTGTATGTAAACATAAGCACGTAACGTAGAATCCTCCGGTTTAGATGTAGCCGATGCTACTTCAAGACGTAAAATCCAAATTTCTTCCCAAAAATAAGTGAGTTCATAATATAACATTAAAATAATGTTTTTAAATAATATTTGAGAATAAAATATAAACTATAAATTGCCGGATTGTCACACGAGCAATTTCAAATATAGTCGATGCTTGTAAAAAGGATAATATAGATAATAAAAGGAGTTTGCGGCTAATGTGAACCATTATAATTGAGAAGCCGATGGCATTAAATGTATAAAAGGTCGCTTGTAGTTGCCTAAAATATGGAGGATTTTGATATTTAGTCATATTAGAATCTCATAAGTTTAAGTATTCTATTCATGCCATTTCTGATTAAATGTATCTTTATCTGAAGAAGTTGTACTGATGGCAAATTATGAAGGCAGACATCGCCTCATACATTAATAAACGTCTAACTATTGCAAAGGTCATCATCTGAATTTGATTCGATTTGGGTCATCGTCGACAGACTGACCAAATCTGCTAATATCATTCCTATTAATGATAAATTCTCGATGAAGAAATTGACTCTTTTGTATTTAAAGGAGTTGTGTAAACATAGTGTGCCTGTATCGATCATCTCTATCAAGATCATCGCTTCGTATCGAATTTCTAGAGATTTGCTCAGAAGTCATTGGGAACAAACCTTGATGAGAGTACTGTTTACCACCCCAGTCGAAGGGACGAGGTAAAGTAACGATACAAAACATTAGAAGTATTGTTTTATGCCTGAATGATTGACCTTTGGTAATAAACCGTATAATCGTTTTCCTTTGGAGAGATTATTGATAATTATCATGTTAGGATCGAGATCGAATCTTGTGAGGATCTAAATAAAATAGCATCTGTAAGCAGAAGTTGGGATGAAGACACCCGACATACACCCATTGTTAGTTGGACATGTCTTTTAGGTTTAAGGTTGTCTATGATTACAAACCTAACCTTACAAAATACCCGACCCGTGAAACCTGAAATGATTATTGAAATTAGGATCTGATTATTGACTGCCAGTAGTGGGCAGGAGGTTATGTGAATATGAAGTGTAGATATTGAAGTACCGGATGGGTAGCGTAGTTATGCCAAAAAACTTTACTTTGGAAAAACGAATAGATGATCTGAAAGATCATGGGAAATAAGTCCCCGTTGTATGGGACCATTGAGATGATGTAAAAAGTTGGTTTGAAAGGCATATAAGCTGGATCTACCCTAGGACTTCAAGGGCTGCGTGAATTATGTTTCGTATATCGAACTTGATAAAATGTCTATCAAGTGAAAATCTGATTGTTTCTTAGTAAAGTTTAGATCGGCGAAAACGTTGCATTCATCAAAAACCCGTGAACATCATGGATAGAGAAAGTAAGCCAACATTAAGCCAGATCTTATTCCCGTAGTTATGTTTGATGAAACTCGCGTATTGTAATTTATTACACTTGTGAGAAAAGACCGAATGTGGAGGAAATACCCACGTGGCTTTAACTTTATAAGAAGCGAGTAGTAAGATAAATCGATCTTTGAGGACAAAGATCCTGTTTAGGGGTAAATGTTGTGACAATCCGTCAATTTATGATCGATATTTTATTCTCAAGTATTATTTAAATACATTATTTTAATGTTATGATATGAACTCACTCATTTATGAAAAGAAATTTGGGTTTACGTCTTGAAGTAGCATGGACTACGTCTAAACCGGAGGATTCTACGTTACGTGCTTACGTTTACATACACCGTTTTGGTGACAGTTCGACACTTCAGGAAATAAATTTATCCGTGAATATTATTTTGGGATTTTAAATTTGTGTTGGTTCATAAACTCACAAATTTACAAGAAGAGATTAGGACTTACGTGAATAATTTAACGTCCTTTACGACTAAACCGGAAACCTTAGGATTACGTATTTACGTTTTTGAACTCTGTTTTTGATTAGACAATTATTATTAGATTCGTTTTGTGCCGTTGATTCATAATTTATAGAAAACTTTTTTCGTAAAACGACCCGAGGGAACGCAAATCGAAGAAACTAGAATCGAGGAATACCCGTAAATTAGTGGGATGAGACAAGTATACACTTGTCCCACCCCACTCATGGGACGGCTAATCATATGACACCACACCCATGAGGTGTCAAAACTTCACAAACAAGCTTACACACTTGTCTTATAATCTTTACAAAACCATTTACTCAAACCATTTGTTCATTTACACATGCAAAATCACCACAAAATCCTCTCTTTCTCTCTTCTTTGTTCGGTCCCAACTCAACACAAACACCCCTATTTGATCAATTTTTACCACAATATCATGTGTTATTCATACATATGATGGAAACCCTTTGAAGATATGAAGATTTGAGGTGATCTTAACCTATGAAAAGTAGTTTTCATGAGGTTAAAGGGCTGATTTCATGGAGATGTTCATCCATCCAAAGGACCCAAGAAGTTGCCTTGCTAAAGTTGAAGATTTGACAACAAGAACCAAGTCTTGTTCATCAAAAACCTCATCTTTTCATCACTAATTGTGGTATAGAGATTGCTCTTCCTATCCTTTTGTTATTTTGATTATTTAATCTTGTATGTTCTTTCCTTTTGTATATGTATATGATGATATATGATGATAAAAATGTTGTGTGGGGATCAAGTGTTGATAAACATGGTTAAAAAGATGGAAAACCATATGCAAAAAGGTTAAAATCTTGCTTAATAAGTTGGCTGTATAAAAAAAGTAACTAACCATATGTTAAACTGATAAAATGGTCAAGTGGAATCAATATACAGTAAGTATTAGGTCTTGTACCATGTGAGAGTTGGCCATGCAATGAGATCATTATAATGAGTGAGATATGATAAAAACAAAATTAATGTATCAATCTAAATAGTCTGTTTTGTGAGGACTGTTAGGGATACTTAGACTTGGATTGAGCAGTAGCTAAAACTAAGTTAATTGTAGCACATAATATGAAGTTTATGTCATCCAAAAATGAGCTTCTATCTCCTTGTAGAACTCAAGATATTATAAAAATGGTGAAAGTGAAACTAAAAATCAGATTTTGTGAAATTAAAGTTTAATAGTATTATAATAGCACTCAAATAAATATAGTATAAAATGTAATTTAAAACCCACTAACTTATATATTATATTTATATGAGTATGTACAATAATAAATGAATGGGATATTTTATAAAAATGGTTTTTGATAAGTTTTATAAGTTATAAAACTATAAACATGATTTTTACGTCTTTTCGGCTAAAACCGTAAAATTAACGTTTTCGTCAATTAAAACTTAGACGTTCGGACCCGTCTAATGTAAACTTTTTATAACTCATATACTGATATATAAGTATATATTACAAGTAAAAACCGATAAAACCCGAGCTTTATATCTTATGAACATTAACGGGCCAAAATAGCCTTATTTGGACTATTAACCCGACAATTTTGGCTAAACAATAATGGTCTTACATATTGGGCTTAACCCACTTGGGCCCAACATGTGAGTATAGGGCTGAGGTTAAATGTATAAAATTGGACTAATAGAACGTAATGGGCTTATAATGGGCTTATTGGGCCTTAACAAGTAAAGAAGTTAAACTAGTGAAACTAGTATAAAAATTTATCAACACTTGACACTATAATGAGTAAATAGAGATATACAATCCCACATGATCATCATCGTATTTATAAAATCATCCTATGTATACATAGCTATTGTTTTTATAAAGTCATTGGACAAGAGTCTAAGACGAGTATTATTTGTCTAGGTTTCCGTGATTGAAGCACGTATCGTACATCCAAATCGCCGATAACCGCCTTTCCCAATCAACGTGAGTTCATAGCCTCGCACTCTTTTAAATGTTTTTATGAAATATTTTATAAACCCGCGAGGGGGATAACATGTTAGTTTTAATAAAATAGGACACCAGTTGTCCCGATTGTTTGTTTATTGATTTTGACCCGAATGATTGTATAACCCGATGAATGATTATATGACCCGATAAATGAAATGAAATGGATTATTAGAGTTAGATTATGTCACTAAAAGTCCCATTAGCATGAATTATGAACTACCGGGATTTGGTAGACGCTTATGCATATAATAGTACTATTTGGGGACGATCACCCCAGTTCGCGCCTTGATGGTTGATCCCCGTCGTGCCACTTTGATTGGTAAGAGAATTTATGTATGAGAAGACTTCCATAGCGTGATTTTTGTGACGACCGCTCATTTAGATGGGCAAATTGAGTTTCGGGTTAGCTACCCGTTGTTTGTTGTAGTAAGGTAACAATGTCATGCGGCTTATAATAATCCAATATTGAAAATACTGATATACGCGTTGAATTACGATATATTGCCTGACTAGCAATACGGGGTCTTATTATTTATATTATGTTCGTGTTTTGGTTTTACATAACCATATTCATATAACGGTTTTTATTTAACTCTATACAACGTTATAAAACGTATTGTATGATGTTTTTACGATAATGGTTCGTATAATGGTTTTGAAGGCAAAAGCCTATATTATGATTTTTTTATAAGGATTTGTATAAAACGACTTTGGATATTTTATGGCCTATTACAAAGATTTTTACAAAATGATTTTCAGTAATAATTATATACCGATGATATATTAATGGTTTTATTAAACTCTATGAATTCACTCGGTGTTTTCGCTGACCTTTTCTATTAACATGTTTTATCTCAGGTACTTGAAGGTATTTCTAGGGAAGACAACAAGAATTCATGGCCCGCAATTAAATAATAATTTCCATTCAAATGCTTTGTAAAACTTGTATGAGATACTATGACTTGGGACCTATGTAAATTTGATATTTATGAATGGAAATGCTTTAATATTAAACAACGCGATTTTTAAGCGTTGTCTATGATGTGAGTAATGTGCTATCCCGCAAAACCAACAACTCCTCCGTTGTATTGAACTGTGTAAATTTGGGGGTGTTTCACATTATGTTTTGTAAGAATATCTTCACGCGTACAAATTAGAATCAAAGATTAAAGTTCTGATCTAACTAGTGTATTCTGTATACCAATAAGTGTAAAGACATGAGATGTCGGTGTCTAATAAACAATGAATTAAGTTTTATAAGAATATTTTTTCGCGTGAAAATTATGATCAAATATTGAAGTTTTGATCTAACTAATGTATTCTTTATAGTGTAAAAATATGAGATATGATGTTTAATAAACAATTGTGTAAATTGTAAGAAAATCTTTACACGTGTAGATTATGAGCAAGGATTGAAGCTTTGACCTTACTAGTGTACTTTTTTATATTAGAAGTGCAAAAGCATGGGATATCGAGATTTAGTAGATGGTTATTTAGGTTCTGTAAGAATATATTTTCATACATGCAAATTATGAATAAGGATTAAAGCTTTGATGTTACTAGGGTATTCTCTATACTAGAAGTGAAAAAATGAGATATTGATATTTAATAAACGATTATTTAAGCTTCACGAATGCAAATTATGAGCAAGGATGTAAAGCTTTGATCTTTTTACTAGAAGTACAAAAAATAAGATATGTTATTATTTAATAAACGATTCTTTTAGTATTACAAAAATAGGATTATTGATGTTTAATTGATGATTATTTATGTTTTATAAAACATCTTCACGAGTGAAAATTATTTGCAAGGATATTACTTTGATCTTACTAGCATATTTTTCTTACTAGAAATGCAAAAAATAAGAGCTAGTGATGTTAGACGTATCATTGTTATGACAAATTATATTTTGGAGTGTTCATTGTGAGTCCGAATGTTACATATACTAATATTGAACATTGCACAGGTAGAACCTACATAATTTTTGTTCAAAAAAACCTACTTAATGTCTTTTTTTTTGTAACCATGATTCCGACTCATTGGCCGACTAATCCACGGGGTTTGATCCCACCGCCACACAGACTCAAACCAGGTAAAGCCCTCCCTTTTCAGGAGGTTGGCGTGGCCACTTCAAGGTTGTTTGCACCTACTTAATATCACATAACACAAGAATGATAAACCTTCAAGGTGATGGATTAACCTTAAAGAATAAGAACAAAGAAAGATAATTGATATATGAAAGTCAAAATGTATATGAACTTTTTATCAACAATGATAAAAGTTGCTCCATTCATCCAAAATAACTTCTTGTATTGTTTGCCTAATGCATTTTCCTTAGTCTGCACCTGCATAAACATGTAAATGCTTAGGAGGATGGATTGAATATTAATGCAATAACTAATTTATTTTTTTTCATATATTATACCCAACTTAGTTGATTTTATTGTAAGAGCCAAAATTAAGAACTTTAAACCATTCAACAAATTTAGTAATCAAGTGGTTCCTTCATCTATTTTTAAGTGCAACTGTGCAAGTATATATTATAATAAAACATCAATACTTTTTTTAAGGTGGGGCTAGCTTAATTATAGTTATGCATTTAGTCATGTACATCGACTAGAAAAATAATTTAGTTGTTAATATGTAAATCTACAACCAGCATAATCCGGCAATACCCTATTAAAGTTGTACGATATCATACAGAGTTAGATAAAATGAAGGCAATCCAAGAGATAACCTAGTTCAGTGTTTATTTGGTTTACTAGAGATTGATAAATAGTTAGTAGCATTCGAATTATTAGCTATTTTGATTAGCTATGCATATCATGGTGACCCTTTCATGTTAAAATCTTGACCCTACCCTCAACCTAAAATCAATAAACATTCTTATACCAACAAACAAATGCTGAGATACTTAACATTCAAAGTAGCATTTCTAAGGAAATAGACACTGATTATTTAATGCAGAATTATGAAAGGAATAGAGCAAGATGAAGTGTATGTAACTTCCTTGTTCGTGGATATGGCCTATGGTCTAAGGCTCCTTCGTACCTAACACATTCCAGATAGCAAATGTAAAAACACTTACAAACCAAACAATGTCAAACTGGCAACATATATCAAATTAATATAGCTTCATTTATTTAAAAAAACAATCTTAATACAATATGTTGCCATAAAATTGTAAAACTAACTAAGAAAGCAACATGTTGAAACATCCGGCAAGCAACAAGAGTGAAAAAAGGAGCAAGTGCACTGATAAAATCACACCTTTGTAGTAATTCTGCAAGATATATATTATTAGTAGATAATTATAGCCCGGTCTGGTTTGTGGGTTTAGAGTCCATTAGGATTTAATGTTGTGTGCTCTATATATTTGATTGATCAATAATATTATAGCCATGGGGATTTACACATTCTAATATGGTAATCAGAGCCATAAACACCACTACCAAAAACACCCTCGGCAAATATAAACCCTAAAACAATGAGTCAAAATTCACTAATTTATTTATTTTGTTTTAGTTGCTTCTTTGCATGCATGCCACGCACGCTTGTTTGCCTACCAATTACATTAGTGAATTGTATATCAATTGCTTCGATCCTTGCAGCCGCCGTTTTTTTTCTTTTCTTTTTACAATCATCAAATCACTTCGTGTGTCTTTGACTACATTGATTGTTATATCAATATATTGAATTAGTTACTATGGCCCAGCCACGTGCTTCATATATTGTGTATAATTATCTGAGTATGGCATTACCCTCAAGATAACTGCAGGTTGCTCTGCCTCAGCCAACTGTCCAAGCCCATTTGATGGATAATACAATACCTATGAGTCCATGTTACCCGACTGTTCATTCAGAGATAGGCCCGATTGTTCAACAGCCGAATTATCAGTTTGTCAGATCAAATGTATTTCCGCAGGCATATCAAACTATGACATCTCAAGATCCTTCTTGGAACATGGACACTGGAGCATCTTCTCACCTTACAGACAATACATGTATACTCACTTATTTTAGTAATTCGAGCATTTATCCATCTGTATTTGTTAACAATGGTCACTCTATTCCTGTCACTCATACCGGACATAGCTTCTTGCATACATCTCATAAGCCTCTTCTTTTGAATCATATCCTAGTCACACCCCACATAATTAAGAATTTAATTTATGTTCGTCAATTTACCCGTGATAATGATGTGTCTGTTGAATTTGATGCTTATGGTTTTCTGTAAAGGATTATCATACCCCAAAAGCTTCTTCTCCGTTGTGATAGTACGGTGACCTTTACCCGGTCACCCAACAACCTTCATTCCAAAATCCAGTTTCTTTGCTATCTTTTAGTTCCACTACATGGCACAGACGCCTCGGTCATCACAGGGAGGATGTGCTTCGTCGTTTACAGTCAAGTAATTTAATTTCATGTAATAAATCAAAGGTTTCTTCTTTATGTCACGCGTGTCAATTAACATGTTAAGTTTCCGTTTTATAGTTCCGAGTCTTCTGTTGAATTTGCTTTTGAAATTATTCACTCAGATATATAGACATCACCGATTCCGAGTGAAAGTGGAATTAAATACTATGCTATTTTCTTAGATCACTTTTCGCACTTTGTTTTGGTATACCCTTTGCATAAAAAATCCGATTTGTTTGCTACTTTTGTTGCTTTTCGAGCTTATGTCAATAAACAGTTTAATATTGATATTAAGGCTTTGAAGTGTGACCATGGGGGTGAATATGATAACACTCATTTCCATGACCTTTTTCGCCAAAAAGGTATACAATTTCGCTTTTCATGCCCTCGTACTTCCCAGCAAAATGGAAAATCGGAACGTGTGCTTCGCACCATTAATAATCTAATTCGTACATTTCTATTTCAAGCTCACATGCCTCCCTCCTATTGGGTAGAAGCTCTTAATATGTCCGCTCATCTTTTATACATACTACCTTCTACTGCCATTAATAATGAAATACCATTCATGAAACTATACAACCAAACACCCACATATTAACATCTGCGTGTTTTTGGATGCCTTTGTTATCCTCATGTTGATGTTGCACACAAACTCGAACCCCGTTCTACACGATGCATATTTCTAGGTTACCCTGCCAATCATCGTGGTTATCGATGTCTCGACTTATCCTCCAATAAGATCATTATCTCGAGACATGTACGATTTGATGAAGACATTTTCCCATTTGGGACTGTCACGTCTTCTACTAAACCTTCGTATGACTTGTTACTTCCGCCATTACTTCCACCTTCACATACCATGCCCAATCACACAACACCTAATCAACCGACTCAACCAAGTACTCGAACCCCATCACCCCCTCATACACCACCCGCTCACCAAACCAATGATAGTCCACCACCCACTGGTTTCCCTGCAGCCCAATCTACCCCGCAACCACGTGGTTCACCCACAACCCAAAGACCAACTACCTCCACCTCTAACCCGGTTGTTGTCCCTTCTGCGAACCAACCATCAGCTGAACATGTCCAGAACGTTAATCCCATGGTTACACGTGCAAAGTCTAGTATTTCAAAACCTCTTGAAAAATGTGTCTTAATGTTACCGCTCCTTCACCGCTTCCTCGTTCTCATGTTCATGCTCTTCGGGATCCTAAATGGAAAGAAGCCATGTTAGATGAATATAATGCTTTAATTACTAACGAAACGTGGGTTCTTGTGCCACGACCAGCTAACGTTAATGTTGTTCGTTCTATGTGGCTTTTCAAACATAAGTTTCATGCAGATGGCTCATTAAGCAGGTATAAGGCTCGTCTTGTTGCCAATGGACGAAGTCAACAACATGGTATTGATTGTGATGAAACATTTAGTCAGGTGGTTAAACCGGATACCATTCGTATAGTATTGAGTCTCACAGTTTCTCGTCACTGGCCTATTCATCAGCTTGACATGAAGAATGCCTTACTTCATGGTAATTTATCTGAGACGGTGTATATGCACCAGCCTCCTAGGTTTGTTGATTCTGCTAGACCTGATTATGTATGTCACTTGAAGAAATCATTATATGGCCTTAAGCAGGCCCCTCGAGCTTGGTTTCAGCGTTTGCTAGCTTTGCTACACGGATTGGTTTTCAGCAGATTAAAACAGATGCATCCTTATTTGTTTATCACTTTGGATCGGACATTGCTTATTTGTTATTATATGTGGATGATATTATACTTAATGCGTCATCTACATCATTGCTACAACGCATTATTGGCTCTCTTCATGGCGAGTTTGCGATGACAGATCTTGGCTCTCTTAATTATTTTCTTGGTATTTCTGCTCTACGAACTACATCTAGTTTATTTTTATCACAATCCAAATTTGCTTAAGAGATTCTTGAGAAAGCTCATATGCAGCAGTGCAATCCTTGTAGGACTCCGGTTGATACTGAATCCAAGTTAGGTCCTAACGGTGACCAGGTTTCTGATTCTACCATGTACCGTAGCTTGGCAGGTGCTCTTCACTATCTTACCTTTACGCGACCAAATATTTCTTATGTTGTTCAACAAGTTTGTCTTTATATGCATGATCCCCGTGAGCCTCATCTTGCCGCTTTAAAGAGGATTCTTTGGTATGTTCGTGGTACTCTTGATCATGGTCTTCAGCTACATGTTTCTACTACCACTCAGCTCACTTCATACGCTGATGCTGATTGGGCAGGTTGCCCAGTCACCCGCAGATCCACTTCTGGGTATTGTGTTTTTCTTGGGGATAATCTACTATCATGGTCTGCTAAACGTCAGGTTACTGTTTCTCGATCTAGTGGAGAGGTTGAATATCAAGGTGTTGCTAATGTTGTTGCTGAAACTGCTTGGATTCGTAATCTTTTGTTGGAATTACATGCTCCCTTGCATACTGCGACACTTGTTTACTGTGACAACATCAGTGCCGTTTACCTTTCTACTAATCTGGTACAACATCAGCATACTAAGAATTTCGAGATAGATATACATTTTATTCGTGATTATGTGGCTTCTGGGCATGTGCGTGTTTTACATGTTCCGTCTCGGTTTCAATATGCGGATATCTTCACCAAGGGTCTCCCGAGTGCTTTATTTCTACAGTTTCGTTCTAGTTTGAACGTCCGAAGACCTCCCGTTCTAACTGCGGGGGAGTATTAGTGGATAAATATGACCCGGCCTGACTTGTGGGTTCGGGTCCATTAGGGTTTCCAGGATTTATATTTTATAAATATCTGATTAATAAACTGGAGATGGCAAGGGTTTTAACCAATTCTAATATATATGTATAGCTTGGAGATATTCCTCTGTTTTCTCCTTTACATGAATGACACGGTCAAATTGAAGACATCTCATCTGCTACTGGTGGGACTATACATGCTGGATGTACAAGTTGACCACAACATGAACACTGAAGCAATTTCTTTCTTTCCTACATGAAAGACTAGTAACATCCTACAGTTAGAATATAAAGCGATTGACGTGTAGATAACAATTGTAGGCTAACTGTCTTAACGCTAGAACATACCACACTAAGACTAGATTTCAATTACATGTAAAGGTCACCACAAAAGTTGATAACAAAGCTTTGTTAGTTACTTTAATTTGTAAGCTACGATGACTAGAAAGGGTTATCATCTGCGCCTTAATTGTACCCCTCACACATAGACCAAGTCTTTTATGCAAATATATGGTGCATAAAACAAGAATAACGAGGAATAACCAGACAAAATGTAAAAAACTTAAATGAATGTGTTTTTTGCTTATCTACAAGATCTGGACATCTAAAAACCAATGGAATGAAAAAGTTCATTGTTACTTGGTACAGTTTGGAATACCATATCACTATAACACAAATGAACCATCTTATCAATATAAAAAAATTTCACTTAGAAAAAGTACATTGTTACTTGGTACAGTTTGCTCCTTTGCACTGGATCTCCGTTTTTGCTTCTGTGGGCCCTTTATGCCACCCACTGTAGCGATCACAGCACCACTTATGCCACCCACTTTTCCAACAAGATTCAAAAACCTGAACCCTATACCAGGGGCGGACACAATATTTTAAAAGTGGTGTTGCACAAATAACGTTTAGGTCAACAAAAGTTACGTCGTAAGAAAGTAAGGTAGCACAAAATATTTTGGGTGTTGCACATACAAAAAAATGACGGTTTAAAAAAAATTTCCACTTCGTGGCCTCAGAATGGGTGTAGCCTGTGCTCCACCCAGCTCCTATGTGGGTCCGTCCCTACCCTGTACCCCTCACAATAACACATTAATATGAGTGGATAAATAAGACCCTGCCCGGTTTGTGGGTTCGGGTCCATTAGGGTTTTTAGGATTTATACTTTATAAATAACTAATTAATAAATTGGAGATGGCAAGGGTTTTTACCAATTATATTATGGTATCAAGCCATACCCCGATCCTCAAACCCTAACACTCAAAAACAGCCGCCACATTCAGGAAAAAAAGAACACCTTTCGTTGTAATTTTTTGTTTTGTTCTTTTTGTGGTTTGCTCATGCTTGTGGGTCAGAGGAAAAGAAATCACGATCAATGAAGCGAATGATGCCGACATTGGATTCGGCGTATGATATTTGTGTTTATTCTATTTACTAATATTTGTTTGTAGCGAAAAAAAGTATTTGTTTATGTTTTACTTGTTTTTTTTCATCGAATCTAGGATATATATTAATTCCCATATTAGAATTGCCTACTAATAATTAACACTATAACTATCAGCTATAAACCATGTAGCCCTCACACTATCCCGTACCGATTTTGGGATTCCCGTTAATATCACGCACCAAATTTCAATTGTGCCATCTTTTTCACCCCATTTTCGTAGTATCGGTACAGTACCTGGTATAAAAACAGTACGGGTAAAGGTCGGTACCTGTACTGTACAGTTTTTCCCGTGTCTCTACGCATGCTGTATACAGTATTATCAAACATTGCTTACAACAATTGAAATGACCATGTCCCACACTTTAACATAGTTTCTCAATGATGGCCGCCAACCCAGTCTTTAACGCACCCCTACTTGTCATAATCTGATCTACACCAGACCAGCAAATACAAAATAACTAGGAGCCTTCTGGAACTCATGGATTGGTACAAGAACCTTTAATTGCAGAGTAGAAGGCATTTTTTTAGTGTAATATTACAAAAACATGGAAATCGTGCATAAAACGACCTTTGTACTTTAATCTATTTTCATTATCAACCTCAGGTTTTATGTTTATTCTCCCTATGAATGTATCAAGACAGCAAATCTATAGAGGCCAATTCCCTTGTTTTCGTTAAAGATTCATAAGATGTAGAAATATACAGCCAGCAAAAATTGTATTCAACTGATAATAATGATAAGATAAATGACTTACTGGATGAAGTGGAATCGTCAACTCAAGCTCTTCCGTATCTCTCAATACTTTAAATACATCAATTCATTTGGCTTCTTCATCAAAATCAGATGATCAACTTTTAATGGCTCCTGGTTCTGGAAAGGATCTGCAGAATTTTGAATAAAATATATTATAAATATGTTAGATAAGGGAAAAGGTGCAATGATGCTAAAGGTATTATATTCATCACTTCTTAAATACAATCATAGAATTCAAAATGGCCATGGATCATATAAGTAGGGATGAGCATTTGGACCCGAATCCCGAATTGAACCCGAACCGTTCCCGGAACCGTACCGATTCCCGATACCCGAATCCCGTTCGGTACGGTACCGGGACTACAACATAAGGTGAAAAAAAATTCGGGACCACTAATTCGGGACGGGACCGGTACCAAATCGGGAAATTCCCGAAAAAGAACGGGATAATCCCGATTTCCCGGTACCGGTACCGATTCCCGTACCGGTACCGATACCCGAATCCCGTTCGGTACGGTACCGGTACCATAAATTTATGCTCGGGAAATAATCGGTACCACTAATTCGGGACGGGTTCGGGACGGGACCGGTACCGAGCTCATCCCTACATATAAGTGAACGAGGCTTGTCGACCCCAGGCGATGCTCCGGTTGTGTCATGAATATGATAAAGTGTATTAGTTTTAAAAGTATAAATTCGGGCATAAAAAACAACTAAATAATCGACTATTTTCATCTTGATAAATTTAAGTCTAAATGATTTTTTGGTCGATCCTGGTAAAATAGTCAAATAACAACAACAGAGATATGAGACATCGAGACCTGGGTGATGCCCCAGCTATGTCATGATCTTACTTTATTGTTTTTTGAATTCGGATATGAATCTAGGGATGTTTGTTTACGGCGTGTCACATTGTGCAGGACCACATAGAGGAATTAGCTCAAGATATGATAAATATATAGTTTGTTTTATTTATAAAATTGACTATATCATCTCTCATGATGTTAGCATAGAACCCGTCAAGATTTTCAAAATAACCCATATCTTTTTTATAAAAAAAAAATTATGAACTTAGAGATCAAATATACGAAAGTGAATTATAAACTATACATTATGATAAATGCATATCTCAATAATGCAAAACATATTTTCATTACATTATCTAATGGGGCAAAACTTATAAGCTAAGTGGTAAAAAATCAACAATAACACCAATAGTCGAGGAAAGAGAGAAAAAGAAATACTTTTTTCCGAGCAAAAAGAAACACACAATCATTGAATTTTCCTAAAACATTTGAACAATTTATCATTATGAGCGCATTAGTATATGACATACTTGTAAAAATAGGACCACTCAAATAATATCAACGTAATATCTATCAAAATAATTCATGTAGAGCTTAGATAAGCAAAACCGAATCAAACAATATCATTTTATACCGCATAGAGTTTTTTTAAGATTACTTTCTTGCATATCAAAATAATACAATTTATATCTAAGTGTTTCGTCATCGATCTTTTAAAAAAAAGCTTGCATTGTCGATTCCTCTCGGGCCTTCTCTCGAGCAATTCAGTCAAACAGAAAACAATAGACGACAACATTATGTCTAACACATAAATGAGCATCATAAGATATATGATACTTCGTAATATATCAAAATTTACGTCAACACATTAACCTAACTACACCTTGCGAAAATTGATACATCTTGATGATATACTTGGCCCGATCATGTACGAATACCCAATCCATATGTCTTTAAACTTGGCTTGATCAGCCCATACCATTACTTCCGCTTGCCACTATGCAGATCAGCCCATACCAATGTTTCTATGAAGATCTCAAGGTTATATAAATAACATTATTTCTAATTTTCATCCAACCCTACTCATCACATAGAAACATCCGCTTACCACTTTCTTTCATATCACATCACGACTAAAAAATTGAGCAGATCCCATGGCCTCATTTTTTGATGTTAAATTTCATCCATTATCTAACCATTTTGCTATTTTTTAGTCAAAGAAAATTAGATCAATTAAATCTTAGCCACCTTTATCTTCATTCTTTATTGTTCAAAAAATAATCACAAAGTTAACCATCTTCTTGGCATCCTTAAACTAAACAATTGCAAGATCTTGTTTTTATTAAATCGAACCCCATCTATATAACGAACCTCCATGGTTTCCATGGTTTCTGTCACATCCGTAACACCAACCCACGAAGAACAAAGTAGTCTTTGGCTTCAAGATCTTATGAGGTCTCGGGTAAGTTATATTTGTGTTGTTGTGTTTTGATAGATACCTGTTAAGTTTCCACTTCTTCCAGATGATGCACCAGTCTACACGGAGTTGCACTAATGATATGACGACTTTGTGACATCTAAGCGCTTAAAAGCAGCAATAGAATCTTCCATGGACATTGAAGGAAGAAGATCACCCTCTACTTAGTCCTTTCTCTGGTGGGGTGTTAAACTTTTGAGAGCCAACCGACATACAAACTACAGTTTTGACATTTGTGAATGTGATTTGGAGAAAAAGTGGTGTGCTTATATATGGTTTTTTCTATGTAACTCCTTGTCTTCGTCTTCCTGTCATTTATTAACTGAAGCTGACATCTAATATTAAATCTGTTTGTATTCCAAGAGTACGTTACGAAGTACAGTATAAGTTTTTTTATAGTGTTTACTTTGTATGAGTTTTCTATCATAAATATTCACAATTATTGTCTTAATGACACCCAATTTAATATATAAGGACTGAGTCTTTATAGATATAAGATGACAAAGATATATGACATCAAACTGTACGAAACACCAGAAGGTATGGAACATAAATTCTACCTTTTCCATCATTTGCTATGGGAACACCATCAAATGCCATGACAATATCTTCTTTCTTTAAGATATTATATGCATTGGAAAGTGGATTTATTCTGTTATCAAGTACCTGTCATATCACAGGGCATGCCAAAGTATTCACGAAGTTGAGGATTTTCAGTAGGTTGGCATGACAAGCCTAAAGAGCATACACCGGAATAATTCCCACTCGCTTCAACACCATCAACAAAATGATTTATAACAGGTACAGGAATTATGTAACTGCAAAATAGATACGCCATCAAAAAGTTTACCAAGTTTTTAGTAATTCAAATGTATGGATACTACTGACCTTATATTTTCCGCCCCTGAGGGGTTTTGGAACACAACTCCGGCAACCTTATCACGCATGATTGCTGGTCCTCCACTATTTCCTGGATTTACAGGTGCATCGATATGTATTGCCAGCACCTGAGTGGCTCCATGTACATATTGTGTAGGTTCAATTCTTGATTATGCACAACCTGCCTCAAGACAATCCACAAACAGAAGGTAATCGTATGACCTGGAACGATCGTGGGTCCCAAAAAGATGGAATCTCGAGGACTAACACTTCCACCCAGAGTGCATGAGGCCCTAGAAACCCTTAGATGTTGTGTATTCATTATCAACCTTATGAATTTTCTCATAGCCCCACTTCCAGTGACAAATCTATGGATCGAATAATTAGTATAGTCCTTGATAAGAAAATAGACAACCAATTGAGATATAATCTCTACTAGTGACTATAAAGGCAAGCTTGTTCGTACGCCGATCATCTAAAACAACAATGGAAATGAATAAGACCATTTCATAACTCCCATAAGTAAATTTTCTGATTAGTTAACTATAACTAACATAATCAGACATTATCACTCACAATCACACATTACTAAAAATATATACTTTCACATTTTCACAAAACGAAAAGCTAAAAATCTAGTAATGAAAAAAAGGAGAATTCCGTATCAGCAATAGAAACACTATAATCTGAACCTCAATGAGAATACAGAAACGCGTATTCAGTCAATTGGTACATTTCATAACTTGGGAGATGACGGTGAAAGAGCGAGTGTTAAGAAGGGGAAAGTAGAAAAAGAGACAAACACACGTGCGCTCTTTCTGCCAAAGCAATAAGCTCCCATTGTTAATAAATCGTAACAACAGCGACATACTGATATTACTCGCTATTTTTTATTGTATGCTCAAAAGAGCATGTATTCAAGTTGAACTCATAGTGGACCTACACGTTCCTAGAACTTAAGTTCAAGTATTAGAGCTGATAGGTTAAAAGCATTTAATTATTAAAAGCTAGGATTAGCGGGTGGAATTTAGTATTCTGTTTTTCCAAACGGGTCAGATAAAAAACATTAATCAAAAAGGAAACTGATGACCTGCCCTTTATTGTTGAAGTCGATCGTCTCTCCTGGATATTTTGATGACATGATTATGTAAATGTGATGACATGGCACTAATCTTTGATGTTCCGTTACCAAACGGATTTGGTTCCTTGTCTTTAGTGGCACTTTTATCTGGAGCTTCTGCCACTGATTGGAACACAATAGCCAGAGTTGATGGAAGCAGTTGCAGACGGCCAAACGCAAAGTTGAATACGGGTGCTGGTGTAGATGAAGGTAAAATAGTGGTGGCAGCTGTGGGTAAATGGGTGGAAGTCTGGTTAGTGTTAGTTCATGCTCGTTGGATGAGCCAAATGTGGCTAGGGGTGTGTGAGCTTATTTGGGGCACACACATTAAACATTAGAATACGCTTCAATATTTACGTATACGCTTCTAAAAAATAACCCGTTTTGGACATGAATGGTTAAGACATGAATCTATTGAGTTCCTTAAGTCCCTGGCTGGCTAAGAAGGTTCTAGAAAGATTATAAAAGTGTCTACATTCGTTTGAATGCAGAGATAAGGAGTAAAGTAGAGTTGTGATAAGTTAAGGAGTGTTTGGGATAAGGCTTAAAGTTCAATTTTAAACATTATCTCAACTAGGGTTTGAAGGGTATATAAACCCCTCACCCCTGCTCATAACTCACGACTAAAATCACTTAAAACACAACAATAGTATCTGTTTTCCCATCTTCTTCATTCAAATCAATAAACCTAATATTAGGGTTTATAGATTTTGAATTACATCTCAAATCATAAACACTTGCATTCTATACAATCCAAGGTGTTTTGGAAACTTAGAATCAATCCTAAGGTTGCTAAAACAAAGTCTTAAACGAAGGTTTACGAGCTGGTTAATCGTAACAGCTCGTCGAATGTTTTGGTTGCTGTCTGGTCGTTCTCGGACAGAACAACTGTTTTTTTGTCGCACAGTGTTGTCAGATATTGGACAACACAGAGATCCGGGTTATTGGACAGAGAATGATATCGGACAAAACTACAGTTTAGGCTGTTTTAGTTTTTGATCCGTTTTGGGCTACGACACTTGGTGTTTGGGTATACGTGGAGTTCGGCTAGCAATCCGGACGTGTTCGTTTGACGTGTTTGTGTGAGCAACCGTAGAGGTGGTATATTTTATCACTCGTTTTAGTTTCATTGCTTTTGGACGAAGGTTAGTTTTCGCGTTTCCTTTATTGTTTATTATTAATTACGTGTTAATCATAATTGCTCAAACAAGATCCAATCCGTTGCGTACTCGTAGTTAATTGGTTAACTAGATTTTAAATCATAACAGTGGCATCACGAGTCATGCTCGTTTGGTGGTTATGGGTTACACGTTTTACATAAACACGCGAAACCGCATGCATGAAACCTAATGTAGTTATTTGTTTTATTTTTATTTGACAATTAAATTGTGTACTTGTCATTAATTATAAAAAATAACAAGATGGTAATTATTAAAATTAATTGTTAATTAGAAACATATAATTAAAATTAAATGGTTAATTAGAATACATAAAATAATAATAAAAATTAATAGTTAATTGTTTTGCCATGATTATATTATGTGTTATCCGACTATAAGACTCGCTACAATCACGTAATGTGATGCATGGGGCGATTTAGGGACTTGATGAAAACCTAATGAGAGTCTTATGGTTCTTTGTTTGGGGAAGACTCTTCGGGGTCTCGGATTTATGTGTTTATTTAATGTCTTATGCTTATTGTATTTGTTTTCCTAATTGCATTATTGTTACATGTTTTTCAAAACACCTAATTGCATGCAATATGGATAAATACTTATAGAGAAAATTGGTCAATATTTTACACGCCTAAATACATGCTCATTGTGACCGGTTATGTGTTACGTGGAAAAGTGTTTTATAAAATAAAAGGACCTAAACACTATTGAAACACGCTTTCATGAAAATAAAAACTGGACGCTATGGACTCATGGGATGTACGGGTCACCCACTAGAACAAACTATAAGGCGGGTATAAGCCGGTGCGCACAGTCACACTTAAAGGATATCCGACTATTGCCTAGCGCTGGTCTGGTCCTGCGCTTGCTTGCGAGTTCGATTTGAGCTACCGTGAACCATCGTAGATCACTACAGTGTCATTACTAAAATTTTTTAAAATCGTGCTACAAAGTTGTTTACATGCTTCTTTGTACACATGTTTTACCACATTTATGTGTTATACCCTATGTGAATTTTAAGTGTATGCCAGCCAACTAAGAACACGTGCATTTGATTTGGCTTCTCTGGACAGTCCTAAGGGCCTTGTCAAACCCATGGAAAATTTTTCACGACGGTCAGACCCTGTGTGATATTTGCATGTTCTTGCTTGGTTAACTTAACTCGAGTATGCACGGTCAGACCCTGGACCCGAGGCATAAGATGAGACTAAACATGCTCATGACACTACTACCGTTTTACTAGTGTCTTGAACGGTCTCATAAAGTCTAAGAGTTGCATGTTATGCAATTAACGCTCGTCGCTTACCTCTTGCCCCACCTGTTTACATATTGGACAGTCCTTTTTTAATGAGTGGGAGTACAAGATAGATCTTAGTCTTAATTAGTAATTAATTGGGTAGTTAATTCTATTAAGAATGTAATTATCGAAAATACTAATTGTTTGAACTTTTTAATTGTAGATGACTACCAATGTCGGAAACAATTCGGTACTCGGGAGTTTCTTCGAGAAACACAAACTCACTGGGCCTAACTTCATTGATTGGTACCGCCAGTTGCGCATTATCCTATCAGCTGAAGACAAGGAACAATACTTGGAACATCTAATTCCTGTTGCACCTGTTGCAACTCCTGGTCACCAAGTCCCTCCCGATGCTCTTGCAGCTCATGCTGCTTGGGTCAAAGGGTCAAAGGACATTGCTTCCCTTATGCTCATGACTATGGACTTAGAGATCCAACGAAATCTAACCTATCTCGGAGCATATGACATGTTGCAGGAGCTGAAAACCATGTTTTCTCAGCAAGCAGAACTGGAACTTCTTCAAACTGCGCGTGAATTTCACGGGTGCAAGCTTGAGGATGGTCAAAATGTAGGATCATATGTTCTTAAGATGAAGGGCTACATTGAGAACTTGGAGCGTCTTGGTCACCCCGTGACTGTTATCAATGGAATAAGCCTGATCTTGATAGGCCTTTCCAAGGAGTATGACAGTTTTGTTCAAAACTTCCACATGCATGGCATGGGGAAGACTGTGAATTTGGTGAATGAACTGCATGCCATGCATAAAAAACATGAGCAGACACTTCCCAAGAAGGTTGTTTCACCTGCACTTCATAATGTGCGTGCAGGCTAGGTCCAGAAAAACCAAGGTAGAAAACCGCCTAAGGCTGCGAAGGGCAATTATGGTAATGGAAAGAATAAGTTGGCTTATGCTCCCGAGCACAAACCATCTTATGCTCCCAAGAACAGAAATCCTCCACCACCTAAAAAGGATAATCCTGCTAAGGACGACCCCTGTCACAAATGTGGTCAGATAGGTCACTGGAAACGGAACTGTCCCGAGCACTTAGCCGAGTTGCAGAAAAAGAAGAGGTTGTCTCAAGAAGCCAACACTTCAGGTATTTTCACTATAGAACTATATTCCCTTCCGAGTAATTCGTGGGTATATGACACTGGTTGTGGTAATCACATTTGTAATAATACTCAGGGTCTAAGGGGAAGTAAGAAGCTGAATCCAGGAGCTTTGAATCTGTACATGGGCAATGGTCAACGTACAGGAGTCGAAGCTATTGGAAATTATCATTTATGTCTCCCTAGTGGATTAGTTATTTTTTTGAACAATTGTCATTATGCTCCCTCTATCACTAGAGGGATTATTTCAGTTTCTGGTTTGTTTAAAGATGGGTTTGTAAACTGTTTTGATTCGAATAATGCAATTTCAGCTTATAGGAATAACGTTGTTTATTTTACTGCTATTCCCCGAGGGGATGGCATTTATGAAATTGATATGTCTTGTTCTAAAACAAATGATGGTTCTATGTTTGCTGTTAGCAATAAAAGAGCCAAATTAACTTTGGACTCTACTCTCTTGTGGCATTGACGTCTTGGACACATAAGCAAGAAACGCATGGAGAAGTTGCAACATGATGGACTTCTCACCTCAACTGACATTAAGTCATTTGAAAAGTGTGTCTCTTGTATGTCTGGGAAGATGGAAAGAAAACCCTATTCACATCAAGTGGAAAGGGCTAAAGATCTACTTTGACTAATACATACTGATGTTTGTGGCCCATTTAGAATCGTGTCAAGGCAAGGAGCTAACTACTTTGTCACTTTTACTGACGACTTTAGTCGGTATGGTTATGTTTACCTATTAAAGCATAAACATGAAGTATTTGAGACATTTAAAGTGTTTCAAAAGGAAGTAGAAAATTAACTCGGTAAGACCATAAAATCACTACGATCTGATCGTGGAGGTGAATATGAGTCAAGAGTTTTTGGATCATCTTAAGGAGCATGGGATTCTTTCCCATCGAACTCCTCCCTACACACCTCAACATAATGGGGTGTCTGAGAGGAGGAATCGAACACTGATAGACATGGTTCGAACCATGATGAGTTAAACTACTCTTCCAAAGTCCTTTTGGGATTATGCCCTTGAATCTGCTGCACGCATACTCAACATGGTTCCAACTAAGAAGGTTGAAAAGACACCGTTCAAAGTATGGCATGGGCAAGCCCCTAAGTTGTCTTACTTAAGAGTCTGGGGTTGTGAAGCTTTGGTTAAACGTGATATAATGACCAAACCTGACAAACTTGAACCCAGATCTATTAAGTGTATCTTTGTAGGATACCCAAAGGAAACGATGGGATATTCCTTCTACTACCCACATGAGAACAAAGTTATTGTTGCTCGGAATG
Organism: Glebionis coronaria; assembly: GCA_025667525.1. NCBI lineage: Eukaryota > Viridiplantae > Streptophyta > Magnoliopsida > Asterales > Asteraceae > Glebionis > Glebionis coronaria. The sequence continues at coordinate 290,947 of JANFOE010000782.1, read as the reverse complement.
CTGAGTTCTTTGAGAGTAATCTCTTAGATCAAGAAGCAAGTGGGAGTATAGAAGATCTTGAAATTATTCAAGATGAAGATACAAATCCTTCTGATGACACTGGCTTAGATCATGACGAGGATGATCAAGAAATTGAAGAACCTCAAAGTGATATCAATCCCATTCGTAAGTCCTCTAGGACACGCCGTGCACCAGATCGAATGTGTTTATACGTCGATGCTGAGGAGCATGAGTTAGGGGATCTTAGAGAACCCGCTAACTATAAAGCTGCATTATTGGATCCTGAATTCGAAAAATGGCTTAATGCGATAACTGTGGAGATGCAATCCATGAAAGATAATGATGTCTGGGTATTAGTTGATCTTCCTCCTAACGGTAGAACCGTTGGTAGCAAGTGGCTATTCAAGAAAAAGACTGACATGGATGGCAAAGTACACACCTTTAAAGCTCGTCTTGTAGCAAAGGGCTTCAGTCAAACCTACGGGGTTGATTATGAAGAGACCTTTTCTCCTGCAGCAGACATTGGAGCTATAAGGATTCTTATAGCCATAGCCGCGTTTTATGACTATGAGATTTGGCAAATGGATGTCAAAACCGCCTTCCTCAATGGACATCTTTCCGAAGAAGTCTATATGGTGCAACCTGAGGGTTTTGTCGATCCTAAATATCCTAACCGAGTATGCAAGCTCAAGCGTTCCATTTATGGACTTAAGCAAGCATCTAGGCAATGGAATAGGCGTTTTAATGATGAGATTAAGAAATTCGGTTTCACTCAGAATCAAGATGAGCCATGTGTATATCATAAAGTCAGTGGGAGTAATGTTACTTTCCTAATCCTATATGTTGATGACATATTACTCATGGGGAACAATATTCCAATGTTGAAAAGGGGTAAAATCCTACCTTGGAAAATGTTTTGCTATGAAAGATTTAGGAGAAGCTGCATATATTCTTGGAATCAAGATCTACCGAGATAGATCTAGACGGTTAATTGGTTTATGTCAATGTGCTTACATTGAGAAAATCTTGAAAAGATTTCATATGGAGAATTCCAAGCGTGGAACTATCCCAATGCATGAAAGCCCTAAATTGAGTAAGTTACAATGTGCTGTTTCACCAGCTGAAAAGCAACGCATGCAAAATGTTCCTTATGCCTCGGCTATAGGATCAATTATGTATGCTGTGAGATGTACTCGTCCTGATGTTACGTTCGCTCAGAACATAACAAGCCGGTTTCAACAGAGTACTAGTGAACTTCACTGGACTGCTGTTAAAAATATTCTTAAGTATTTACGGAATACTAAGGATATGTTTCTGGTTTATGGTGGTGACGAAAAACGAGAGCTCAGGGTTTCCTGCTACACTGATGCTGGATATCTGACAGATGCTGATGACCTAAAATCTCAGACTGGATATGTTTTCGTTCTAAATGGATGTGCTGTTGACTGGAAAATCACAAAGCAAAGTATTTTTGCAACTTTATCTACAGAAGCTGAGTATATAGCTGCTTTTGATGCAGCTATAGAGGCTGTTTGGATTCGTAAGTTCATTTCTGGGCTTGGTATTGCGCCCACAATTGAAGATCCCATTGATATGTATTGTGACAATACTGGAGCCATTACTATAGCTAATAAAAGCGGAGTCACCAAGGGTGCTAGACATTTCCGCGCAAAAGTTCACTATCTTTGAGAGACCATTGAGATGGGTGATGTCAAGATAGCAAAAGTTCATACAGATGACAATCTAGCTGATCCATTTACGAAGGCGTTAGCATTCCCTAAGCTTTCTAAATTGACTCGGGGTATTGGTATGATACAAGCTAGTAGTCTCATGTAAATATGTATGTTGATTAGTATTTGGATAATTTGGAATTGTAAGACAGTTTTATTTTTATAGATAAATAAAGATACGAGGTATTTGTTATTTCATTCATATATAATTTGTTATTCTATATTTGCATGTTTAATCCATGAATGATTTAATCATTCTAAATATCCATTATCGGTTAGCAATATGGGAATATTGTTTACATAAGGCAAATATTCTGTGAGAATGAGAATTGTTCTAAGCCAAACTCATATGTATTCATAAGGGATGCATATTGGATTCCACAACTTCAAACATTTACTTTTGGATCCTTGTCATGAGTAAGATGTTGAAAATGGTCTGTTAAGTCATCCTTAGACTTGAGATGCAAACAAGTTCTGCATGTGTGGATATCACTTTCTTAATTATATGCAAAACGCTGTCCTGAATAAGGTAGTTATAAAAGATATTTTTCGGAGTGATATGAAGCAGCATCCACAACACTTGTAGTCAATAAAGGATTTGTTACTCCACTTAGTATGTGCAGAATGATACCATGGCGCCTCTCTAGAATTAATCAGATAATTGTTTGGCCGAACCCAAATGGTAATCCAAGATGAATCTTGATTACATTTGGTATATCTGAATTGAATTTAATAACGAGAATCTAAATGGTTAAACTATATGGAATGAGTTAGGATCCATATCCATGGTTTAACGGTATCTATAGCAAAGGATGATAAAAGCAAGTCATAAATGACCATGCTACTGAGAATGTTCTATGAAACTATATCTCAGACACCTCTAGTTAAACAACGAGTGTGAGCGTTGCTAGACGTTTCCGTCGTTGACATTTGTGTTGTCTACTCCAATGACCAAGTGGTAGCTGTTAGTTCATGCTCGTTGGATGAGCCAAATGTGGATAGGGGTGTGTAAGCCTATTGGGGGCACACACATTAAACATTAGAATACGTTTCAATATTTACGTATACACTTCTAAAAAATGACCCGTTTTGACCCGTTTTGGACATGAATGGTTAAGACATGAATCTATTGAGTTTCTTAAGTCCCTGGCTGGCCAAGAAGGTTCTAGAAAGATTATAAAAGTGTCTACATTCGTTTGAATGCAGAGATAAGGAGTAAAGTGGAGTTGTGATAAGTTAAGGAGTGTTTGGGATAAGGCTTAAAGTTCAATTTTAAGCATTATCTCAACTAGAGTTTGAAGGGTATATAAACCCCTCACCCCCTGCTCATAACTCACGACTAAAATCACTTAAAACACATCAATAGTATCTGTTTTCCCATTTTCTTCATACAAATCAATAAACCTAATATTAGGGTTTATAGATTTTGAATTACAACTCAAATCATAAACACTTGCATTCTATACAATCCGAGGTGTTTTGGTAACTTAGAATCAATCCTAAGGTTGCTAAAACAAAGTCTTAAACGAAGGTTTACGAGCTGGTTAATCGTAACAGCTCGTCGAAGGTTTTGGTTGCTGTCTGGTCGTTCTCGGACAAAACCACTGTTTTTCTGTCGCACAGTGTTGTCAGATATTGGACAACACTGAGATCCGGGTTATTGGACAGAGAAGGATATCGGACAAAACTACAGTTTAGGCTGTTTTAGTTTTTGATCCGTTTTGGGCTATGACACTTGGTGTTTGGGTATACGTGGAGTTCGGCTAGCAATCCGAACGTGTTCGTTTGACGTGTTTGTGTGAGCAACCGTAGAGGTGATATATTTTATCACTCGTTTTTGTTTCATTGCTTTTAGACGAAGGTTAGTTTTCGCGTTTCCTTTATTGTTTATTATTAATTACGTGTTAATCATAATTGCTCAAACTAGATCCAATCCGTTGCGTACTCGTAGTTAATTGGTTAACTAGATTTTATATCCTAACAGTTAGTAATTCTTGTATTATTGGTTGAACTAATGCTTTGTTTGACTACAGAAACATCCTTAGCAGCAAATAAAAATGGTGATACCTTCTAACCACTTTCAGTGTTTGTGCCATATGTTGGCAAAGATGTTGGTTTCTTCTGTGGGGAAACCCTGTCCCTTATAGAAATTGATTGATAAATCCCAATTGTCATGCTATTTGATGGAGGTGAGCTATGTAAGTTATTTCCCATCTTATGCTCATTTAACAACAGACCCTAGGACGAGATTGGAGGGATCATAGGATAAGTCGGTTTTGAAATTGGAATGTGAGTTAGCATAACAAACGGTGGTTGACCACCACCTCCTATAAACAATGAAGGAGGTGCACATAGTTGTAATGCTTAAGGCATGTTGCAAGATTTCGTTCTTCTGCAATAAGAATATGGTAAGACTTGTATCTCTGGGATTTAATTATTCGCGTACTTTTCTTTTCAGATCTTGAAGCAAAATATAGAGCCTTATGATTCATCTGAGAACCTTAATTCATGTCCTGGTAAGATTACTAGGTTAATTGGTTGTTTGCTACTTGGTATCTACTATCAAGCTATTTATCTACAGCCTCGAGTGCGGAGAAACTAGAATGGGGAGACTCTGATAATTTTGGAGAAGCATCCAGAGGGATGGTTCTTGGAGCTAACATCTATACCCTTATCAGTTAATCATTTAGTACCAAGCAACTTTTGTATTGTTACTTTGTACCTTTGTGTTGTGTAAACTTCATCATAACAAGTTATCCTTGACAATTTATGCGCTTTCAGCAAAGTAGTGTGCCTTCACTCTTTGACTCTTTGAAAGAGCTCCTCAATAGACATGGGGAGCTTAAATACCAACAAGATGCATATTTAACAGTTTTAGTCCTCGTACCTTAAAATCCACCAAGAGACCTTTATAAGCTACAACGATGCAGAAAAGCTTCCTATAAAGGTATACTATACTCGATTTGAAATTCATTTCGAGATTTTTAGCATGAACAAGGATACCAAAGTGTATATGTATGAAAGGAAACTTTCTTTAAACTTTATTGGTTAACAAATTTAAGGTACATGTATAGTTTAATACTTTCAGCAATGCACTGTTGGGATTTCAAACTAGTTAAACCATTAACTAGAGTACGCAGTGAAATTGATCTAGTATAACAAACACGATTAACACATAATAAAAACAATAATAAAACCAACCTTTTAATTAATTGAATAAATCAATTAATGATCTTGATCTTGAAGCTATAACGGTAAAGTAATCGTCCTCTAACGATTGCTCACACGACACGTCAAACGAACACACCACGATGCTAGTTGTAACTTCACTTTAATAGATCTTGCAACTAAAAACCCTAGATCCAAAACCCTAAGTGGGATTACGTAAGGATCGGTTTTGTATATGTTACAAGACTCTTGAAAAAATCACCAGAAACCCTAATTAGGGTTTGTATCTAATCGAACCACAAGGGAGAACTAAAACCTAGATTATGAGATCTAGGGTTTAGTAAAAGAGCTTAATACTTTATAAGAAAACCACCAAAAAGGATTGATCTTATAAAGGTTAAACCTTTAATGTGATTTTAGGTTAAAGGGAAAAATTGTTTGGTTTTGGTGTGGGGTCTGGGTCGATCGAGCACAACAAGCAAAAGGGAGAGACAAAAATTTGTGAGGGGTATGGGATTGTATTTATACACATCCTTGCACCTCCTCAAATCTTTAAGGCCCAACCCACACTTAAATTAAGTAAGTAAATAACTTAATTAGCAAACCAAAAATCCTTCTAGAACCCCTAAGGGGGTATTCGGCTGCCTATGATTATAGGGGTGTTCTAGAAGCGTTTTTCCTTCTAAAATTTAATAACGCACTCACGATAAATTAATTAATACCCGTTAATTAATTCAACCATCGTTAATTAAATAAAACGTGAAGTTTTTATTAAGCGTTTAATTATAAATAATAAAACGTAAATAAACGTGTGTTCTCCGTATTGAGTGTGTGCCCTCGATAGGCTCACGCATTTACCGATGGCTAAATGATCGCATATCTCAACAGCTCCAACTTGTGAGAGTTTAGACATACAGCGTCCATAATGAAGCATCTAGCAACACTTCATTATAACTAGCAAATGTTGAGTTAGATAGTTTCAAGAATAAGATCTTAAAAGCTAGTAATGGTGTATGATTATTTGAGCTTGTTGATAATCATCCCTTCGTTTCAATGTACCGGTTAAACCATGGATATGGATCCTAACTCATTCCATATAGTTTAAATTTAATTCCTCGTTTACAAATTAATTTAGATAGTCCAGATTGTAACAAGCATCATCTTGATTACATTTTGGGAGCGGCCATACAATTACCTAATTAATTCTGGAGGGGATCCAGGGTACTTCACTGGACTATATCAGAGTGGAGGAACGAATTCTATATTGACTGCAAGTGTCTGTGGATGCTGCTTCACAACACTTCCAATTAGAGTCGTTATAGCTAGATCTGGCGAACTAGTGTTGGACATAAAATCAAGAAGCGATATCCACACATGCACAACTTGTTTGCATCTCAAGTCTAAGGATGACCTAATCCTCACCATTTATGTATTCGAATTTACTCATGACAACGGATCCAAAAGTAAACATTCGAAAGTTGGGGGCGTCCAATATTCATATCAATGAATAACATATGAGTTTGGTTAGAACAGTCCACCATATATACTAGTATATTACCAACACTAATATTTGCCTTAATGTATACAATAATCCCATATTGTTTAACCGACAACGGACACGTTTAGAATAATTAAATATTCAAGGATTTAAACATACAAACATAGGGCAACAATAATTATACGAAGATAACAAACATCAAATATCTTTATTCATAAGAAAATAATAATTTGTCTTACAATCCCAAATTATCCAAATACTACGATAACACAGATTACATGAGACTATTAGCTGGAAGCAAACCAAATCCATGAGTTAACATGGAATGCCTTTTGAGGTCTAACGCCTTTATGAAGGGGTCAGCTAAATTGTCGTTTGTGTGAACTTTCTTCAGACTAACATCACCCAGTTCAATCACATCTCTGAGATAGTGAACTTTGGAACGATAATGTTTCGCTCCTTTAGTGATTCCTGGTTCATTAGCTATAGTAATGGTTCCGGTATTGTCACAATACATCCTCATAGGTTCATTATTTGTGGGAACAACACCAAGCCTAGAAATAAACTTCCTAATCCAAACTGCCTCTTTAGCAGCCTCTGAAGCGGCTATATACTCAGCCTCTGTAGATAAGTTTGCATGGATGGTCTGCTTTGCGCTTTTCCTGCTTACATCACCTCCATTCAACATGAAAACATATCCCATCTGAGACTTCGTGTCATCAGCATCCGTAAGATATCCAGCATCAGTGTAGCAAGCAACCATGAGCTCTTTTTTCATATCTCCTCCATAAACAAGAAACATGTCTTTGGAATGCCTAAGATACCTCATAATGTTCTTAACAGTAGTCCAGTGAGAATTGCCAGGATTTTGCTGAAATTGGCTAGTCATGTTCTGAGAGAACGCAGGTCTCGTACATCTAACATCATACATGATTGATCCTATTGCCGAAGCATAAGGAACTCTCTGCATGCGTCTCACCTCATCAGGTGTTGATGCTCCTTGAGTCTTAGATAATTTTGATTTAGTTTGCATGGGAATAAAGCCACATTTGGAATTATCCATGTTATACTTCTTCAAAATCTTATCTATGTAAGCACTTTGACATATACCAATTAACCGTCTAGGTCTATCACGTATGATCTTGATTCCAAGGATATACGCAGCATCTCCCAAATCCTTCATGGAAAAACACCTTCCAAGGTAAGCTTTTACATTTTGCAACATTGGAATGTCTTTTCCCATGAACAATATGTCATCGACATACAGGACAAGAAACACTACGCTACTCCCACTAGCTTTAATATATACACATGGCTCATCAGGATTTTGATTGAAACCAAATTTCTTGATTTCATCATCAAACCTCTTGTTCCATTGCCTTGATGCTTTCTTAATTCCATAAATGGATGTTTGAAGCTTGCATACACGATTTGGATACTTTGGATTGACAAAACCTTCAGGTTGCTTCATATAGACTTCTTCGTAAAGCAGTCCATTGAGGAAAGCGGTTTTAACATCCATTTGCCAAATCTCATAGTCATAGAACGCGACTATGGCTAAGAGAATCCTTATAGCTTTGATATCCGCAACAGGATAGAAGGTCTCTTCATAATCAACCTTGAAGGTTTGAGTGAAGCCCCTCGCTACATCTCGAGCTTTAAAGGTGTGTAAATTGCCATCCATGTCGGTCTTCTTCTTGTACAACCACTTGCCGCTAACGGTTCTAGCGTTAGGGGGGAAGGTGAACTAAGATCTAGACATCATTGTCTTTCATGGATTGCATCTCCACATTCATAGCATCCAGCCATTTGTCAGATTCAGGATCTGCTAATGCAGCCTTGTAGTTAGTGGGTTCATTATGACCCCCTAACTCATGTTCCTCATTGTTAATGTATAAACACATACGGTCAGGAGCACGCCTAGTCCTTGCAGACTTTCGAATGGGAGCTATATCACTTATAGGTTCATCAATTTCTTGATCATCCTCTTCATGATTGCTAGTGTTTTTCGAAGGATGTATATCTTCATCTTGAACTACTTCAAGATCTTCTATACTCCCACTTGCTTCTTGATTCATAAGATTGCTCCCTAGGAATTCAACATTACGAGCAACAAAAACTTTGTTCTCGGGTGGGTAGTAGAAGGAGTAACCCATCGTTTCCTTTGGGTAACCTACAAATATACACTTAACAGATCGGGGCTCAAGTTTGTCCGGTTTGATAAGCGTGTCACGCTTAACAAGAGCCTCACATCCCATGACCTTTAAGTAAGATAACTTAGGGGATTGCCCATACCATACTTCGTATGGAGTCTTTTCAACCTTCTTAGATGGAACCATATTGAGTATGAGAGCAGCAGACTCAAGAGCATAATCCTAAAAGTATTTTGGAAGAGTTGTTTGGGCCATCATGGAACGAACCATATCAAGTAAGGTTCTATTTCTCCTCTCAGACACACCATTGTGTTGTGGTGTATATGGAGGAGTTCTTTGGGAAACTATTCCATGTTCCTTAAGATGCTCCAGAAATTCATAACTCATAAATTCACCTCCACGATCCGAACGTAGTGCCTTTATGGTTTTACCGAGTTGATTTTCTACTTCCTTTTAAAACACCTTAAATGTTTCAAACACTTCATGTTTATGCTTTAGCAAGTAAACATAACCATAACGACTAAAGTCGTCAGCGAAAGTGACGAAGTAACTTTGCACCTTGTCTTGACACGGTTCTAAATGGACCACATACATCGGTGTGGATTAATTCAAGTAGATCTTTATCCCTCTCCACTTGATGTGAATAAGGTTTACGTGCCATCTTTCCAGATAAACATGAAACACACTTGTCAAAGGAATCATCATCGTTTGACTTAAGCAATTCATCAGATTGTAATTGCTTAATGCGCTTTTTGCTTATGTGGCCAAGGCGACAATGCCATAGCAATGTAGAGTCTAAATTAGATTTGGCCCTTTTGTTGCTTACAGCATACATAGAAGTATTGTTTGCATTAGAATCACACATATCAATTTCATAAATACCATTACTAGGAATAGCACTAAAATAAAACATATTATTTTTAGAAACCGAAATACTTGCATTATTCTCAAAACGATTAACAAAACCATCGTCATACAAACATAAAACTAAAACAATCCCTCTAGAAATAGAAGCTGCGTAACAATTATTCAACATAACAACTAGTCTACTAGGGAGAAATAATTGAAAAACACCAATGGCTTCAACAGCTGCACGATGACCATTTCCCACGTACAGATTCAAAGCTCCTGGCTTCAGCTTCATACTTATCCTTAGACCCTGAGTAGTATTACAGATGTGAGTACCACAACCAGTGTCATAAACCCAAGATTTATTAGGAAAACTAAAGAGTTCTATGGTAAAGATACCTAAAGTGCTAGCTCCTTGAGAGGACTTTTTTTTCTTCCACAACTCAGCGAGATACTCTGGATAGTTTCTCTTTCAATGACCAATGTCACCGCATTGGTGATAAATGGCATCCTTAGCAGGATTCTCTCTTCTTGGTGGAGGGGGAATCTTGGTTCGGGGAGTAAAGTTAGCTACTTTCTTCCCTTTACTACGAATCTTACCTTCGCAGCATTAGACGGTTTAGCCTTATTAGACTTTTGGATCCTTCATGCCCTAATAACATTAATGGTATTAGCAGTAGCAGGTGCAACCTTCTTTGGCAACGTTTATTCATGTAGCTTTAGCATGGCATGCAATTCTGGTATTGTCTTCCCCAGGCCATGCATATTGTAATCTTGCACGAACCTATCATTGTCCTTGTTCAGTGAGGCTTAAATTAGGCTAACCGCAAGTTTCAATGATACGGGGTGACCCAAAGGTTCCAAATTCTCTATGTAGCCCTTCATCTTTAAGACATAGGAGCTCACAGATTGTCCATCCTCATGTTTACACGCGTGAAAGGCACGTGCAACATCAAGGAGTTCTTGATCAGCTTGTTCAGTGAACATGGTTTTCAATTCTTCCATCATTGACCATGCGCCATGACCCTCCAAAAGTTTCTGGAGTTCAGGGGACATAGTCATCAGCATAAGGCCAGCGATTTCTCTAGACGTTTTGACCCAAGTTGGATGTAAACCGGGTCTTGCTCTGGTCCTTCATAAACATGAGGCAAAATTTCTGGTTGATCAGGAATTGGTTGCTCAAGGTATTTAACCAAGTCATCGGTTTCGAACGCTATCCTAAGAGCACGATACCAATCAATGAAGTTATTTTCAGTCAACTTCATCTTTTCAAGGAATGACTTAACAACCGTGCTGTTTAAGCAAGAGTTTTGGTTATTATTCGTCTACAAAATAAAAGTTCAACGATTAGTATTTTCGATAATTACATTCTCAAAGAATTAACTACCCAAGTAATCATTATGGGACTAAGATCCTTGCTTGCACTCCCACTTAATATTAGAGGTCCGACCGTCTAGTATCAAGTAGGGCACAAGAGGTAAGCGACGGGCGTTAATTGCATTACAAGTGCAACTCTTAGATTTATGAGACGATTCATGAAGTTTATTTGTTGTAGAGTGTTTGGATGGGATGTTCTCTCATCTCTTTCGAGCACCTTTGAACATCTCAAACAAACTTGTTCTACATTTAATAAAGTCATGAGTATGTTTCATCTCATCTTTATGCCTCGGGTTCCGAGTCTGACCGGGAACTCGACTTTAAGTCGTACCAATTTGAAGCTGTAATTATTGGCAAAGGTCTGACCAATGACAAAGATCGCCTCAGGTATGTAATTCGCCCTAGGTCTGACCAGATGACGAAAAACTACTACAAGTGCTTCTAAATTGGATGACATAGACTTAAAAATTCAAATAGGTATCACATAAGTTTAGAAAAACAAATTTCAAAGTGTGTAAAAGAATGCATGCAATTCATTCTCTTAGCACAAGTTAAGAAAACAATTTATTAACTTTTTGGTTTTGGCGTGTTTTACCACGGGAGAAGATTAAAGAGAGATCAAACCCTATATCCTACTCTTAATGCACTCGAAGGTGCAAGTGCTTGGGATAATTATCCCATAAGTGCTGAAATACCTATGGAACACGGGAGAAGATTAAAGATCCCTCAAACCCTATATAGCTCGACTAGAGCACGAAGTGCAATAGCAAGTCCATCATTAGTAAAACACAAAATGGTGTTGCAATTTTAAGTATTGTAAACCAATTAATTTTGCAAATCACGTCGTTGAGAAGATAGTTTATAAGCCATCATTACGGTATGTAAGCCCAACTCGAGTGACAATATGATTTCGCAACATAATTAGAATACAATAAAACCAAGTTTCATAGTTCTTATGTCAATATTAAGATTTGTTCAAAAATCAAGATTTTAACAAATAAACACATAGCCGATTCGCAAGGAAAATATGGTGTATTAATATGACATAATTTTTAAAGCTAGTTTCGATATAAGTAGAATCCGTTTTTACGATTCATAGAATCTTGAACTATTACGTTTTGCAATTCATAATGGAAAACAAATAAGCACATAAAAACAGACTAGAAGGGGGTAGAAGCAGAAGACAGACTCTATATGAAAGCGATAAATCATATAAGATCCAAGTCTCGAATGAGTCTTCCCCAAATTGAGGACCAAAGACCCTCATCAAGTTTTCGAGCAAGGTACTTGATGAAGTGCAAAGTATCACAAAAGTGAGATGCAGAGGTCTTTGACGGATAATAAAAAACAAAAGTAATTGTTAACCGGTTCAATTTTAACCTACCCAATTTAATAGATCTAGATCAAGATTAAAACTTTATGACAAGTATGCATGTAATTGTCATAAAAACATAAATAAAAAGAGATTTTAAAGCGAAGCAAGCGTGTTTTATTCTATGTGTAACCCATGAATGCCATACGATTTGACTAGTGATGCTACTGTTGGGATTTAAAACTAGTTAAACCATTAACTACGAGTATGCAGCGGAATAGGTCTAGTATAACAAACATGATTAACACATAATAAAAACAATAATAAAACCAACCTTATAATTAATTGAATAAATCAATTAATGATCTTGATCTTGAAGCTATAACGGTAAAGTAACCGTCCTCTAACGATTACTCACACGACACGTCAAACGAACACACCACGATGCTAGTGGTAACTTCACTTTAATAGATCTTGCAACTAAAAACACTAGATCCAAAATCCTAAGTGGGATTACGTAAGGATCGGTTTTGTATACGTTACAAGACTCTTAAAAAAATTACCGGAAACCCTAATTAGGGTTTGTATATAATTGAAGCACAGGGGAGAACTAAAACCTAGATTATGAGATCTAGGTTTTAGTTAAAGAGCTTAAGACTTTATAAGAAAACCACAAAAAAGGATTGATCTTATAAAGGTTAAACCTTTAATGTGATTTTAGGTTAAAGGGAAAAATTGTTTGGTTTTGATGTGGGGTTTGGGTCGATCGGACGCAACAAGCAAAGGGGAGAGACAAAAATTTGTGAGGGGTATGGTATTGTATTTATACACATCCTTGCACCTCCTCAAAATCTTTAAGGCCCAACCCACATTTAAATTAAGTAAGTAAATAACTTAATTAGCAAACCAAAAATCCTTCTATAACCCCTAAGGGGGTATTCGGCCGCCTATGATTATAGGGGTGTTCTAGAAGCGTTTTTCCTTCCAAAATTTAATAACGCACTCACGATAAATCAATTAAAACCCGTTTATTAATTTAACCATCGTTAATTAAATAAAACATGAAGTTTTTATTAAATGTTTAATTATAAATAATAAAACTTAAATAAACGTGTGTTCTCCGTATTGAGCGTGTGCCCCTGATAGGCTCACGCATTTACCGATGGCTAAACGATCGCATATCTCAACATGCACAACAGATGACAAATAACTATTAGCATTTAGTAAGGGGATGCAAAAACTTTAATAATTTGAATATGCAACAAACAGGATTCACCTAAGTCAATAATCAAATAACTTCCCTGATTATTAGAGGTGGTGAAATCAAGAAAGGTGGAGTAACTATTCAGTACAGATGGAACTGGACCCACAACACTATATCGCTTACTTATTGGCAAATAGCTTGGTAAAGGTTTTCCATGCTGATAAATACTTGATAGCTGTTATTATCAATTTAGCACCGCTGACCGCTTAGATGTATCAGAATGCCACCTATACTATTCCGTAAACTGCCCAGCTACATTTCAGTATAAACAAAAAATATTACATGTAAGTGCTGAAGGATCAAACTCCCAACAGCCTCTCAAGCATCCATTTTTCTCTGTATGTCTGGGGCCTTATAAACCAACTTTTTACCAGGCACACGCGTCAGGGACATAACTTGTATACAACTTTCATCAATCTCAATAACCTCAACAATGTCAAATTTGCCAACTTTCAGATCAGCAGAAGTAGGTTCATCACCCATATTTTCTGTACATAGCCCAAATCTGTTGTGCCCTTGGATATATATTAAATATTACGTGACCACTAGCCTCTGCAGTTACAACATGTGAAAAGGAATCAAGTGGAAGTAGTTTCAGTCTACCTCCAGAGAATTTGAATAAACCACAGGCATTGTATTGGATAGTGTGGTTAGGCGGAGCATCACATAGTTTAAGTTAAATGTACTCTAACAGTATGAGATTCAGTCTTTTTAATATGATCAAAGCATTGATGAACTCCCTTATTATGTTCCCAAAATGCCCATATCTGGCCCACTTTAAACTTCTGAATATGCTTGTCATGACTGAAAATTGCACTGAATTTGTAGCTGAAGACATCTTGGGGCTATTTGTGAACTTTTTGGAGATAGTGTCTAAATCACCATCCTTGCAAAAAGACTTTTGACCATCACTGACTTCTTCTTTTATACCATTAACTTTCTTGTTTCATGTTTTTATCTCCTCCCTTCAATTTTCTCGGTGATCGACCAAGATTTAGCGTTCCCTTATCAAGACCATTCGTTTGCTTCTTTGGGGTACTTGTAAAACTAGAAGCAGGTTTCACTTCATCCGAAGACTGAGATGTTGTGTTGACTTTGTTAGAATAGTAATACTCGTCAGGATCATCTGGCGGAGAAGCTATATCGAGCTCAAAGGACCCAACAAGTACGCCAGCTCTTTTGGTTCTGCTCAGTTTTACCGACTTGATGCGATCAGAAAATCTAAGTAACTCATTAGATGACTCTAATACGAACAAATAAGTACTGCAAATGACCCCTTTTAAGCTTAAAAATTACAAACTTGTTGCAACTTCACGATACAGGCAGAAAAACATATTTAGATGACTCGTTTAATTTTCATATGCAGTATATAAAAACTATACTAAGCGATATGCAAGGTGAAACAACTTCATCTAATAAAGGCAGATACCAAGTTAGAAAGCTGGGAATAATTGACAATAGCAAAGTATTCATGGAGCTACTGCAACAACTTACAATATGTGACCGTGTATCAGACGAAGCATCCAAAAAATGATATGAAGAATTCAAATCTTACGACGGTGGTCATACATGTACCTGCCAAAAGTTTAAATTTCAGTACACATCTTTAGAACCTAATGTAGACGTACACAAGCTATAGTAAATTCAAATTTCTACTTTATTATTGTACTCATTTGGAGCCTGACATACACGTGAACAATCTATAATCAAACCAGGTCAAGATATAATCAAGTCGAGTAGATATACATAGTCTCTAACGTTAACTAGGTCACTACAAAATTTGTAGAACGAAGTAAACACTTTTCAGCTTCATGTTCAGTTAAACTTATATGTGTATTATAGATAACCGGGAGCAAAGGGGGGAGAATCATACTAAATCTAATATATTTTAATTATTCGACTATAGAAATATAATCAAATAATAAATGCACTAAAAAGTTCTTGATGTTACTGGCTCGTTTCTGATATGAGGATACAACCGGTGAGCTCTCACCAGTACTTGTGACTCTACAAGGGGTGCCAGGACTTGCATCTATGTTTCTACCATATGATGCCTCTGTTTCGTTATTGTTTAAGACTGGGTCACAGCTGCTAGAGACACGGGGCGTCTTGAAGATCCACTTGATTGCAAAATATGAGAACTCAGATAACTGTCTACACCGATCATATTAGTTACTGTAAATAGGAAAGTAGGCGTTTCACATTGTATTTCGCCAACTCGGCGAAAAGTAAGTTAATCATTCATCCCGTTCCCTCAATTTATATACAATTAACATCAATAATCACACACGCAGATGCATAGGAAGTGAGTGAAGCCTATAATAATAAATAACTTACTTTTTCTCCGAGCGTCTATGTGAAACATCTACTTTCCTGATTAACCAAAATGATCAACATACTCTCAGTTTTCATATCAGTATATTAATTTTTGCTGATATGTCACTCTGTCACAACATATCGAATTGTTTAGAAATATTGGATGAGATCCACATCATGAACCCCCACCCATTGGCAGGCTTAGATCATGTCAAGAATATAGTGACAAATGAGTTACCATAGAAACAAAAAAGGGTATTTACGCGGCTGCCTTTGTACAATCTCGATAGTAATATTTTTTTATCAATCTTTTGGGTTCTCAAACTTACTGAAAGTGAAATCTAACCACTTTGTTTATGCGAAAGTGACATAGTTGATTAATCCGAAAGTGGATTAGCAATATAATTTCTTTCCTGACATTTTTATTGTTCCCCTTTGTCCGACATGTTTTTTATTTACCAACATTTAGTTAATTTATTCCAAAAATCGATTTAATTTTTATCCGAAAGTTGTTTTTATTTTTATTCCGAAAGTCAATCATTTTTAGTTTTATTTTTCCGCAAGTTTTTATTAGTATTTTATCCGAAATTTTTAATTTTTATTAAATGCCCGTTTTAGTATTTGTCTCGTTCTTTATTACTTGTCATTTTCTTTAGTTTATTTTTAATAGTTTTCGCATTTACTTTTTAAGTAGAAATAGATACCCATATTTTCTTTTATCCACCAGGAACGACTGAGTCACACTTTGAACCGAGATCAATTCGAATAGACCAACAAAGAACAATTTTTCTTCATTAAAATTCAGTCATTAATTAATCTACAGTATCATCCCGGCAAGGCGAATGTAGTGGCATATGCTCTTAGTAGGAAGTCGGGTATGATCAACGGCATTAAGATAGAGGAAGAAATTATACGAGACTTGGGCGACTGGGTATTGAATTTATGGTACGAGGACAACATGGCTACCGGCTAATCTTAGAGTTGAGCCTGACTTACTCTCTAGGATCAAGGAAGCTCATAAGGATGATGGTGAAATCTAAGCGATTATTCAGAATCTAGATCAGCAAACGGAGTTTCGGGTAGATAACGACGGTATCTTATGGCAGGGCACTAGACTTTGTGTTCCTGATGATCTTACACTCAGGGAGGTGTTATTGGCTGAAGCTCATAGCTCCCCATTCTCTATTCATCCGGGTTCCACCATGATAGACCACGACATCAAACAACATTTCTGGTGGAGTGGCATGAAGCAGGATGTTGCTACCTATGTCTTCAAATGTCTTACCTGCCATCAGGTTAAGATCGAGCATCAACGATCTGGTGGTCTACTATTGGACATTCTAGAGTGGAAGTGGGACAAGATCTCCATGGACTCACGGGACTTCCGCAGACCAAGAGGAAGCATGATGCCATTTGGGTTATCGTCGACCGCCTTACCAAATCAGCTAATTTTTACCAATCCGCAAGGATGACGTAGTTAGAAAATTGGCTGATCTTTATCAGAAGGGGATCATGAGACCTCATGGTAGTCCATCCAATATCATCTCGGACAGAGATCCTCGTTTTACTTCGCGATTCTGGAAGAGTCTGTAGAAAGCTTGGGGTACCAGACTTAAGCTTAGCACATCTTTTTATCCTCAGACAGGCAGACAATCGGAGCGTACCATTCAAACACTAGAGGACATTCTTCGAGCGTGTGCTTTAGAATGGAAAGGAAGTTGGGATGACTATATCTGCTTGGTAGAATTTGCATACAACAATAGTTGGCACGCCAGCATCAAGTGTGCACCGTTTGAGATGTTGTATGGCAGAAATGTCGCTCCCCAATCTGCTTGGATCAGGTTGGTGAGCGAATTATTGAGGGTCCAGAGATGATAGAGATGACCAATGAGAAAGTCATTGTAGCTAAGGCGAAACTGCAAGAAGCTCGTGCACGTCAAAAGAGTTATGCCGACAAGCATCGTAGGGATTTGCATTTCAACGTGGGAGATCATGTCTTTCTCAAGGTATCACCGGCGCGTGGAGTTAGGCGTTTTGGAATAAAAGGAAAACTCGGGCCTCGATTCATCGGACCGTTTGATATCCTCGAACGAGTTGGTGAATTATCATATCATTTAGCGTTGACTCTGCAGCTTTCTCACGTTCATAACGTTTTCCATGTGTCCTTACTCAGAGGGTACAACTATCATCCCCTTCATATGGTTCAGTATCCACTCGAACTGATTCGTGAGGATCTTACTTTCATTGAGGAGCTCGAACGAGTTCTTGATCGTTAAGAGTGGAAGCCACTTGGGAGACGGAGGAGACTATCCGGACTTCTTACCCTTATTTCAAGCTTTGATTCAAGTAAGTTTTTCTTTCAACTTACATTATCTATAATTCTGAGACGAATTATTCTTTTTAGAGGGGAAGATTTGTAAAACCCGCATATAAATATCATGAACAATACATCATGGAAACATACGAACCAAGCATAGAAATACCACGAAGAGTACATCATGTAAACATACGAACCAATTAAAACTTTCCATTTATGTTATGTACACGTGTCACGAATATTAATTAAGAGAGAATACGTATGTTATTATGCACGATAAATAATTATCACATATAATAATTTCACGAACATTTAAGCACACGATAATTATTACGTATACTAATTATAACACGAATATTAGAACACGACATACACGAAGTATAACTAACACGAATAGTAAAACACGAACTAAAACGACTAATAAGCACGAGCGTATACGAGTAATTTTTCAACTTGGGAAAACGTCGGGTTTGCCTTCGGGCTTGTTGTAGTCGCGGACAAGGAGGGAGAAAAGGGCCCAGGCCCATTTTAATTTTAACTAAATGAAATAAAAACTACAGAGTTTTCCCAAAACAGATTTTATTTTACAAAAATTAAAACCCTAGCCTCCTTTTTGGTTCTTCTAGCCGCGGCATCCCCAAGAGACAAAATGGGGTTCGTTTTTGGAGTTTTGATTGTGAATAACTACGTGTTCGTGATCGTGATCCTAACCTTTGTTTGATTACACGTTTGGTATATTCAAAAACATTCATCCTTTAATTCTTTTTATTTAATTAGTTTTCTTATGATTTGATCTTTAAAAACAAGTGATAAACCATGTTAGGGATATAAATAAAACAAAAGGAAGGGTTTGTTTGGTTTGTTTGTGGTTCGGCAGCCCCAACCGAGAGTCTCACGACTCTCGGTGTGCCTTTTTGTCCACAGCCGAGACCCCCATAGGGGCATGGTGTGTGTTTGTGTCACGCAGTGGGAACCACCAACTTATGCTGGTGGGAACCTTTGTCTCGACAGGGCCAAGCCACGGCGCAGCAACAGCCATGGCTACCGCCGTTGGCTGCACATCCACTGGTCGCCACCACAGCCACGGCTGTCGGTGGTGGTTAGTGTTCGGGTTTTGGTTTTGTCTCGGGTTTCGGGCTCGGGTAATATTATTATTTATTTGCAAGGTTAATTAAATTAATATCCATGATTTAATATTTAATTTAATTAAAACATAACTTAGGTTATATTATTTTATAAATAATACATGTTAACCTAAGTATAATTTAATTTATCTTAAACTATAGTTTATTAATTAATTGTTTAATACATGAACTTATAATTAATTAATAAATTCCATGACTTAGATTATTTTTTATTAAATTAATAAAACATGTATTACCTAAGTAGTATATTAGACTTAATTTAATTAAACCATGACTTAATTAAATTGTATAACCTATAGTTTATTAATTTAACAATGATAAGGTATTAATTAATAAAACATGTACTATCATTATTTATAAATAATCAGATATAACCTATAGTATTTAATTAATAAATTATGCTATTAATTCTATGACTTATAAATTTTAACCAGTAAACAATAGCTGATTAATCTAGCTTATTTCTATTTATGGAAAGTTTCTATTTCAGGAAACTTACTATTTTTAGAAACTTTCTATTTTTAGAAACTGATCTATTTTTGGAAACTTTCTATTTTTGGAAACTTTCTACTTTTGGAAATTTTCTATTTTTGGAAACCTACTATTTTTAGAAAGTTACTTATTATTACACTACAAGTTTAACAACACAAGAATACAAGATAACACATAATCAGAAGACATGTAATACATGCATAATACAGTATATCATTTAAAACGGTAAAATAAGACAAGAACATATAAAACATGTTAAGAACATGCTAGAACCAGTAACATACTCGGTAATCACACAACTCATACATGTCCCTTATTTATGTAGCAATAGTGAGGTCGGAGTAGGAATTTTAATCCTTTCATCTTTCCTGGTTCACTGGACATAAGGTACGGATATTCCGTCCTTCAGTATGGACATTCTCTTCCTTTATTAGGATTCCCCGTTTGCAGCCAACTGTTTTCCCCAAGTATTTTTTATATGTTTTGATTGCTTATGTTTAGTTATAAATGCCTAAGCCATATACATGCATGCCATGTCATCTAGTTATGAAGGTACCATAACCATAACACTGGAGGAACCAGTGTTATGATTTCCCTACGGTGGAGTGATTGCTCATGGCGTCCCTTTCAATTTTGGCCATAAATTTATATTATCATGTGGGGCGTATGGGTGCATCATAGTTACATGTTTTTACAGGATTTTCATGGTGAATGTGGTCTGTGCCTTGCATCCTTCACAAGGAGTTGATCCCTCCTACCCAGAATATTTTAATTAAAGGCATCCCCTCTAATTGCATGATGAGGTCACCCCTCCAACTATTCATGCATGGTGGAATCTCATGACCTATATAGGCTATTGGCTAATTAAATATAGTTTTCATATAAAAACGTAAGTCTTTTTAAACAATAAAACCAGTTTTATGAACATGTTCTAGGTTATCTAGGACTTATACATTTCCGATGCTATTAGTCTTTTATGCTTATGTCATTTCATGCTTTGATTGTATATCCGTTCACTGGGTGTTTTGCTTAGCCGTTTTCCTTTTCATGTTCCCAAACGGCAAGTACTCAGGGACACTTGTAGGATTTGAGAGTATGTGCATACGGATGGAAGTTATCTAGCCTTCATTACTTTATGTATTTCCATACATTACATTAATGCATTTCTTTTGGACATTGTTTAGTCCTTTTCCTTTCAGTACCTATATTCATGTGTATATGAGCTTATTTTGGACTATCGATGTTTGTTTCTGGTATTTCCTTTTATGGTCATTTAATGTTTTAGACATTTACCTTGCATGATTTGGTGATACGCCATATTTATCCTGTGATATTCCATTTGTCAAAATGGGGTGTTACATACGTTATTGGTAGACCAAATGGGAGAGTCATAATTAAATCAATCGAACAAGGACCACTTATATGGGGCACCATCATTGAGGAAGGCGTGACTCGACCAAGGGAATTTTCTGACTTAACTCCCGCAAATCAAATTATTGTTGATGTAGATGAAAAGGCTCTTTAGATTATTCTTCAAGCTCTTCCACCCGATATTTATCGAATGGTAAGTCAACATAAGGTAGGGAAGGAATTATGGGATCGTTTGGCTGTTTTGTTACACGGAACTTCACTCACTAAGCAAGAACGTGAGTGTCAACTTTATGATCTTTTTGATAGTTTCACATACACTCCAGGGGAAACTCTTCATGATTGTTATTGGTGATTTACTACATTGATGAATGAATTTAATACTTATAATTTGACGATTGCTCAATTTCAAATCAATACTAAGTTCTTGAATACGTTACCTCTAGAGTAGAGTCCTTATGTCACTGATGTTAAATTGGTAAGGGATTTGCACTTGATAAATATGGATCAACTTTATGCTTTCCTGCAACAACACGAGAAGCATATGATTATGACTCGTATGTCTCAAGGATCCTATCCTGAACCAATGGCGTTAATGACGAATCATCAAATGTTGTTGTATAACAATACTCCTTATGCAGCTGGGCAGCACTCATATCAGAAGTCTTTGTATCAAACTCTGAGCTACCCACAATATTCTCTTCTACCACAACCACCTACTTCACATCAACATTATTAGATTCAAGCACCACCATCCCAAAGAGACTCATGTCCATCAACTTATGCTCATCAATAATAATCTTCTTATCAAGCAACTATAGCTCCTGCCATCACTTATCAGGCACCTGAAGTTCTTCAACCCAACTACTCCCAACATGTCAGTGCTCCTTCAAGTGTTTATGTAGCTCCACCAGCACCAGTATTATATTATGATGACGAGGTCCCAATTCCCGAATTCAAACACGGCGATAATCCTACTTAAGTGTTAGCTGTCATGCCTGCCTATATCACTCAAACGTTGAACAAAAGAGCATGTAGAGGACTTCCTACAACAAACATTTAGTTGAGAACTTCTTCAAACTCTCGTCAACAAGCTACCATTAAAGAAGGAAGATTCATGGTTCAACCTATTCAGGGGAGACCAAGTTCATCTTACACCGGTGCAAGACTTACAATACTGCTTCCACTCCTTCTAGGGGAAATACTACTAGCAAGTTGAAGATGATCACATGCTACAATTGCAAAGGGGAAGGACACATGGCTAGGGATTGTAAGCAATCTAAAAGGAAGAGGGATGCTTCGTGGTTTGAGGAGAAGGTGTTATTCGTTAATGCCCAGGCAAATGGTCGTGCGCTAGACGAGGAGGAGTTAACATTTCTTGTTGATCCAGGAGTTGCGGTTAATGACAGACACACCGAAGCTTTCACTCATAATGCATCATATCAAGCAGATGATCTAGATGCATACGATTCTGACTGTGATGACTTCAACACTGCCAAAGTAGCTCTTATGACAAATCTTTTTGTTTATGGGTCAGATCAAACAGCTGAGGTACCAAGTGTTACCATTTATACTAGTATTACACCCCATCAAATTAGGCAAGAGTCTCAATATCCGGAAGAGTCTTCGGTGGTGAGTAATCCAAACGAGGAGACAAACAATGATAGTAATATCAATGCAAGTGCCCAGACTTTGAGTGAAATACAACCGGAAGCTATATCGCATATGAACCCCCTGCTCAACAGGATTTGGTAATGGTTCCGGCAACTCTACTTGACCAAATGAATATTGCCATCCTTGAAACCCCAGGTGCTAATAAGACCCTATCCGCTAAGCTTGCTTTGTATAAGGAAAAGGTTCAAACCTTGGAGTTAACTCCGTCGACTAATACGCTAAACAATCTCGAGTTTGATGAGTTTCGAAAAACTCAAATGGGTCATTTACAAGAGATATAAAATTTAAGAGAAAATATTTCTAAAGAAGTTAAAGAAAAAGAGTTAGTTGCCCCTAATTTTCAAAAACTTAAAACGGATTTCGAAATTCTCGAGTCTAAAAAGGTTGAAACGGAAATTAATGCTTCTACCAAGTTAAAAAGATTGATAATTTGCTTTTAAAACAATATAAGGCGACAAACACGATTGTTAACATCATCTTTTAAAGAATGTGATATATCACGTCAACAAGATCTTCCATCAAACCCGGGTTATGCAAAGTAATCTCTTATCAACAACCCACGACTTTATGATGCTACTAAACTTGGGAAGGTGTTAGGTCCACCCGATGTTCGTGATGATGTGGCAGATATCCCACTTTTCGATGAAAATCGGCCAAAAATCCTTTCTAAATTTCCAAAACCATTTGATTATGAATCACATAATAAACAACAATTGGATTTTAGAACTCGCTTTAAACCACACATGGACATTCTTTTCGCATCACCCGAAGTGTCATTGACTGAAATTCCTAATATGTCTCCTACACTTGTCGAACCGGAATTACCTAAAGAACTACCAAAAGAGGTTCCACCGGTAAGTAAAGTGTTCACAGGCTTACAAGATCTACGACGACACTTTGCAAGGTTTGACAAGGTCATTAAGGAACATATAACTGCAACGACACAAACCGAAAGGGAATGGAATTTCGAACACACTAAAGCTGCGTTTCAAGATGAAGTTGGTTCGTTTGTGGATGATATTAAAGCAGGGTTTAAAGCTATTCATCAAAACATACTTTCGGAACTAAAAGAAGTTCAAAAAGTTTTCTATGAAATGGATGACGCTTATGAGCTTATGCTAGATGAGAAAGAAAAAGTTTTGTAAGAAAACGACGACTCTTCAAAAAAGTGATGCCTTTCGATATTGTAAATCTCTTTGTGAATAAATGTGATGATGTGCATGATCTCTGTGTGAATATTGTTGAGAATGTAAATGCTGTGGTAGATAATCAACCTTGTCACGAATCTGACGCTGAATTTTTAAAGCTTCAAGATTCTTATAATTCACTTTCAAAACGTTTTGATGAGCTTCAAAAACTTTGTATATCTCTTGAAATAGAACTACAATCTAAAAATGAAACTCTTCTTTTAACCAATGAATGTGAAAATATGTTCAGACGAGTGACAATATGATTCAGGCATTAGAGGAAGAGATTATGAGACTTAAGAGAGAGTCATCAGTAGAATATGTGAAATTGGAACTAGAGGCCGCAAAGAGAATAAAAACCATGCGTTGGAAAATAGAATTACTTCTATTCTAGGGAGCTTGAACGAGCAAAACAGGGATGTTCGCAACTTTATGGTTCACTAGAGGTGTGACAAACCACAAATTTCACATGTATGCTATAAGCTATAATTATCTCAATATGAAAATTTGGCTAGAAATTTTTGCTTTATGTACCTTACTTGGTAAGATGAACTGCTTCCCACAACCTGAACTGCCATTACAACTGATATGAGTGTAATTACTCATATCATTTATATCAATAAACAAACTTAAAATGCTTATTTATATGAATATAGCCTTGTATGTGCATGTTTTCTTGTTTCATGTGTGTAGGTACCAAGATCACAAAAACCGGCAAAAATCGACTCGATTTTGAAGATTTTATCAAGACCAAAAGACAAGTCGTTTTAATTCACGGATTCAAGTTTTGAATGTTTATTGGGCTAAGTGGGGCCACTTAAGTTTAATGGGCTTGAAAGCCCACTAATAAGGTTATACTTTGGATAAACTACAAGTGAGCCCAATTTAAGCCCAACAAGTAGAGACAGATGGGAGTTTTTACTATCTTGGGTCCAATTGTTACAAGATCCAACAAAAGCCCATGAAGGAAAACAAAGAAAGAAACAAAAGTTGTAACTTTCGGGTTCAAAAGGCCCATGATGCAACAAGTTAAAGACGGTGGAAAAAGTTTTATATAAACTTTGAAAGTCAATCAGTCAAAGAAAAGATATAAACAAAGAAGAAAAAAAAGACAAGAGATAAGAAAGGGATTTTGGGAAAAATACGCAGGTATGATAAACCCTAAAAAAGGGGGGTTTTCCCAAATCAACATGCGAGTTGCCTATACGCGATTGATTCAGAAGAAATAGAGTAAGATGGAGCGTTTAATCACACAATATTCTTAGTACCAAGTGATAGGGTGGCACTTGGTTGCATCACACCCCATCTCTGATTGGTTGATTTTCTGCATACCATTCAAGGATTCAATTACAACCTGCCACCTCCCCACCAAACTAGCATAAAATGGGCCAGCGTAGGGATCCGTGTACACAAGGAAGACTTAGAGCCGTTTGATCAAGAAAGAGAAGATAGAGAAGATTAAGATGCCTAATCTACGGTTAGATCGTCTTCATCAGCCACCCCCAACCCTCTCATTTTCGCTATAAAAACCCCCAATTATGCTGTAATTGATATCCCTTTTCTTTCTTTATTGTTATAATGTCAATTTTTATTTATATGTAATTTTCCTTTTAAAAATAATGTAATGATGTTCTTGAATTAATAAAATTAATTTTTCTGTTTAAACTTACTGTCTCGCATTTATTTTTAATATACATCTATTAATTGAAATTATAATTGTGATTGTCAGTAAGCTAAATCTATAGCTTTTGTGAATAATCAAGTTAGATTAGGGAACATGTCTAACCCCACTGGTTAAACATTCAAAATCTTATGGTTCGTGATAATGATTGTTGTTGATACAGAAGTTGGATGATCCTTGCTAGACCCAAATTAGGCTTAATTCGGGTTGGCTGGGCTCCGGCTCTTGCACCAAGTGAATAGTCTTGCTGAGATCCTACACACTAAAGCAACACGCGTTAGGCTTACCATGGGAATGTGTCCCACGATTAGACTCCGGCGTGAGAGTAATTAATCGGTTAGGGTTAAGAATAAGATGTGAGGTTTAGAGTATAGAGAATATAATACCTTTGTGGAACCCTTGGGGGTTCCTTATATAGGCAGTGTAACCCAAATGGGCTCACTGTTTACTTCGGCCCCAAGTATAGGATAAACACCATAACTAGCTTGATTGTTATCTTCTAATTATGGTTAGTGTATATCTTATACTTTAGGGTGAATCCCAACCCTAATATGATTGTGATTTTGTCTAACCTTGTCCCGGCTGTACCGGGTCGTGGGCCGCACATACTTTATGCGGCCACTGTTTATTCAAGCCAATAAGCTTAACTGATTAACCCAACCCATTCGTGATTGGCCAGATACGGGTAGTACCCATGGGTCGGGTCCATAACCCGGCTGGGGACTATACGTCATCATGTCCCCCCAGTCTAGTTGTTACAGCCGTAGGTGAAATATCTAGACTAACAAGATGCCCCCCGGACGTACCAAGGAAAGAACATCTTGAAATGTTGAAATGGATGAAAACCATATTTCGGCCGCACGTGGCAACTTTGTTAGGAAGCTTATTCCTATAGAACACCAGCCGCACGTGACGACCGAGACAAATTAAATGAAACATTGAATATGGTCTTACGTATGACCGCATATCCCGACATAACTGACTGTTCATCTGCCATTTTGACTGACAAAGTGCAAACAGTCAGTACCTCGAGTGACACAATCTACTGAGTCAGAAGTGACACTTGGGCCCCACCTGACTGTTCACTTGCCACTCACTTCCCAACAACACGATTTAGGTTAGTGGAAGACACGTGTCATGAATCTAACGAACCATGAACAACGAGGCAACCCTATAAATAGGTTGCCCATACGGCTGTGTGTGACACATAGTCTTTTTCCAAATTCTGCCATTAACGCTTTCTTCCTTACCACCACCTTCTTTCACACGGATCCTCCCTTACACAAGTTAGAATACCACGCATTCATCTTGCTTTAATTAATTATGGCTCATAGAAACAACCCTTCCATCGGATACGTGCTAAATATAATGACGGAAGAGAAACTAGGGCACTTTTGCTCTGATTTCTTCATTCCTAGCAACCTTCATCCCTCTCTCCCTGGTGTTGGGGACCTCATAACTGAGGCACCCCAGGGAAAGATTGGCTTATACACTCGTCTTTTTGATGCGGCCAATTACCGCATTTGCTTTTACCAGATTCCTCGTAGATCTACTAGGTTACTATGATGTGCATATCACCCAGTTACATTGTATAGGCGCATGTAAGATTAGCCAGTTCGAAATCCTATGCCGTGCACGAAACATTCCCCCAATCGTAGAGTTATTTAGGCTGTTCTATACCCCCAACTTAGTGAATGGATGGCTTTCCTTTAAGAAACGATCCCCAACCAGCCCCACAGCTCATAATAAAGCTATGGACTCGTTGAAAAACTGGTCGACCACTACTTTTTATTGACGCAGTAGTTTGGCCGACTGAGTTTGTATTTAAACATAGATTATCCCCTGACGTTCCTCCCCGGGCCGGTACATACAACGCCCAGCACGCCCAAGAAATAGATAGGAATAGGACAGGGTTTCATAAGAATCTACCCGACTCATTCCTTTGCCTGCTAGGGATTAGCCGCAACTACTTTGGCCCGTCAAACAGATACCCTGTATTTTGGAGAAGGCGTGGTGAAGGTAGGTATAGTATTCGCACCCTTAAATATATATAAATCCGTTATCCGTAACTAACATACTCCTTTGCTTTACAGAAATGAACTTATTTGGAGTCCTACGCCATGGAGATCCTAAAAGCATACCAGAAGGAGCCCGCCCTAGACGAGAAAATGAACTACCGCTTCTCGAGCATACCCGAAATGTGACAATCGCCCTAGAGGCCGTACCGGACCCCCAATCTGATGAGGAGGACGAAACAATTATGAAGTCCCCCGAAGACTTTGACAACGAAGATGGGGACAATATGATGCTGGAGAATGAAGCTTGGCCCTCCTCCCCGCCTAAGACTGCCACCCATGCCCATGAGGAGGAGCAGGGTGATAACATAAAGAGTACTACCTCCAGCCTCCGCCAAATGCTGGGCGATGATGAGGAGGAGGTGCAACGAGTAGAAGATGAGGAGGAAGAACCCCAACCCGTCCCCAAGCGCACCCGTAGAAATAATAAGTGGGTAAGGAGAGCCACTGAGGCCGTGATAGGGGAACACAATGCCCCCGCAAAGATACTGCGTGAGGACCATCCCCTCTACCAATCTGGGGAGAACACAAACCAAGCCTCAGGGACGGTGCAGGGTGCTCCCATAGCTCAGGATGTGTCGCTACCAGTTGTGGAGCCGGTCACTCAGGTGCCTCCCACTACGTCAGAGCTGGAGAAAACCAACATGTAAGTCCTCCCCACATGTTGTCATTACTTATCTCTTCCAAGGAAAAGGTACGTCCTTCCGTAATAATATTTAATGTGTATGTCAATTTTTGTTGCATGGATGAACAAGCTGGTGCCGCACCTGTCCAAGGGACGAGGAAAGAGAAGGAACCTGTCATGCATGCTGTAGCGACCAAATCTGGCTCAGCCTTTGAGGAAGGTACTCCCATGGCTTCACAAGAGATACCGGTGTCCGGCTCCCCCATACACTTCAACCCCGAGTGGAAGACAACTACCGCTTCTAGAATGAGGGATGTAGAAGAATGCCGGGACTACCTGAACAACTGCATTCCACCCGGCCTAGTAAAGGACATAAATTCACTAAGTCATCCAGACTTAGTAGATGAATACAATGGTGCCTTGGTGCATCAGATGGCTATGGGTACCTCCATGCGGGTAAGATATGAGGCCTCCCTGGAGCATGTTGAATCTCTAAAGAGGAAGAATGGCCGGAGGGAGAAAATGATTGAAGACAATAAATCCCGGATTGCCGCCCTTCAGTCCCAACTCGCTACTACTGAGGCCACCATCAAAGAACAAGTCGTGCATGCCAATGCTCATGACCAACGTGTGGCCGAGCTTGAAGCCCAACTTGAGACTGCAACAGTTAAGGTATGTATCCGTATAGTATCACACCCACATTCACATTATGCTTTATTCTAACCTTAAGGTATCACATGCAGCTGACCGCGGCAGAAGCTTTGGCGAAGACCTCCACTAACCAAGTATCCACCCTCTTGAAGGAGCTTGAAGACACACAGGCATTGATCCAAGGCGAGGAGATGCTAAAAGAGGAGCTTGCCAAAGAAAGGACCATGGTGGAACAGTTGATGGAGGCTTCCACACAAAAGGATATAGAGCTGAACGCCCTTGCCGCAGACCATGATGAAGTGATATACCCCCAACTACTAGCAGCCATTGCCGGCCGCATGTGGATGGTGGGTCATGGGGCGCCCCTAGCCGTTACGAAAGTATTGGAGGCCCCTCAATTCGTGCAGCAATTTGCAGATCTTATATCAGATGGTATCGACCACGGTCGTCATGAGGGTATGGTTATGGCCGCAGAGCTGATAAGTAAGAAGCAAAATTTTACTAAGCATGCCTACTTTAACCCTGGGGCCGCAGGGAAGATGACTGCAGCCATGGCTGTTATACGAGATCTGGAGTACCCATTCTTGGCTGAGCTCGAATCTACGAAGGACTCGTCCAACAAAGAGATCATGGAGAAGTTAAGCCTAGGTGCATTCTCACAAGGCGAGGGACACTCTCGGACTTACTTCACACCCTCCCCCATCCAACTCACTCTTCCCATTTACGAGGACGTCACCAGGATCATAGTTGGTGAGCAATTATTAATTAAAGTGTTGGAAGTGAACGCGGCTTGGGCTCTGAACAAGAAAGACCATGGTGAAGCATTGCCTCGATTAGCTGAAGAGCAGAGGGAGATTGTGAAGTTTCTCCCCCCAATGTATGGCATTCCTTTATTAATGTAATTTCTGAACAATTTGGTTTGTAACAAATATTCGTCCGTGGATGTCCACGGCACTTTTATCTTTTGTAACATTATCTGAACACTTAGAATATCATGTTTATGAGTCCGTGGTAGTCACGAAAATTTTGATTGTTGGAAACTTACTTATAT
Organism: Glebionis coronaria; assembly: GCA_025667525.1. Classification (NCBI taxonomy): domain Eukaryota; kingdom Viridiplantae; phylum Streptophyta; class Magnoliopsida; order Asterales; family Asteraceae; genus Glebionis; species Glebionis coronaria. Next base: position 261,014 of record JANFOE010000782.1, on the reverse strand, counting down.
TCTTTAGATATTATATATCTGTGTCGCATGACATGTCACGTCTTACCTAGAATAAAACTAAGTCTATATTTTACTAGACGTGCAGCGTGTGTCTTTACCATGTCCGACACTATGTAAGTGTGGCATGTGGAAACTTATTACAACTTTTTGTAAATAAGGTGTCTAGTAAGGATACATGATCCGCGTCACTGGGGTTGCATCCCTCTTATGCGACAAGTTAAATTATTAGGTTCACTTAATCCTCTTACCCCGCCTGGGAGCGAATAGTACATATACGGTTTGAATGAATACAGATGAATAAGAAATGGCATATTTTAATAAGAATAAAGAAATCTAAAAGACATGACAATAATTTGCATAAGAACGGGCCGTGGAGCTAGCTAGGCACCACGACATTTTATTAGAACGGTTTACGATTTTTTGACAAGATTTAAAATCGTAAGACAAATAGAACCTAGTAAGCCTGAAAACAAAAATACATGGATCTTTATTGAAGTTGACCATTGCAAAGTATCCATGCGGAGGCCGTAGCCCTTTCAGAGGTAGCATCTTTTAAGGTATATTCCATGTACGATCTAAGTCACGACCATCCATGTCACGCAACTTGTACGCGCCTAGCCCCAAAGCTTCCGTGACCTCATACGACCCTTCCCACTTTGGACCCAGCTTCCCTATGTTCTCCGCGCGACTTGCCTTGTTAGCACGATAAACAAAATCCCCCGGTCGGAAGGAAACACCCTTGACTTTGGAATCGTAATAGGCTTTCATACGTGCCTTAGACTTGGCCTCATTGATGGCTGCTATCTCTCTTTTCTTCTCCAACAAGTCTAGATGGACCCGGAGTTGCTCATCGTTCGTGACGACGTTAACCTCCGCAGTGCGGATTGTTGGCATCCCAATCTCTGCCGGAATAACGGCCTCGGTTCTGTAGGCCAGCGCGAATGGAGTGTCCCCATTGGATGTCTTGATCATTGTCCTATGTGCCCACAGGACATGCAACAGTTCATCTATCCATTTAGCGCTTCGTTCATCCAAGCGTGCTTTAATACCTTCACCAAGGCTTCTATTTGCCCGCTCTGCAATACCATTAGTCTGTGGGTGCTTAACTGATGCGAAACGCCATGTGATGTTCAACGCCACACACCAGTCCTTGAATGGATTATCCGCGAACTGTTTTCCGTTATCCGAAATAATCTCACCTGGCAAACCTAAACGACACATAATATTTTCCCAAACAAACTTTTTTACCTGCTTGCCTGTAATCGATTTCACCGCCTTAGCTTCTATCGAGCGTGTAAAATAGTCCATGGCGACAATCAAGAACTTAACACCTCATGCCGCCACAGGAAAAGGCCCTGCGATGTCAATCCCACACTTATAGAATGGCCATGGGGATGTGATGGGTGTTAGTTCCTGCTGCGGATGCCGCGGTACTGGTCTGTGCACTTGGCAATCACTGCATTTGTGAATCATGTCTCGTGCATCCCGATGCATAGTCGGCCAATAGTACCCTGTGCGTAAAGCCCGCGCTACTACAGATCTGGGGCCTGCATGCATGCCGCATGACCCTTCATGTATTTCGCTAATCACGTAGCTAGCATGGCATGGCCCGACGCATCGTAACCATGGCTGTAGGAAGGAGCGCTTGTACAGGATACCTTCTCGAAGTTCGAAGTGTTGGACTTCTTTTTTATACGCCGCACCGCCTTATCGTCGTTTGGAATGGGTTTCATCAGTTAGATAGCTGATGATCTGGGTCATCCATGTAGGTCCCTCTTCTTCAACTATGGCTGCGACTTCCCCTCCTGTAATGGATTTTTTTCTTGAGTATTTCCACCAATACTTGCTTGGATAGATGGGCGAAGCTTGTAGACGCAATTTTGCTAAGAGCATCCGCCTTCTTGTTTTCACCTCTTGGTACCTGTTTGATAGAAAACTTCCCAAAAATGGCTATGAGCGACTTGACCTTCTCCAAGTATTGGATCATGTTGTTCTCCTTGGCTATGTAACCTCCTAGGATGTGATTCACGACAAGCCGGGAGTCCACGTAGGCCTCAAGGTTGCGGACTCCCATCCTAGCGGTGATTTTTAAACCCGCAATCAATGCTTCGTATTCCGCCTCATTGTTCGTGGCTGTAAACTCAAAACGCAAGGCGTATGTAAATTCTATTCCTTCCGGATTTGTGAGAATAAGCACAGTTCCTGATCCGTCCGTGCACGAAGATCCGTCAGTAAACAAAACCCATGGTTCTTCTGGAACTTCCTCTTGTTGTGTCACTGGTCCGTCCTCCTCTGGCTTCTCAACTAGGAAATCTGCCAAGATTTGGCCCTTGACCGTTGTCCGTGGTCTATAGGAGATGTTATGCTCACCTAGTAGAATACTCCACTTCTGTAGCCTCCCGGCCACATCTGGCTTGGAGATGATTTGTTTTATTGGCTGATCAGTGATAACCACAATTGGGTGCACCTAGAAGTACCGACGCAACCTTTTCGTGGCGTATACCAATGACAAAACCAACTTCTCCATAGAGGAATAGTTCAACTCCGGCCCTTGTAATGTTCTACTTATGAAGTAAACTGGAGTCTGGACTGTATCCCTATCTGTCATGAGTACTGCGCTTATTGCTCCGTGTGTAGCAGACAGATACATGATGAGCTCTTCCTTAGGTCGGGGAGCCACTAGCATGGGAAGAGCTGCGAGGTGCTGCTTAAGCTGGTCAAAGGCTTCATCCGCCTCCTTTTTCCAGCGAAAATCTCCTTTCTTTATGCACTTCTTTAGTGTTTTGAACAGAGGTAGTGATTTTTCTGCGGACTTCGACAAGAACCTGTTTAGCCCGGCCACCTTTCCATTTAGTGATTGTACCTCTTTTCGTGTCCGAGGGGATGGTAACTGTATCACCGCGTCCGTCTTCTCTGGACAAGGCTTGATGCCGTTTAGATCAATCATATATCCAAGAAACATCCCCTCAGTTGCCCTAAACGTGCACTTTTTTGGATTTAGTTTCATGTTGATTCTCCTCAATGTGTCAGACGTCTCCTGGATATCCCGGAGAAGTGCTTCCTCCGTATGACTCTTGATGACCAGATCGTCAACATAGACCTCAAGGTTGTGCCTATCTGGGAATCGAAGGCTTTATCAACAAGTCGTTGATATGTCGCTCCGGCGTTCTTTAGTCCGAACGACATTTTTGTGTAACAATACACGCCCTAACTGGTGTGAAACGCCGTCTTATCCTCATCTTCTTCCGCCATCTGGATCTGATGGTATCCTTTGTACGCATCTAAAAAACACTTGAAAGGGTATCCACATAAGGATTCCACCTTCCAATCAATTTCTGGTAGTGGATAGCAGTCTTGCGGACAAGCCTTGTTCAGGTCTGTAAAGTCCACACACAAATGCCAACTCCCGTCGTGCTTCTTGACCATGACTGGGTTGGATAACCACTCGTGGTAGTATACCTCGCTCATAATTCCTGCGGCTACTAATTTCTGTACCTCATCCAGTATTACCTGGCTGCGCTCTGGTGCTTGACCACGCTTCTTTTGTTTAACAAGAGGATATCCCTGGCGGATTTGAAGTTTATGTTCTGCTATTGAACGCGGCACACCTGTCATATGCTTAGGTTCCCATGCGAATACATCCAGGTTTTCTTTTAGGAGAGAGCACATGGCCCTCTTGCCGCTATCCGAGAGCGTTCCCCCCTATGGACACCTCTTGTTCCGGGTAATCAGGATAGATTGCCACCTTCCAATTGGGGGGTGGTGATCCTTACTTAATGGGAACAGGCTGGACTGGTGTTGTCACGGTGTGGCATTCGGATGTCGGCATGATCGAATTGTAAATAGTAACAATTCCCCCTTCCACAGGGAACTTAATCATGCCATGAGCCGTAGACGGAACTGCCCGTATGGCCAGGATACCTTGTCTTCCAATAATCCCATTGTATGGAGAGTGTGAGCGTATCACCATAAAGTTCATCCACGCCGTGGTGGAATGTTCTTCATTCCCAATGGTTACTAGGAGACGCAGTTGTCCTATTGGCCAGATAGTGTCTCCACTAAGTCCAATGAGTGGCGATGTGGCCGGTACTAATTGGCTTCTTATCTCTGGTCGTAGCTGTACGAAACAGTGTTCGTAGAGTACTTCCGCCGATGACCCTCCGTCCACATACATACGGCGAACGTTGTGGGTTCTAATGCTTATCTCAATCGTGAGAGGTGCATCAGCCACGTTGCTGGCCGTAATAGGAGGGAATGCGATCTCTCTGCCGCGTGAAATTTTTTGACTATTTTTCTGCTTTGTGCGGCGTTGCCAAGATTGGATCATATATATAGTCGAAGTTTTGTCCTTTTGGAGATCCTTCTTATCGTGCTTTTTGTTATCCTTTCCATCCTTCCAATCTTGACCAAATATTTGAGTTTTCCTGATTTGATCAGTGACTCAATGTGGTTCTTGAGTTGGATGCATTCCTCCGTGTCGTGGCCCTTGTCGTTGTGGAATTCGCAGAAGCGATTTCCTTGACGGCGGTCCACCGGAGTCGTCATTGGAGGAGGCCCTGGGAAGTTCGCCCCTTCTATCAACAAGATGTCCCAGTAAGTCATCTTTAGAGGGGTGAATTTGTCATCCGACCGCCCTCCTTTATTCTGACTCTTGTAGTCCGAGCCCCTTCGATTGCCTTGGTTGCTTTGGCCCCCTGATTGCCTCTTGGGATGGTCGTTCGATCGATAACTATGGTTTCCCTTTGAAGGATATGCCACGGCTATCGTGGTTTCTCCTTCTACTAAGTTTCTGACCCTTTTCATGAGGTCGTCATACTTCTCCGGTCGCTTGTCATTGAGGCGCCTAATTAATTCCTTGTCCGTTATGGCATGCATGTAGTCAAAAAAATTTAGGAGCTTTGGCATCGTTTTTGTGCGCGTGCACTCGTCATTGAAACGTTCTATGAAGTCCTCCGTAGATTCTCCAGGCTGTTGCTTGACGGTTGCTAGTGAGACCGGATCCCTATTATACTTCTTTCGCTGAGTATAATTCTTTTTGAACGCAGTGCGCGGCTCGCTGAAGCTATCAATGCTTCGGGGAGGAAGTCCCTCAAACCAATCACGGGCATTTCCAATCAAGGTCGAATTGAACATCTGGCACCATATAGGCATGGGCCATCGTTCGATCTTTGCCTGTGTGTCAAATATCTTTAGGTGATCATCCGGATCACCAGACCTATCATAGGTTTTTACGCATGCTGGCATACGTCGCTTCTTATCCTCGGAGTAGTTCCGTATGCGGAGGGTGAAAGGATCCTCCCTAGGATCACACCATGGGGGGGAGAGGTCTTCCCCCTCTACATCACGATAGTAAGGGCCATCGTAGTATCCCTCGTCATCCGATGGTGGTGGAGGAGTGTACCTAGGTCACAGACCCTTGGGGGATGGTCATCCGAATCCGACCCGGAGGGGCCGGGAGAAGGGGGCGGTGCTCCACTTCTCGGCTGAAGATCCCTTTTGTGAGAATATCTAGGAGCCTTCTTCCCACTGTTCACCCTATCCCAAACGCTGGTGCGGCGATTGTTCCTGGTCGATTCCAACACCGGGTGTTCGGCAGAGCCGTTGGACCTATCTCCTTCCTCACGAGCTTGTAGTAGTTCCTGCATAACATGATCCCTATGCGTTCGAACACATACCAGGGTCTCGAGTTTTCCTCCAAGTGGTTTCGCTCCTGTGGGCGCGCCTTCCTCCTCTTATGAGTTTGAGGAGAGGCTCCAAATACAGCTCTGCCAAAGTTGAGCCTAGATTAGAGGTTCCTACCTAGGCTTAACCTTGACGCGATACCCGGGACGATCCTCTCAAAGTTCTGCGTGAGAACACGAGCGAGGTCTTTGTCACTAAGTGGTTCCACTTCTACTTTTTCCTCGATTGATGGCTTGCGTGGCTCCTTGTTAGGGGTATTAGGCACACTCCCTGGATCAGGGTTATCCATGGTCATGGTTGGTGGTGGGGTATTAGCGGACGTGCCTGTCCCACCTAAAGACTAAAAAATGTTTCGGTTATTCGGTCCACCTGCTTGGCTGCCAGGGGACTGGTTGGGGATGAGTATCCCATCCCCCGTGGACTTCCGATTCACAGGATTCGTGTTCCTGGGATTCCCTTGTGGATGTCCCTTTGTCATTGAAAGAGATCGAGATGAAATTTGTTCTAGCTTAGTGTTTAGGTCCCACGGATGGCGCCAACTTGTTGATACAAAAGTTAGATGATCCTTGCTACACCCGAATTAGGCTTAATTCAGGTTGGCTGGGCTCCGGCTCTTGCACCAAGTGAATAGTCTTGCTGAGATCCTGCACACTAAAGCAACACGTGTTAGGCTTACCGTGGGAATGTGTCTCACGATTAGACTCCGGCGTGAGAGTAAGTAATCGGTTAGGGTTAAGAATCGGATGTGAGGTTTAGAGTATGGAGAATGTAATACCTTTGTGGAACCCTTGGGGGTTCCTTATATAGGAAGTGAAACCCTAATGGGCTCACTATTTACTTCGGCCCCAAGTATAGGATAAACACCATGATTAGCTTGATTGTTATATTCTAATTATGGTTAGTGTATATCTTATACTTTAGGGTGAATCCCAACCCTAATAAGATTGTGATTCTGTCTAACCCTGTCCCGGCTGTACCGGGCCGTGGGCCGCACACACTTTATGCGACCACTGTTCATTCAAGCCCATAACCTTAACTGATTAACCCAACCTATTCGTGATGGGGACTATACGTCATCAATTGTGGTTCGTGATGTTTATTATGGTGGTTTAATCGTGTTTGGTGTCGTTTAAGATTAGTCGGTTCAGCACCGTACTTCTACATCAAAGGATATCGTCAAATAAATTGGTTAAGCACATGTTTTTTTTTCATTTAGTTAAATCTGTTAGTAGTTAATGATAGACTTAATTTGTGTTTTCTTAATAGTTAGATTGCTTTAAACTGTTCTTTGGATTGATTTCGATGAATCTGCTTGATTTTAGAACTTGAATTTGTTTTTTATTAATCTATCACTAGTAGATGAATTTATTAGCTTGAATTGATAGCTAGCTGTGATGATTGGGTGATCTAGTTGTTATTTAATTGTGTTCCTGTATTAGTTAATGTTTATGGTTTCATTGGGTGATTTGTTTTTACTGTGTTAAATAGATTGAGGGGCTTTTAGTCTGTTTTGTGACTTATTTGGTTTGTTACTGTTCTTGCTCAAACCAAGTGTTCTGTTTGGAATTAGTTCTATTAATTGTTGCTAAAATCAGTTAGAATGGATAAAGTTGATTGTTATTAGTGCTACATTCGTGATTACTGAACGTGTTGATGCTTTGATTATCTCTTGAGTTTAATATATTTGCATATTTGCTATAACATCTGTTCGAGCTGATGAATCTGTTTGAGGTCTTTAGATATAGGTCTGTAATGAGTGATTCCAATTCATGGTTAAGTTTTATTGATTGATAAAAACTACATTCGTTTGAGTTACTGTTGAGAGTGAATAGGTCTACTTCTATATATTGATTTTAACTGTTGAGATTGGGTTTATGTTTAAGTAGTGTTGGGATTGGATTGATTGTAGCTACTGTTGTCATGCTTTGATTGCTGATTTTCTGTTTGTGTTCTTATAACTCAGTCTGCTGATTTAACTGCATGAAGTATTTGCTTATTGTTAGTTGATTCCTTTCAGGATTGTTAGATTATGTATGTTTGTTTCTACCGTTTTTGATATTACTGTGATACTGTAGCGTGTAAGGGGATTTTTTGTTGTAAAATCAAAATCTTCCTTCTCCAAAAAAATTAAATATCAAAAAATATGTCCTCCATGGGACTCGAACCCTTGACCTCAAGGTTCACTGCCAAACGCCTTACCAGATGGAATAGGCTTCATGTTTTTGTAAACTTTTGCTTTATGTAGTTAATATACTTTTAGAATTTTGAACTGTCAGTTTAATTTCAAACGTTTTTATTAAATTTGTTAAGTTTATAATTTTAAATAATAATTAATATTATTTACTTTTAATAAATAAAAGTTTTTACTAATTAGGCTCAAATCATTAGTTTAAAAATATAATAAATAAGGTTAAAAATAATAAATGTTTAATTACTTTAAAAATTAATATTGTTGAAAATAATTTTGTTACAATAAATAAAATAAAAAGTAAAAAAATATAGATAGATTTTATTTCGTCTTTTAGATTTAATTTGGGTAGAAGATTCATGCACTTTAATTAAAAAACGTAGGATTTTAGGTAAAAGCAAAACCTATTCAAATCGATTGTCCAATTCAAAACGAAAGTCTCAAATTCACAATTTCTTTGTGTACAACGAACTGGGATCACTCTCGTGTTTAATTAATCCGTCTTTAGCTTATTTTGGACTATTACTTTTTCCTAAAGGTAATTTCCTTACTTTTCTCTATAACGTATTATATTAAAATACACCGACACTTTTCCCACACATCAAAAATTTTGGCGCCGTTGCCGGGGAAATTGTGTACGATTCTTTCGTGGCAATTTTTTGATTATTGATTTGAAGATCCTTTCCGTCCTCGGAAAGTTTTGTTATTTTTCTATATATATAATAAATATCGTTTTTCGTGTTTTTGTTGCTAATATATTATATTATGTAGAACAATAAATTCACCTACCTCCAAAAGCGTGAGAACACAAACCTTAGTTGAGATTTCATCACCTAGCTATTGTATTCGAATCCAAAACAAAAAAAAGGCAAAATAGAAAAATACTAATAAAAACTTGAACTCGATTTATACAAACTATAAGGTGGGTATAAGGCGACGAGCTATAAAATGCCGTCTAAGGAAAAAGGTCTTTAAGTGCTTTGTGCCACCTCGTTTCCCCGCTTGCTTTTGCGTATATTGAGAGTGACGGCCGATTATTGGTTTGCCAACTCAAGTAGTAATAAACTTTATTTTTGTCATTGTTTACTTATTGAACCTCGAGACGTTTAGGTTTTCACCTACGTTTCAAAGTCGACCGAGGGTGGTTTAGTTCCATAGTAATTATCCTTACTCCTTGTTTTTATCAATCTTTGATTGAACAATACCAAATAAAAATACCAAAAATAATCTTCTTCTAATCTATTTTCTTTTCTTCAACCCTCTAAAATTCTCGTCATTTTGGTTTCTGTAGTTACGTTCTAATCGACTTTTGATTAATCACGATAGACTTGAAAACATTCCTCGTAGAAATAGAAATCATCAACAACGAGTAGTGGAACTCGAGCTTCCACCTATTGTTGTTAATATGGCCGATAACCGAACAATGGAGGAATTGCTCCGTGCACCCACCAAAGAATACGGGGAAGCAATCGTTGTGTCGGATATTTTGGCGGAACGTTATGAGATTAAGACGGTCTTTTATCACTCATTCCCGCCGACCAATTTCGAGGCAATGAGACGGATAACCCGCATTCTCACATTCGGAATTTTCTTCTTATCACCTCGACTCTCAAGTTTAGAGATGTGCCGAATGACGCGATTAAGCTCGTGCTTTTCCGTACTCGCTCGAAGGAAACGCTAAGTGTTGGTATGAAAAGGAACCACCGGGTTCGATTTTGACATGGGACGATCTAGTGTCTAAGTTCATGAATTATGTCTTTCCACCATCTAAAACAACTCACTTTTTATTTAACTAGATCTAAAAAAAACCCTAATTTTTTTTCTCTCCCTAGAGGCGAGATTTCCGGCCGCCCCTTTGCTCTTTTTCAGGCCAAACTACCATTATTTCGTGCTATACGAATTATAATTGTGGTTTTCATTCTCAAAGGTGGCGGCTGTATAATTTTATTCACATATCTTTTATGAAATCTCCCTTCTCTTTTAGCTCCGGCGATTTTGTTCAAGTGAACGCATACCCTTATTTGTTTTTAATTATATAAATCATCTTGGTTTATTGATTCGAACAGATCTTCTTATGTTTTCATTTGTTTTGGTTGGCGGCTGGTTATTTAGGCCTGCAATGAAACCCTAATTTTGGGGTTCTCGTTGTATATCTGCAAATCTCACGCATATATTATCAGATATGATGGCATTGGTGGTGCTGTGATTGATAGATCCTTTCTTTATGGTAGATCGGTATCCGATTAGGGTTTCGGTATATATGTATATATATGGGGATCTGGTGGATCTTGTCAGCCCACTAGGGGTTCTAGTCCTAGTGCTGGTTCGACATTATTCAGGTGTGGTGATGATGGGGGATCAACGTAACCAAGGAGACCCTTTTTAGGGTTTTTTTTTCATGTCCAGCAAATAATTTCTGGTTAGTTATCCCATGGTCGGATATTCTAGGGATTGATAAGCTGAATGATAGTGGAAACCTATTCGTGGTTTTAGGTTCTCTTTGTTTGAAAAACCTAGAATCGTCTTGTTGTTTTATGTCTTCATAGGAGGCTGTATGTTTGCTGTTGATACCATAATCGTTGATGATTATGCTGTTGGGTATCTGATCCATCTCGATTAGGGATGATGCGAGTGGTCTCTCGCATTCTGATCATGGAAGTCCTTAAGATTTCTTTACATGGCAAACGGGCCAATGTAGTTTCTAGCCACTCATGGATGCTTTTCGATACTTGACGAGGGGTATTTTTTGTAACCTATCCGTGGTTTTAGGATATGACATTGCAATTGTCTGATGGTGCTAGTTCCTTGTTCGTCTACGCATGGTTTACATGTATGGCTGTACTTATTATGAGGATGTGGGTTCATGGGAGAGAGATGGCCATCTTGTCGTGGTTTTGCTGTCATGGAGCTTATCTAGAAGGGCAAGACGGAAGATGTGGTTTCTATAAGTTGAAAAATCAAAATTGTAATTTTTTAATTATTATTTTTCAATTTATTTCGTAGTCATAAGAGTATATGTCATTCTTATGTAGGGTTGTGGTTTGTGCACTTTTTGATGTGTTGGTTGTAGCCCATGTAACGGTCCGTGATGCTAGGACTTCACCTACATCCGTTTGTACTTCAACGTTTTTTGGTGTAATATATCTTTTATCGGGGTGCGTCCCCTTTACCCAAAAAAAACAACTCACTTTAAGAATGAAATAACTAGGCTTGAACAAAAAGTGCATGAATCGTTTGAAGATGCTTGGGAAAGGTTTAAGGATTTGTTGAGACAATGTCCACACCATTGTTTCTCGGAGTTACACCAAATAAATACTTTTTATAATGGACTTAATATGGTATAACAAGATTCTTTAAATGCTGTCGTGGGTGGTAATCTTTTAAGAAAAACTCCGAGAGACGCGTTGGGTATCATTGAGAATAAGTCTAGAGTTCAATATTCACGAAACACACCAGCTGTTTCTCACGTGAATTCATCTAACACCGAGATTGCTAGATTGGACTCTAAGATTGGCACGATTTTGAATGAGATTAGGAAGAATCCTCATGGATCGATTAATGCGGTTGAGAATTTTTATTTATTATGTGGTGGAGCACATCCGAATTATGCTTGTTCAACCACGGGGATTGATCAAGCTAGTGCTTTTGCGGCAACGGGAACTTATGGCCCTAACGGTCAAGCTCCTCGTCAAAACCATGTTGCTCCACCGGTTGAAAATATACAACAATGAAAACAATGGGAATAATTTTAACCGTGGTAACCTAGGGAATTTTAATCAAGGAAATGGATTTCATGGCAATCAAAACAATCAAGGTTTTCAATACAATAATCAAATGATTTGTCAAGCTATATCAAAACAAATGAGGCAAATTTGAAACTTTTAAAAATAATCTTCAAGGACAAATGAACACTTTGAAACTCGATTTTTAAAATACGATCAAGCGGCAAAATAAGAAGATTGAGCAAAACCAAACCGTATTGAGGGAAATTAAGCTAAATTTGAGAAAAAAAATTCTTTCGATGTTTGAAGCAATAATGAACAAACCTTCCTCTTCTTCGGGTGGCTTACCTAGCAACACCATTCCAAACCCGAAGGATGAGATGAAAGCTATTACCACACGTAGTGGGAAGGCTTTAGATGGACCTTTGCTTCCACATGTTAGTACCTCTCTAATGAGGGAAGTGGAGCAAGAACCCGAGGTGGTTAAAGAAAAGGAAATTCCTATTCCACCAAAAGTAGACCAATTGCCTATTCCGGAACCCGAGCTTCCGAAGACTAAACCCACAATACCCTACCCTTCGAGACTTAACAAAGAGAAGCTCCGCGAAAAATCCAATGCTCAAATGTCCACATTTTTTAAAATGTTTGAGCAACTTCATATTAATGTCAGTTTCGCGGATGCATTGCTTTACATGCCTAAGTTTGCTTCAACGATCAAGAAGTTGATGAACGATAAAGGGAAATTGATTGAAGTGTCTACATCTTTAGATGCTAATTGTTCCGCAGTTCTTACACAAAAGCTTCCCCATAAGCTTGGAGACCCGGGCAAGTTTCTTATACCATGTGATTTCCCTAATATGGAAGAATGCTTAGCATTAGCCGATCTTGGCGCTAGCATTAATTCGATGCCTCTTTCCGTGTGGAAAGGGTTATCACTTCTCGAGCTTACACCTACTAAGATGACTCTCGAGCTTGCGGATCGATCGTTCGCGATTCCAAAAGGAATAGTTGAGGATGTGTTTGTCAAAGTAGGGAAACTCGTCTTTCCAACGGATTTTGTGGTTTGCGGTTATCCGGAAGATTCTTGTGTACATCTTATTTTGGGAAGACGTTTTTATACACGGCTAGTGCTTTAGTTGATATGAAAGCGAGGAAATTAACTTTACGTGTTGATGATGAAAATATCAAATTTGATATTGGTCATATATCGAGATATTCTTCTAAGTACTACGAGGAATCAATCAATCAAATCGATGTGATTGATGTTGCTAGTCAAGAAGTTTCGCAAGATATGCTTGGTTTTTCAGATATTTCCAAAAGTGGTGATCCCACTTTATCGAATCTGATTATCTCTTTAGCTACACCTCCACTCACTCCATTTGAGGGAGGATTCTTCGTTCTAGAAGAGCTCAAGGATAATGTTCGTTCAAAGATCGATAAGGAAATTCATGATTACCTTAGTACACCATTTGATGCTATTGAGTTTGATAGTGAGAATTTCGATCCAGAGGGAGATATTGCTTTAATTGAAAAATTGTTGAATATGGACACATTTTCACTCCCTCCGATGGATTTAAAATTTGTGAACGAGAATGAAACAAAAGTGAAAACTTCTCTTGAAGAAGCACCCGAACTTGAACTTAAGGATCTTCCCACTCATTTGGAGTATGCTTTTCTTGAGGGAATAGATAAATTACCGGTGATTATTGCAAAAGGGTTGAAAGATAATAAAAAGGATGAACTTATTAAGGTTTTAAAGAAACATAAACGGGCCATTGCATGGAAAATCTTCGACATCAAGGATATTGACCCAAAATTTTGTACCCTTAAAATTTTGATGGAGGAAGATTATAAACCCGCTATCCAAAATCAAAGAAGGGTTAATCCAAAGATTCATGAGGTGATCAAAAAGGAAGTTATGAAACTCCTAGACGCTGGAATGATCTACCCTATCTCCGATAGCCCATGGGTTAGTCCCGTGCATTGTGTTCCAAAGAAAGGAGGAATGACGGTAGTGACTAATGAGGATAAAGAAATGATTCTTACTAGAATTGTGACCGGATGGCGTGTTTACTATAGAAAGCATAATGATGCCACTAGGAAGGATCATTTTCCATTACCTTTTATGGATCAAATGTTTGAGAGACTAGCGGGAAATGAATTCTATTGCTTTTTAGATGGATTTTCCGTCTATTTCCAAATTCCTATAGACCCTCGTGATCAAGAAAAGACCACATTCACTTGTACTTATGGAACATTTGCTTATCGTAGAATGCCTTTTGGGTTATGCAATGCTTCGGGGACGTTCCAAAGGTGTATGATGGCCATTTTTCATAATATGATTGAGAAAACCATGGAAGTCTTCATGGATGATTTCTTAGTTTTTGGGGAGTCTTTTACTTCATGTCACTCTAACTTGGAAAGGATGTTACAATGTTGTGAGGAAATAAATCTAGTGCGTAACTATGAAAAATGCCATTTCATGTGCAAAGAAGGCATTGTTTTAGGACATAAGATCTCTAAGGCCGGTATTGAGGTTGATAGGGCCAAAATCGACGTTATTGCAAAATTACCTCCACCCACCACCGTTAACGGAGTTAGGAGTTTTCTCGTCCATGCCGGCTTCTATAAACGTTTTATCCAAGACTTCTCTAAGATAGCTCGGCCTATGACCCATCTTTTGGAAAAAGAGACTACATTCCTCTTTTCGGATGAGTGCATCAAAGCCTTTGAGATGCTTAAAAAGAAATTAACCGAATCACCAATTCTAGTTGCCCCGGATTGGGATCTACCTTTTGAAATAATGTGTGATGCTAGTGATTACGTAGTAGGTGCGGTTTTGGGGCAACGTAAGACCAAACATTTCTTGCCTATACACTATGCAAGTAAGACTATGAAGGATGCTCAAACAAAGTATACTACAACGGAAAAGGAGTTACTTGTCGTTGTATATGCTTTCGAAAAGTTTAGACCATACCTCGTCTTGTCAAAAACTATAGTGTATACAGACCACTCGGCTATCAAATATCTTCTTAATAAACAAGATGCCAAGCCGAGATTTCTCCGGTGGATTCTCCTCCTTCAAGAATTTAATGTCAAAATTCTAGACATAAAAGGAGCCGAGAATCTCGCGGCTGATCATCTTTCTCGACTTGTGAATCCTCACCAAAGCGATCGAGAGAACAAGGAAATTAATGAAGCATTTCCTCTCGAGATGCTTGGTATGATTACTCTTCGTGGTGATGATAGTACCCCATGGTTTGCGGACATCGCAAATTACCATGCGGGGAAGTTCGTGATTAAGGGTATGTCGTCCCAATAAAAACGGAAATTTTTCAAGGACATATCTTACTATTTCTGAGATGACCCCTATTTGTTTCGAGTGTGCGCGAATCAAGTGATTCGTAGGTGTGTGTTTGGCAAAGAAGCTAAAGATATTCTTAAAGCTTGTCACGAAGGACCCACCGGGGGACATCATGGTGCCAATGCCACCGCGAAAAATTTCTTTGATTCATGTTTCTTTTGGCCGTCCATATATCGAGATGCCCAAGACTTGATCAAGACTTGTGATGCTTGTCAACGTCAAGGAAATAATTCACAAAGGGATGAAATGCCCCAAAACATAATACAAGTTTGTTAAATATTTGACGTATGGGGAATCGATTTCATGGGGCCATTTCCATCATCTAAAGGAAATAAGTATATTCTCGTAGCCGTGGACGATTTGTCTAAATGGGTTGAAGCTAAGGCTTTGCCTACTAATGATGCTCGAGTAGTGGTTAAGTTTTTGAAACAACTCTTTGCTAGGTTAGGAACTGCGCGGGCTATAATAAGTGATCGTGGGACCCATTTATGTAATTAACCATTTGAAAAAGTTATAAAGAAATATGGAGTCACTCATCGACTTTCGACGGCTTATCACCCTCAAACGAGTGGTCAAGTGGAGGTTTCAAACCGAGCTCTTAAGAGGATTTTAGAGCGTTCTATATGAGAAAATCGCACTTCATGGTCGGATAAATTGGACGATGCATTGTGGGCTTTCCGTACGGCCTATAAGACGCCCATTGGTTGACACCATTTAGGTTGGTCTACGGAAAGGCATGCCACTTGCCAATTAAACTCGAACATAAGGCGTATTGGGCTCTAAAACATTGTCACTTTGATTTAAGGACCGCGGGTGATCATCGCAAGGTTCAATTGAATGAACTAAGTGAATTAAGAGATCAAGCTTATGTGAATTCTTTGATCTATAAAGAGAAGACTAAGAGGATTCATGACTCTAAGATCAAAAAACGCATTTTCAATGATGGTGATCAAGTCCTCTTATTCAATTCTAGACTTAATATTTTCTCGGGAAAGCTTAAATCTCGTTGGTCCGGACCATTCACCATTTCACAAGTATTCCCTTATGACACCGTTGAGCTAGCTCAAAAAGACGGGCCTAACTTTAAGGTGAATGGTCATCGAGTGAAGCACTATTTTGGAGGGGACATACCTACGGAGGTTGTTCCAGATCTCCAAACTTTCCCTAAGGACCAATGAATGCGGGGAACGAGTCGAGCTCATGACTCGGTTAACAAAAACGAGGTGCCTTGTGGGGGAGTCCCATACATTCTATCTTCTTTCTATTTTCTAACACTAATAAAGGCTTGATCTTTTCAAGCTCGTGCTCGGGTTTTGTTATGATGTGAATCTTAGGTATGACCCTAATTATTGAAGACTATCGTGTTTGGTTTTTGCCCGGTCCACTCGAGTTTCCATATTTTGATTGTCAAATGTGGAATTTGCTATCCTTTGATTTTTATCGACTAACGTTTTATCTTAAAGCATAATTAATAAACGCCTTATAGATTTGCGTACTCTTACCATGTTAGGACTTTTGCATTCGACTCTTCGTGTTCTAGCAAGGGGGTGCTACTCTTGAGCTAGGAAACATTAAGGACAATGTTTGGTTTTAGCATGGAGGAGTCAATCGATATAATCACTTGTAATTGCTTTTGTCGTGTTCAAACGTAATCGTTTTCCTCATTTTTCATAAAAAATTTAAATTTTTAGTGTAATTTTGTGTTTAATAATAAATAAATTAAGTGATTTTGACACAAATGTAGGCTTTCCGTTGGTGAAAATAAGAATAGTTTTTGACTCGATTGGTTTTTACCTTAGCTCATTCCTTAACATGCTTAAACCAAGTTTTGCTAGACTTTTATATAGGGAACTTTAAAATGAGAAAGTCTTAACTCATACGGGTTTAAGAACAAGAACTTTTCGCAAGTTCCTATAATTGATCCTAGAAAGTCATTTATCAAGGGAACTTTAAAACGCAAATTCTAAACTTGAAAAAGTCCAAGAAGATGCAAGATCCTATAGATGACTTGAAATCCCAAAACTTTAATTTAATAGGCTAAGTATCCATTAGTCTCACATCTTTGAGATTTTACAATATGGAGAACAAGAGATGATAGAGTTGATCATAAGTTTTGAGGTTAAGTCTTCCTTGTATAAGTATTTTTGTGTTGATTCTTTCTCCTCGTATTTATTTTTCACGCTTGGAAATTTAATTGTTAATAAATGAAGTTTTTAGCGGTTTGGGCACAATATCTTAACTCATAACTCCTTCTTTTTCTTCCCTTGTAATTAAAGTAAGAACACATTGAGGGTGTCAGCGTCATGGACTTTTTGATCATGGGATTGTGGAATTTGCCTTACTATATATATCATTAATAAAAAAGAATAAATAAAAACATGTTCTATATGAGCCTTTGGGTGGGAGTCATGTAGCACTAGCCTTGTCATTAGAGCCTTAGGGTGTATGGCATGGTGACGTGTTTAATAAAAATTGCTTCACCATCATGAGCCTTAGGGTGGATGGTGAATTTCAATTCCGTTTTTTATGTCCAAGGAGCCTTAGGGTGTGGATCAAAGATATGGAGCACTATTACATCTTAAAGAGCCTGAAGGTGTATGATGTAAATGTTGCTAACTCCATTAATAAAGTCAATCGACTTTTGAGGAATAATAGTTGCTTTAAGTAGTCCTATTAGCCAAATTACGGATCCGGGAATTTATTCCTAAAATCGTGTTAAGTTATCCTTGATGTGGGCTTTCTTTAGTGACAACGGTTTTTGAGGTCGAGGTTAGGTTTTGAGTGTTGGGTTTTCATCGTTTTTGCCTTCATTTTTGGACTAATAACTATTGAATAAGTCAAATGAGCCTTTGGGTGAATGGCAATACTTAAAATCTAGAGATAAAATTAGGAATAAAGGAGATTGAATTTAACACAAATTACTTGTATGTGTGGTTTTAACATAGGGACTTATGATTGGCAATAATCTTGTTTTTAAACATGGCATGGAAAGAGTAAAAAACCGAGGACGATAAATCTATTCGATTTTTATGATCCTAAAAGTTATTTCTCAAATAATGAAAGCAATACATTATGTCTTTGAAAATAAAGTGTCAAAAGTCGATTAAAAGTGTAGTTAGCTGCGTTATTTTATCATTGCCTGAGGACACGACAATTGTTTAGCAAGGGGGAGTTTGATATGAGTGTAAGTACTCATATCATTTATATCAATAAACGGACTTAAAATGCTTATTTTATACGAATATAGCCTTGTATGTGCATGTTTTCTTGTTTCATGTGTGTAGGTACCAAGATCACAAAAACCGGCAAAAAACGACTCGAGTTTGAAGATTTTATCAAGACCAAAAGACAAGTCGTTTTTATTTGCGGATTCATGTTTTGAAAGTTTATTGGGCTAAGTGGGGCCCACTTAAGTTTAATGGGCTTGAAAGCCCACTAATAAGGTTATAATTTGGATAAACTACAAGTGAGCCCAATTTAAGCCCAACAAGTAGAGACGGATGGGAGATTTTACTATCTTGTGTCTAATTGTTACAAGATCCAACAAAAGCCCATGAAGGAAAACAAAGAAAGAAACGAAAGTTGTAACTTTCGGGTTCAAAAGGCCCATGATGCAACAAGTTAAAGACGGTGGAAAAAGTTTTATATAAACTTTGGAAGTCAATCGGTCAAAGAAAAGATATAAACAAAGAAGAAAAAAAGACGAGAGATAAGAAAGGGATCTGGGGAAAAATACGCAGGTATGATGATCCCTAAAAAAGGGGGTTTTCTCAAATCAACATGCGAGTATCCTATACGCGAGTGGTTAAGAAAAAATAGGGTAAGATGGAGCGTGTAATCACACAATATTCTTACTACCAAGTGCCAGGGTGGCACTTGGTTGCATCACAACCCATCTCTGATTGGTTGATTTTTTGCATACCAATCAAGGAGCCAATTACAACCTGCCACCTCACCACCAAACTAGCACAAAATGGGCCAGTGTGGCAATCCGTGTGCACAAGGAAGAGTTACAACCGTTTGATCAAGAAAGAGAAGATAGAGAAGATTAAGATGCCTAATCTACGGTTAGATCGTCTTCATCAGCCACCCCCAACCCTCTCATTTTTGCTAAAAAAAACCCAATTATTCTGTAAAATGTATCCCTTTTCTTTCTTTATTGTTATAATGTCAATTTTTATTTAGATGTCATTTTCCTTTTAAAAATATTGTAATGATGTTCTTGAATTAATAAAATTAATTTTTATGTTTAAACTTATTGTCTCGCATTTATTTTTAATATACATCTATTAATTGAAATTATAATTATGATTGTCAGTAAGCTAAATATATAGCTTTTGTGAATAATCAAGTTATATTAGGGAACATGTCTAACCCCACTGGTTAAACATTCAAAATCTTATGGTTCGTGATAATGATTGTGGTTCCTGATGTTTATTATGGTGGTTTAGTCGTGTTTGGGTGTCGTTTAAGATAAGTCGGTTCAGCGCCGTACTTTTACATCAAAGGATATCGTCAAATAAAATGGTTAAGCACATGTTTTTTTTCATTTAGTTAAATCTGTTAGTAGTTAATGATAGACTTAATTTGTGTTTTGTTAATAGTTAGATTGTTGTAACTGTTCTTTGGATTGATTTCGATGAATCTGCTTGATTTGAGAACTTGAATTTGTTTTTATTAATCTGTCACTAGTAGATGAATTTATTAGCTTGAATTGATAGCTAGCTGTGATGATTGGGTGATCTAGTTGTTATTTCATTGTGTTCCTGTATTAGTTAATGTTTATGGTTTCATTGGGTGATTTGTTTTTACTGTGTTTTATAGATTGAGGGGCTGTTAGTCTGTTTTGTGACTTATTTGGTTTGTTACTGTTCTTGCTCGAACCAAGTGTTCTGTTTGGAATTAGTTCTATTAATTGTTGCTGAAATCAGTTAGAATGGCTAAAGTTGATTGTTATTAGTGCTACGTTCGTGATTATTGAACGTGTTGATGCTTTCATTATCTCTTGAGTTTAATATATTTGCATATTTTCTATAACGTCTGTTTGAGCTGATGAATCTTTTTGAGGTGTTTAGATATAGGTCTGTGATGAGTAATTCTAGTTCTTGGTTAAGTTTTACTGACTGATAAAAGCTGCATTCGTTTGAGTTCCTGTTGAGAGTGAATAGGTCTGCTGCTATATATTGATTTTATCAGTTGAGATTGGGTTTCTGTTTAAGTAGTGTTGGGATTGGATTGATTGTAGCTACTGTTGTCATGTTTTGATTGCTGATTTTCTATTTGTGTTCTTATAACTCAGTCTGCTGATTTAACTACATTATAGAAGTATCTGCTTATTGTTAGTTGATTCCTTACTGGATTGTTAGAATCTGTATGTTTGTTTCTACTGTTTTTGATATTATTGTGATACTATAGCGTGTAAGGGGATTTTTGGTTGTAAAATCAAAATCTTCCTTTTCCAAAAAAAAAAAAAAAATTATCAAAAAAATCTGTCCTCCATGGGACTCGAACCCTTGACCTCAAGGTTCACTGCCAAACGCCTTACCAGATGGGCTAGCTTCATGTTTTTGTAAACTTTTGATTTATGTAGTTAATATACTTTTACAATTTTGAACTGTCAGTTTAATTTCAAACGTTTTTCTTAAATTCGTTAAGTTTATAATTTTAAATAATAATTAATATTATTTACTTTTAATAAATAAAAGTTTTTACTAATTAGGCTCAAATCATTAGTCTAAAAATATAATAAATAAAGTTAAAATGTTTAATTACTTTAAAAATTAATATTGTTTAAAATAATTTTGTTACAATAAATAAAATAAAAAATAAAAAAATATAGATAGATTTCATTTCGTCTTTTAGATTTAATTTGGATAGACGATTCATGCCCCTTAATTAAAAAACGTAGGATTTTAGATAAAACCGAAACCTATTCAAATCGATTGCTCAATTCAAAACGAAAGTCTCAAATTCACAATTTCTTTGTGTACAACGAACCGGGATCACTCTCGTGTTTAATTAATCCGTCTTTAGCTTATTTTGGACTATTACTAATTCCTAAAGGTAAGTTCCTTAATATGCTCTATAACGTATTATATTAAAATACACCGACACTTTTCCCAAACATCAACAACATATTCCTATATGTTGTCATTACAATGTATATATCAATTCTAAGATCTAAAAGTGGTCTAATAAATTCATTATCAATAAGAACATCTCAAATGTAACCAGGATGCCCTAAATTCCCTTAAAAACCCTAGAATCCCTATAAATGAGTTCTAAACTCAAGAATAGAAAGCTATGAATGGAGAACATGTATGAATAAATCATTAAGGATTATAAACAAGTTGTAAACTATACTTTGAAGACCTAATAATACCTAAGAATGGCAAGAACAAACCATACAAAGCTAAGTATAAGTAATTGTGTATAATAGTCTAGATCACCACCTAGAAACTCTTGATAAACAATATTTCAAGCAATGTAACTACATAATATGCATGTAATATTATAAAAAAACAAGGTACTAATTACAATCTATCAAATAAAGGAAAGTTAATTTATCACAAAATGCTAATATTCACTAATCCAAGGCTAATTACAAGTTAAGACCTAGTAACCAAGATTAGCATATAAAATCCATTTCACATTAAATTAGAGTCTAATCTTTTGCCATAAATTAATAAACTCAATTGTGTATCATATTAAGATTATACATTTATTTAAAGTCAAATTACAAGTTGGTAAAGCATAAAGTACAAGTTATCAAACTATAGGATCTTAAGCTCCATTAATTGTCCCTAGAATATGATCAACCAATACAAACCCTTAAACTAAAAATGTAGAATCCCTAGAAGTCATAAACATACTATATAAACCATAGAATAAGTGTTATAAAGGTACAAAAACTAATTACCCAAGATAAGAAGTCATTAGGATTAATGACCTAAAAACCCTAATATTAAGAAATCTATAGGGAATCACTACCTAGTTCTTTTTGGACAAGTCTATAAATATTTATAGGACTTCACTAAGGTTATAAGATTATTTTAAGACAATGTAAAAGTACCCTAATGCACAAGGTACAACATTTCAATGCATGGCTTGTAAATTAGGTCAAAATAGGTATTTTCACTCTTTAGACCTGTTTACGTAAACTAAGCTATTAAACCAAGTTTGGGAACTCATTGGAAACTTAAAATACAATGTCTATGACCTAAATTAATTTTACATCAGTAGCCAATTGAAGGATAAAGCCTTTTACTAAGATTTAACCCTAGATCATTAGAAAACCCTAATCTACAAATGTATACTTCCCATTTTCACATCAAACCTTTGTTAAATTTCAAACCAAGGACCCAAATCTCTTAAATAGAATGTCTAAACACTAATTAATCCCTAATCATTCACTAATCCCTTTCCCAAGTTCTTAATCACCAAAAACACAAACTATAAGTTACAAGCCCTAGTTTTGAAACCCAGTTTTGTAATTTCCCTCCAAAACTCATTTTAAACTCTTTCCCTCCAATTCTAAGTTTGAAATAAGATATTTTAAGTATCCTAGATATTTTAGGCTGTGTTTATGTAGGTGGGTAAGTTACTTGGTTGCTACACATCATAGTTCTTATCCTAATCCTATCCGTGTATCATTTTAGCCACAAGTTAAGGATTGGAATGAAGCTAGGCTCTACAAATGTGCATAGACCTTCCCTAGGAACCCTTAGTCACTAAGTTACTCATATGACACGTCCATAATCAGAACTTGGAGCCTAAGGCTTGGAATTGCTATAAATAGACGCCTATAGCCTTCATTTCAACTTGCACCCCGTTTTCTTATAACCTCCATTACCCATTCTGTTTCCACCTATATAAACGTCCTATGACATGTCCCAAGACCAAAAACCAGGTCTAGAAGCTAGCCATTGAAGCTATTGAAGGTATGATAGCTAGATGTGCTCATAAGAAGCCATTAGGAGCCATTTTGGAGCATCCTAGGTAATCTCTTTGTTAGATATGCTTTGATCTAGTAATAATACTTTCTTAGAGTTGTTATATTGCCAAAATTATGTTAGAAAGATAACCTAAAATTAACTAAGTCATTTCATCATTTTAAATGGAAGTTATAAGTTAATATAATAACCCGAAGTTAACGTCATTATTTTACCCTAACTATGTAATGGATATTGAATTTCTAAGTATTGTTATGTTTGACGGCTTTTAGTTGAAACCGATAATGTGTGGATAAGTTTAGTCGTCGTGACGATTGAAGACTACTAATAGTGATCGTGATGCCAATGGATGCCCAAATATTATAGTTTAGTATTGATTATTTCGATATTTGATATTACTGAAATTTTTATTTCATTACGTATTAATTCGAGTCGAACTTTATTATTTCATTTTGTGTGCATTTAATTATTTAAACGGTCGAATTTAAGGAAGGCGGCAAGGGCCGACGAAGGCGGGAAACGAAAGACCTTTTCTGGTCCCCCTTGAGCCGGGGGGTGCTTGTGGGAGGGGTCAGGATTAAATAATATTTCATTCTGGTTGTTGCCACCAAGTCTCTTGCTCCTATTAAGCCCAACCTTAGTAGAAGTGGGTAGTGGCACTAGGCTCTAATACCTGCTATAGGCGAGCTAAAATAAGGGTCCTCCCTCATGCATTAAGCCTATAATAATAATAGGGTATAAAGAGGTAGCGACTGGCATTTTTTCAGCTATGCATTACACACCTCATGTGGATCTAGCTTTCAACAGCGTAGAACACATTATGAGAGATGTTGAAGACTCGCTTGTTCAGTACTGCTAACTATTATTAGAGAATTCCGTCCCCTTGGGACTACCAGTAGCTTCGGTTGTTGAATCTCGTGCAAGTTTGACAAACGAAATTTATATTTTTATGAACCCGAGACAAAATCCGACTCTCGTAAATATTTATAAAATTGACTGGTAGTCATTTCCCGCTTTTTAACTAATATTTATTCTTTGGTCCACAAGAATGCCAATATTGCAACTTCTACGCTCAACCACCATATAAAAGCCTCAAATAAACACATACATGTAAACTTCCACCAAAAGATTTCTTCTCTCGTCCTCCCTCCTTTCTTGCCGTCATATCTCCATAAGAAACACCCCTTTGATCATCAAGTTTTGATATGATCCAAGAAAATCTAAAAGAAGTCCCATGTTTAGAATTCAAAGGTGATTCTTTTGGTCCCATTTTTATACACATGCATGAGGTTTTATTTTTCTTATGATATTGATTTAATAAAGTTGTTGTAGGATCATTCTTATGATGATCTTGATAAAACCCCCATGTGTTGATGTTAAAAACATTAATTTTCATCTTTGATTTTTGCAAGTTCATTCAAGCAAGTGTTAGGATTTGGTTTAGGAATGAAATTATGGGAATAGGAATGATAGAAAGTTGTTGGAATATGTTTGGAATGGGTTTTAGTGTGATTTTTAAAAGAGTATTTTACATCAGTGAGTTTAGGGGCATTTTTCGTGGGTTAAAGCTTAAATAAAGTTTGATATTATTGTATATTGTTGTAGTAGTCGTCGAGACGCTCGTTTTGATATAAGATAGAGCTTCTAACTTATAACGAGGAGGAAGTTATGCTAGTTTGATTATTCGTGTACCGGGAGACGAGTGTTTACACAATACGAAATTGTTATCGATATTTGGATCAAATCTCGGGGACAATAAGTTAAGTTTAAAAACAGGTCAAATTCTGTTGTTAGATTCTAAACTTATCATTTGGAGTCTATTTTCAAAGTCAAGTGGCGATTTTGTAAATGGGGATGTTTAACAAGGTCAAAATGGTTTTACGAGTCAAGTGTGTAAAACAGTCTGGTTTTTATAGTCTAGAGATGTGTCGAGCAGGTGGTTTTAAATTGTGAATCATTGGATGAATTTTTAACTGAGTCTTATACAGATTATAAGTGAGTTTTTCACCAAGTTTCGTCGAAAACGGAATTGTTTAGGTATGGTAAAACAGCGTGTACTTTTGGTAGGTACCGGCTGAGTATTTTTTGGAGGTACTTAACCTCGCGTCATAGTTTGAGGCGAGAGGCTAACCTATTAGCTTCTGAAATTCCTGAAGGTTATTAGTGTTACGTTTGAGTTTATATTCTGAGAATGAATGCCCGTGTTTGTTACTTGACCCGTGTTGATTTGGCATCTTGAGATGGATCAATATCGGGGTGCTAGTTTGGAAAACTAGTACATGTAGAAAGGTAAAATAGTATCACTTGCTTGTTGATCTTTCGGGTCGTTTTGGTTTTGTAATTTTGAGTTTTATATTATTAAGTATGGTTTATACTTAAGTCCATTATTAACGAGCGCGCCTTATTTGGTAGGTTTCGGATTTCGTGTTAACGGGCATCTTCACTTCGACGATCACTACTAATACTAGCTTCGTGTATTATCTAAGGTGAGTCTATAGCCTCACTTTTTATTATCTTGTAAATGATTTTAATCCCGCGAGGGGGAATACATGATGTTTTATAAAGTGAAAACAAGTTTTTTTCTGTACGATGGACCCGAATATAATGATAAATGCCTAAGTACCATTGTCTTATGAAGTCCCTAAAATTCATGAACTGTTAATTACCTTGCGAGGTAAACGCTAATACATATGATAGATCTATTTGGTTTGACAAACCTTACCCTAGGGTATGTATCCTTTGTGATCACCTAAAAGGGATATTATGTATAAGAGGTCGTTGGTATATGACAATATTACCTGTTGTAGGGGCGTCGTAAGTGATTCGGTTGACGTGTTGGTTAACGTTCAGTTGCATGAGCTTAAGGCATTTATCGCTATATATATGACTTGTCTGTGTGACAAGCTTGAGATGATAAAAATTCTTGTGTTCAAATGATGATTTGTAAAACCTATAGACTTGCTCAACCGTTGTGTTGATGATTTTAAGCATGTATTTCAGGTAATCAAGATGGATAGCAGCGGAGCATGCTAGGAGGGAGTTGGTGCTTACTTGTCTAGATGTTATTTTTTTCCATCCTTTGAAGTGTGAATAAATGACTTTTAAGTCTTTGATAAATGTATTGTGATTGGTAACGGTTTTTGGGACTAAACGCTACTTTGATTTTATATATTGGGATGGGAACTTTTTAGACAAAATTGTATAATATTTAAACGTCTCTTTTGAGGTCGTTTTCTATGATTGTGTGTGATGTGCTATGAGTAGCGCCCCAAAGTGGTATTCCGCTGCATGGTAATTTGGGGGTGTTACAAATTGGTAATCAGAGCCACAAGTTATAGAGAACTAGGTCGATTTTGAAAAACCTAAACTATAACTTTGGTGTGTTCTAAAAAGTTTTAAGCACGCAACTCTCCGCATGGCTCCGGTAAGGCTATTATTGTATTACTTTATGATTGATTGTGATTATGTGAACCTATGTGTATCTAGGAATGGTAGTATGTATATGTATGAATATACTATGGTATTTATAGGCATTGCACGTGAAGCAATGGTCCTTGAATGATTCTCATACGTTTTATAATACGGTTTTGTATCGGATTTGGCCTCACCGCAAATCGCCGATCTTGATAATTCTGTATTATCTGAATACGAGTATGAAACTCGTTTGATACTTTGAGTATGTATGCACTGTTTCATAATCTATCGCATATCGACTTGTTTAAGTTCGATTGTTGTCATCGTATCGTGATGTGCCATTTTAGGACATCTCCTTTCGAAACGTAGTTGATTGATGTGATATTCGTGTTCTGAATACTTCTTATGATTTTGAAGTATCAAATCTCTGAGGCGACATCTTCTATGTATTGCGACGTGTGATTTGATTTTATATGACTACGTTTTATTAGCGAAAAGGAGGATGCCAATGTTGGACCTAAGGTATTTATATCCTAATCAAATATATATAGTTTTGGTACAACAAAGATATGCTCATAGTAGTCATTCAGTTGAGTGACTTAGTACCTTGTATCTAAATGGAATGGAACATTTAGATATAGAGATTTTAACTCGCCCAACTATGAGTTGTTTAAGGTTGTCTTATTTAAATGGATTAGGACATTTGAATAAGAAAGTTTTAAACAACTGGACCATAGATTGTCGTGTTTTCCTTATTCAGATGGAATGGGACGTTTGAATACGGAAATCATGATGTAAGTTTAATGACACCTTGTACTTACTATGATTTGTAATTTGGATATGATATCGTGTTGAGAGATAGTAATACTTGAGTAGGATGACTTATAATTGTCTTGTTGAAATGGATTGGGACGAATTTTTATTTGAACAAGAAAGTTATAAGTTCCTGAGCCGTAAATTTATAAACTCTTGTATACATGGAAAGGGACGCCTTTTGATGTGGACTAGGAGTTATAAATGAGTGGGCCCAAGTGTGTATATCTCGATTTGTAAGTGTTTTTATGCGTACGTCTTTCTTGAACCCTGTTTCGTTATTAAGAATCGTTCGGTTCCGTTGTCATTATGATGATTGTCGATTATCATCTATGTACGAGTAACCCGTTGGACTTCTCTCGAGTTTTTATTTATTTTGATGGACCATTTCTAATGTGTCTTGATGATCGCGAGCTTTATAAGCAGATTGTTAAGAACCGTTGGCCGTTCCAAGAATAGGAGACTTGTTTAAGCGTCACCAGGATTTATGCGTGCACTTGTGGGTTGATTGAGGATTGAGTTATCAATGGAAACTTATCGTGGATGTGAAGATTTTGTAATTTTACTTGCTAATCAAAGGGTTACCGAAGACTTTTTGATGAAACTCCTGGGGTCTAGTATGAAGAACAAAAGAACCCATTACCAAAAAAAAATAGTATGAAGAACAAAATCAGGAATATGATGCATCACCTTGAGCGCTGAAGTAGAAATTATTGGGACGCCTATGCATGATGAATACTGAAGCAGAAGTTAGTGGGATACTTTTGTATGTTGAACACTGGAGCAGAAGTTAATGGTATGCCCGATATGTTGTTAATCTTCGCCAATGGACTGAATTTATTAATGATTGGAATTAATGAATTCTTTATCACTTCGAGGAGTATGTTGTAGCCAACTCTGCAAGTGGAAAGACTTTGGAGATCGACTGGTATTATCAAGTGTTCGTTCATGGTTTTCTCGATGATCAACGATGGAGATCTATATATGATGTTTATGTTCGACCTTTTCTTTTTTATGTACTTATATGGTATGTGATCTAGTCGAATGATCGTAAGTTGTGAGAACTTGAGACGACATTGTCCAATGACGTCCGATCATTGAGAACACGTACCATGTAATATTTTTTTTTACCTTCAACGACGATGTTTATTGAGACTTTGATGCGCTTGGGCGGAAGTGAGATGGTGTCTTTGTATTATCTTTTGAGTAAGGATCCGCGTGTGAGCGCCCTCCCATGACGAAAATATTTTCTTGTTATTCTTGGATATGCGTCCATGGCTATCCGGCCAGTAGATATCCTTTAATTTGCAACATTCTTTTTTACTGGACTTACCCGAAAATCCTGTCATTTACTATTGTTGTCGAATGAGCTTCGGGTAATCCATAAAATTTTCATGTGTCGAGCTTGAAGGAGTGATTGGTGGATAAGGATTTAATCACCCCCTTTTTGGTGAGATACAACTTGACGACAAGTTACGTTTTGTAGAAGAACCAGTGGAGATCTTCGATCTAACGGTTAAACGTTTGAGACCGAGTAATTTTTCCTTTACGAAGGTGCGATGTAACTCAAGACGTGGATCGAGATTCACATGGTATCGTGAGGACATCTTTAGGAAGAAGTGCCCTCGTCTTTTCTAGTGGTACGCAATACGAGTATGAGGCGAGGTAAGCGCCGTGACGTCGCTCCTTTAAGGAGGTGGTAATATAATAACCCGAACTTAACGTTATTATTTTACCCTAACTATGTAATGGATATTGAATTTTTAAGTATCGTTATGTTTGAAGGTTTTTAGTTGAAACCGATAATGTGTGGATAAGTTTAATCGTTGTGACGATTGAAGAGTACTAATAGTGATCGTGATGCCAATGGATTCCTAAATATTATATTTTAGTATCTATTATTTCGATATTTGATATTTTTGAAATTTTTATTTCATTACATATTAAGTTGAGTCGAACTTTATTATTTCATTTTGTGTGCGTTTGATTATTTAAGCGTTCGATTTAACAAACGAAGTTTATATTTTTATGAACCCGAGACAAAACCCGACTCTCGTAAATATTTATAAAATCGACAAGTAATCATTTCCCGCTTTTTAATTAATATTTATTCTTTGGTCCACAAGAATGTCAATATTGCAACTTCTACCCTCAACCACCATATAAAAGCCTCAAATAAACACATACATGTAAACTTCCACCAAAAGATTTCTTCTCTCTTCCTCCCTCCTTTCTTGCCGTCACATCTCCACAACAAACACCCCTTTGATCATCAAGTTTTAATATGATCCAAGAAAATCTAAAAGAAGCCCATGTTTAGAATTAAAAAGTGATTCTTTTGGTACCATTTTTATACACATGCATGTGGTTTTATTTTTTTTATGATTTTGATTTAATAAAGTTGTTACAGGATCATTCTTATGATGATCTTGATAAAACCCCCATGTGTTGATGTTAAAAGTATTAATTTTCATCTTTTATTTTTGCAAGTTCATTCAAGAAAGTTTTAGGATTTGGTTTAGGAATGAAATTATGGGAATAGGAATGATAGAAAGTTGTTGGAATAGGTTTGGAATGGGTTTTAGTGTGATTTTTAAAAGAGTATTTTACATCAGTGAGTTTAGGGGCATTTTTCGTGGGTTAAAGCTTAAATAAAGTTTGATATTATTGTATATTGTTGTAGTAGTAGTCGAGACGCATGTTTCGATATAAGATAGAGCTTCTAACTCATAACGAGGAGGAAGTTATGCTAGTTTGATTATTCGTGTACCGGGAGACGAGTGTTGACACAATATGAAATTGTTGTCGATATTTGGATCGAATCTCAGGGACTATAAGTTGAGCTTAAAAACTTTTCAGATGCTGTTGTTAAGTTCTAAACTTAGCATTTGGAGTCTATTTTCAAAGTCAAGTGGCGATTTTGTAAATGGGAATGTTTAACAAGGTCAAAATGGTTTTACGAGTCAAGTGTGTAAAACAGTTCAGTTTTTATAGTCTAGAGATGTGTCTAGCAGGTGGTTTAAAATGTGAATCATTGAATGAATCTTTAACTGAGTCTTATACAGATTATAAGTGAGGTTTTCACCAAGTTTCGTCAAAAATGGAATTCCTTAGTGATGACGTATAGTCCCCAACCAGGTCATGGACCCGGCCCATGGGTACTACCCGCATCCGGCCCATCACGAATGGGTTGGATCGATCAGTTAAGCTTACGGGCTTGAATAAACAGTGGCCGCATAAAGTGTGTGCGGCCCACAGCCCGGTATAGCCAGGACAGGGTTAGACTGAATCACAATCCTATTAGGAATGGGATTTACCTTCAAGTATAGGATATACACTAACCATAATTAGAAGATAACAATCAAGCTAATTATGGTGATTATCTTATGCTTGGGGCCGAAGTAAACAGTGAGCCTATTAGGGTTTCATTGCCTATATAAGGAACATCCAAGGGTTCCATAAAGGTATTACATTCTACATACTCTAAACCTCACATCCAATTCTTAACCCTAACCGATTACTTACTCTCACTCCGGAGTCTAATCGTGGGATACATTCCCACGGTAAGTCTAACGCGTGTTGCTTTAGTGTGAAGGATCCCAGCAAAACTATTCACTTGGTGCAAGAGCCGGGGCCCAGCCAATCCGAATTAAACCTAATCGGGTCTAGCAAGGATCATCCAACTTTTGTATCAACAAGTTGGCGCCATCCGCGGGACCAATACACTAAGCTAGAGAAAATTTCATCTCGATCTCTTTCAATGACGAAAGGACATCCGCAAGGAAATCCCAGGAACACGAATCCTGTTAATCGGAAATCCACAGGGGACGGGATACTC
Source organism: Glebionis coronaria (assembly GCA_025667525.1). Taxonomy (NCBI): domain Eukaryota; kingdom Viridiplantae; phylum Streptophyta; class Magnoliopsida; order Asterales; family Asteraceae; genus Glebionis; species Glebionis coronaria. The sequence continues at coordinate 230,041 of JANFOE010000782.1, read as the reverse complement.
ATCCCCACCCAGTCCCCTGTCAACCAAACAGGTGGACCGAACAACCGAAGAGTTTTTCAGTCTGTGGGTGGGACAAGCACGTTCACTAATACCCCACCACCAACCATGACCATGGACAACCCTGACCCAGGGAGTGCGCCTCCTCCTCCTAACAAGGAGCCAGGCAGGCCATCAATTGAAGAAGAAGTGGAAGTCGAAGCACTTAATGACGAAGACCTCGCTCGTGTTCTCACGCAGAACTTTGAGAGGATCGTCCCGGGTATCGCGTCAAGGTTGAACCTAGGTAGGAACCTCCAATCTAGGCTCAAATTTGGCAGGGTTGTATCCAGAACCTCTCCCCAAACTCAAAAGAAGAGGAAGGCGCGCCCACAAGAGCGAAACCACTTGGAGGAAAACACGCGACCCTGGAATGTGTTCGAGCGCATAGGGGATCGCGTTATGCAGGAACTGCTACAATCTCATGAGGATGGAGACAGGTCTGACGGCTCTGCCGAACGCCCGGTGTTGGAATCAACCAGGAATGATCGCCGCACCAGCGTTTGGGACAGGGTAGATAGTGGGAAGAAGGCTCCTATCTCTTCTCACAAAATGGGTCCTCAACTGAGAAGTGGAGCACCGCCCCCTTCTCCCGGCCACTCGGGGTCAGATTCGGATGATCACCCCCCAAGCGTCGCCGAACTAGGCGTACCCCTCCACCACCATCGGATGATGAGGGATATTACGGTGGCCCTTACAATCGTGAGGTGGAAGGGGAAGATCTCTCCCGCCCATGGTGTGATCCTAGGGAAGATCCCTTCACCCTTCGCATACGGAATTACTCCGAGGATAAGAAGCATCGCATGCCAGCATGCGTCAAAACCTATGATGGGTCTGGTGATCCGGATGATCACCTAAAGATATTTGACACACAGGCAAAGATCGAACAATGGCCCATGCCTATATGGTGCCAGATGTTCAATTCGACCTTGATTGGCAATGCTCGTGATTGGTTTGAGGGACTTCCTCCCCGAAGCATCGATAGCTTCAGTGAGTTGCGCACCGCGTTCAAAAACAATTATACTCAGCGAAAGAAGTATAATAGGGATCCGGTCTCATTGGCAACCGTCAAACAACGGCCCGGAGAATCTACGGAGGCTTTCACGGAACGTTTTAATGACGAGTGCACGCGCACAAAGACAATGCCCGAGCTCCTAAAAATTTTTGATTATATGCATGCTATAACTGACAAGGAATTAATTAGGCGCCTCAATGACAAGCGACCAGAAAAGTATGACGACCACATGGAAAGGGTCAGGAACTTTGTAAAAGGAGAAACCGCGGTTGTCGCGGCCTATCCTACAAAGGGAAACCACAACTATTGATCGAACGACCAGCCCAGGAGGTAGTCGGGTGGCCAAAGCAACCAAGGAAATGGAAGGGGCTCGGACTAAAAGAGTCAAAATAAAGGAGGGCGATCGGATGACAAATTAACCCTTCTAAAGATGACTTACCGGGACATCTTGTAGACAGAAGGGGCGAATTTCCACAGGCCTCCCCCAATGACAACTCTGGTGGACCATCGTCAAGGAAATCGCTTCTGTGAATTCCACAACGACAAGGTCCACGGCGCGGAGGAATGTATCTAGCTCAAGAAGCACATTGAGTCATTGATCAAGTCAGGCAAACTCAAACATTTGGTCAAGGATTGGAAGAATGGAAAGGATAACAAAAAGCACGATAAGAAGGATCCCCAAAAGGACAAACCTTCGACTATATACATGATCCAATATTGGCAGCGCCGCATAAAGCAGAAAATTAGTCAAAAAATTTCACGCGGCAGAGAAATCTCATTCCCTCCCATTACGGTAAGTGATGTGGCTGATGCACCTCTCACGATTGAGGTAAGCATTGGAACACACAATGTTCGTCGCATGTATGTGGATGGAGGGTCATCGGAGGAAGTACTCTACGAATACTGTTTCGCACAGCTACGACCAGAAATAAGAAGCCAATTAGTACCGGCCACGTCGCCGCTCATTGGCTTTAGTGGAGACACTATCTGGCCAATAGGACAACAACGTCTGCTAGTAACCATTGGGAATGAAGAGCATTCCATCACGGTGTGGATGAACTTTATGGTGATATGCTCACACTCTCCATACAATAGGATTATTGGAAGACCAGACATCCTGGCCATATGGGCAGTTTCGTCCACGGCTCACGGTATGATTAAGTTCCCTGCTGAGGGTGGAATTATTACTATTTACAATTCAGTCATGCCAACATCTGGATGCCAAGCCATGACGACACCAGTTCAGCCTGTTCCCATTAAGGAAGGATCACGCCCCCCCCCCCCAATTGGAAGGTGGCAATCCATCCCGACTACCCGGAACAAGAGGTGTCCATAGGAGGAACACTCTTGGATAACGGCAAGAGGGCCATGTGCTCTCTCCTAAAAGCGAACCTGGATGTATTCGCATGGGAGCCTAAGCACATGACGGGTGTGCCGCGCTCGATAGCAGAACACAAACTTCAAATCCGCCAGGGATATCCTCCTGTTAAACAAAAGAAACGTGGTCAAGCACCAGAGCCCAGTCAGGTAATACTGGATGAGGTACGGAAATTAGTAGACGCAGGAATCATGTGCAAAGTATACTACCACGAGTGGTTATCCCACCCAGTCATGGTCAAGAAGCATGATGGGAGTTGGCATTTGTGTGTGGACTTTACAGACCTGAACAAGGCTTGTCCGCAAGACTGCTATCCGCGATTGGAAGGTGGAATCCTTATGTGGATACCCTTTCAAGTGTTTTTTAGATACGTACAAAGGAGACCATCAAATCCAGATGGCGGAAGAAGATGAGGAGAAGACGACGTTTCACACCAGTCAGGGTGTGTATTGTTACACAAAAATGTCGTTCGGACTAAAGAACGTCGGAGCGATATATCAACGACTTGTTGATAAAGCCTTCGATTCCCAGATAGGCCGCAACCTTGAGGTTTATGTTGACGATCTGGTCATCAAGAGTCATACGGAGGAAGCAATTCTCCGTGATATCCAGGAGACGTTTGACACGTTGAAGAGAATCAACATGAAACTGAATCCAAAAAAGTGCACATTTGGGGCCACGGAAGGGATGTTCCTTGGATATATGATTGATCCAAACGGCATCAAGCCTTGTCCGGAAAAGACGGACGCAGTGATACAGTTACCATCCCCTCGGAAACGAAAAGAGGTACAATCACTAAATGGAAAGTTGGCTGGGCTAAATAGGTTCTTGTAGAAGTCCGCGGAGAAATCACTACCTCTATTCAAAACACTCAAGAAGTGCATCAAGAAAGCAGATTTTCGTTGGAAAAAGGAGGCAGAGGAAGCTTTTGACCAGCTTAAACAGCATCTCGCAGCCCTTCCCATGCTAGTGGCTCCCCGACCTAAGGAAGAGCTCATTATGTATTTGTCGGCTACACACGGAGCAATAAGTGCAGTAGTCATGACGGATAGGGATACAGTCCAGACTCCGGTCTACTTCATGAGTAGAACACTACAAGGGCCGGAGTTGAACTATTCCTCTATGGAGAAGTTGGTTTTGTCATTGGTATACGCCACGAAAAGGTTTTTGTCATTGGTATACACCACGAAAAGGTTACGCCAGTACTTTCAGGCGCACCCAATTGTGGTTATCACAGATCAACCAATAAAACAAACCATCTCCAAGCTAGATGTGGCCGGTAGGCTACAGAAGTGGAGCATTCTACTAGGAGAGCATAACATCTCCTATAGACCAAGGACAACGGTCAAAGGCCAAATCTTGGCAGATTTCCTAATTGAGAAGCCAGAGGAGGACGGACCAGTGACACAACGAGAGGAAGTTCAAGCAGAACAATGGGTTTTGTTTACTGACGGATCTTCGTGCACCGACGGGTTAGGAGCTGGCCTCATCCTCACGAATCCGGAAGGAATGGAGTTTACCTACGCCTTGCGCTTTGAATTCACAGACACTAATAATGAGGCAGAATATGAAGCGTTAATTGCGGGTTTAAAAATCGTCGCTAGAATGGGAGTCCGCAACCTTGAGGCTTACGTGGACTCACGGCTTGTCGTGAACCACATTCTAGGAGGTTACATAGCTAAAAAGGATAACATGGTTCGATACCTGGAGAAATTCAAGTCACTCATAGCTACTTTCGGGAAGTTTTCTATCAAGCAGGTACCAAGAGGTAAAAACAAGAAGGTGGATGCTCATAGCAAGATTGCGTCTACAAGTTTCGCCCACTTATCCAAGCAAGTCTTGGTAGAAATACTAAAGGACAAGTTTATAACGGGAGGGGAAATCGCAACTATAGTTGAGGAAGATGGACCTACATGGATGACCCCGATCATCAGCTATTTAACTGATGAAACCCTTCCGGATGATGAAAAGGCGGCACGGCGTATTAGAAAAAAGTCGCAGCACTTTGAGCTCCGAGAAGGTATTCTGTACAAGCGCTCCTTCTTACAGCCGTGGTTGCGGTGTGTCGGACCACGCCAGGCTACCTATGTGATCAGTGAGATACATGAAGGGTCATGCGGTATGCACGCAGGTCCCCGATCCGTAGTAACACAAGCTTTAATTGGCCTACTATGCATAGGGATGCACGTGACATGATTCGTAAATGCAGTGATTTCCCAGTGCACAGACCAGTACCCCGACATCCGCGGCAAGAACTGACACCCATCACATCCCCATGACCATTCTATAAGTGGGGGATCGACATCGCAGGACCTTCCCGTTGCTGCAGGGGGAGTTAAGTTCTTGATCGTCGCAACGGAATACTTTACACGCTGGATAGAAGCTAAGGCGGTTAAATCCATTACGGGCAAGCAAGTTAAAAAGTTTGTTTGGGAAAATATTGTGTGTCGCTTTGGCTTACCAGGAGAAATCATCTCGGATAACGAGAAGCAGTTCGCGGATAATCCATTCAAGTATTGGTGTGCGACATTGTACATAACGCTGGGCTTCGCATCTGTTAAGCACCCGTAGACTAATGGTCTTGTGGAGCGGGCAAACAGAAGCTTAGGCGAAGGCATCAAGGCACGCTTGGATGAACGAAGTGCCAAGTGGGTAGACGAGTTGCCGCCTGTTCTATGGGCGCATAGGACTATGATTAAAACAGCCAATGGGGACACTCCATTCGCGCTGGCCTACGGGACCGAGGTGTTATACCAGCAAAAATTAGAATGCCAACCATCCGCACGGCGGAGGTTAATGTCGTCATGAACGATGAGCAACTCTGGATTAATCTGGACTTGTTGGAGGAAAAAAGAGAAATAGCGGCCATCAATGAGGCCAAGTCCAAGGCACGAATGAAGGCTTACTACGATGCCAAGGTTAAAGGTGTTTCCTTTCGACCGGGGGATTTTGTTTATCGTGCTAACGAGGCAAGTCGCGCAGAGAATACAGGAAAGCTGGGCCCCAAGTGGGAAGGGTCGTATGAGGTTACGGAAGCCTTAGGACTGGGCGCGTACAAGTTGCGTGATATGGATGGTCGTGACCTGCAACGTACATGGAATATCTGCAACCTTAAAAAATGCTATCTTTGAAAGGCCACGGCCTCCGCATGGACACTTCGCTATGGTTGGCTTCAATGAAGATCCATGTATTTTTCGTTTTCATGCTTTCTAGGTTCTATTTGTTTTAGGATTTTCATTCCTGTCAAAAAATCGTAAATGTTCTAATAAAAGGTCGTGGTGCCTAGCTAGCTCCACGGCCCGTTCTTGTGCAAATTATTGTCATGTCTTTTAGATTTCTTTATTATAATATGCCATTTTTTATTCATATGCATTCATTCAAATCGTACATGTATTATTCGCCCCCAAGCGGGGTAAGAAGATTAAGTGAACCTAATAATTCAACTTGTCGCATAAGAGGGATGCAACCCCAGTGACGCGGATCATGTATCCTTACTATACACCTTATATATAAGACGTTGTAATAAGTTCCCACATGCCGCACTTACATAGTGTCAGACATGGTAAAGACGCACGCCACACGTCTAGTAAAATATAGACTTAGTTTTATTCCAAGTAAGACGTGACATGTCATGCGACGCAGATATATAATATCTAAAGAATATAAGTAAGTTTCCAACTATCAAAATTACCGTGACCAACATGGACTCATAACCATTATATTCTAAGTGTTCAGATAATGTTACAAAAGATAAAAGTGTCGTGGACATCCACGGACGAATGTTTGTTACAAACCAAATTGTTCAGAAATTACATCAATAAAGGAGCGCACTACATTGGGGGGGGGGAGAAACTTACCTATCTCCCGCTGCTCTTCAGCTACTCGAGGCAATGCTTCACCATGGTCTTTCCTGTTCAGAGCCCGATCCGCGTTCACTTCTAGCACTTCACTTAATAATTGCTCACCAACTACAATCCTGGTGACGTCCTCGTAAATGGGAAGAGTGAGTTGGCTGGGGGAGGGTGTGAAGTGAGTCCGGAGTGTCCCTCACCCTACGAGAATGCACCTAGGCTTAGCTTCTCCATGATCTTCTTGTTGGATGCATCTTTCGTAGACTCGAGCTCAGCCAAGAAGGGGTACTCCAGATCCCGCATGGCAGCCAGGTTGCGGCCTATCTGGGAATCGAAGGCTTTATCAATAATGTAGAAATTTTTGCAAATTCTTTTTATGTTCGTTTTTCCTCGACTCGACTCGAATTGATATCGGACTTAACGTGGATTACTTGTTCTTGGTAAAAGATACTTTTTGGTATTTAAAACTAATTAAAAACTATTTAATTAAAAGCTAAATATTTAACTATTTTAAAAACTATTTTAAAAATAAAACTTAAATTTAATCTATTTTAATTAATTTCTACTAAAACTTTTAAAATAAAACTAAATTAATTAAAAACTAATTTAATATAAAATCTATATTAAATAAAATTTAAACTAAAATTAAAATTTATAAAAGTAAATAAAATTTATTTTATTACTTTTTTATTTAAACTTTATAAAAGAAAATTTATATAAACCCTTTTGAATAAAATTTATAAAAGTAAAACTTTTAATTAAATCTAATTAAACTAAGACTGCCAGTAAAATTACTCTATATTAATTAATTGATTCGAAATAGAACACAAATGAAAGACTAGAACAATTGGTTAAGGCGTTGGCCAATTGAGCGGGTGGTCACGTGTTCGAGTCTGGTAATGGACAGAATTTTTGCTATATTATTTTTTTTTGACTTTTTGGAATATACAGATCAATTGTATCTGTATGTTCATGCAACAAAATCAGCAATATCAGTAAAAGAAAACCAAATAAGCAAAAGAAACAGCAAATAGCTAATAAGCTATATAAAATAAGAAAGTAAGTCTAAACAAGAAAATAAGCATATAAACTAAAAATAAGCAAATTAAAACTAAACTTAATAAAAACTAAATAAGCAAATAAAAACCTATCAGCAAATTAATAAGCAAAATGATAAACGAAACTAATCAGCAAACATTCATATAAGCAAAGCAGGTCAAAAGCAAATAAGCAATACAAAGAAATAAAATAAGCAAACTTATAAAATAGCAAATCTAAACTGAAATTTAAGCAGGCTCCAAATTAAATCAATGACAGACTATAATCCAAATTTTATCACTACTCAAATTCAAATAAACTAAATAAAACAGATAACACAACAAGAACTTATGCAGCAAACACTAATAACCTCCAATCTAAAATCAGTAACTAAAAACTTGCATATATAAAACTCAAACCAGATTAAAGCAAAAACAGGTACCAAATAATAAACAGATCCAAACAAAATAAATCAAACAAAAGCATATTATTAAAACTAACATAAATCTAAAATTGACAAAAACAATAAAAAGGGAATGAACCTGGTGGATAAATCCGTTGTGAAGAAGAGCGGCGCTGAGCCGTCTTATTAATCTAAACCGAATCCAACACCATAAATCATCATCTCGAATCCAACCGAACCAGAAACATCTCGAACCAAACACAACCCTTCGAACGGTAATTTATAATTTTCCCAGTGGGGGAAAATATTCAACCAAATTTTATTTTATAATAATTTAACCAAAAACAGTAATTAAAATTTAATTGCAATTAACTTTAATAAAAAAGAGACAAGAATTTAAACTGAATATTAATTTTATTAATAACTAAAAATCAGATTACAATACTTTTAAAAGGAAAATTACATTTAATCCTAAAAGCTAATTTTGCAGAAATTAAAATAAAATAAAAAGTACCACCTAAATTATAGAATGATGGGGGTTTTTATAGCCAACCCCCAAGGCTTCTTCATGAAGCTTCGTGAGTATATATTTAGTCCTGACCGTCAAATGCATCTTTTCTTCTTTCTCTCTCTTCATTTTCTTCATCTACGGTGGAAAACATACCCAGGGGTCACACGGATCGCCCTCGTGGCAGGTTTGTGTTTCTTTGTGTTAGTTTGCATCTGATGTGGAATATAATTGATGACGTATAGTCCCCAGCCGGGTCATGAACCCGGCCCACGGGTAATACCTGTATCCGGCCCATCACAGATGGGTGGGAATAATGTCATTTGAGCCTATGGGCTTGGTTGAACAGTAATCGCACACACGTGTGCGGCCCACGGCCCGGCATGACTGGTACAGGGTTAGACAGAATCATATTCTGTCTATGAATAGGATTTACCCCAAGAAGAGGATATTCACTCACCATAATTAGAAGATAACAATCAATCTAATTCTGGTGCTTATCCTTTCCTTGGGGCCGAAGCATCAGTGACAGCCCATTAGGGTTTCACTGCCTATAAAAGGAACCCCCAAGGGTTCCACAAAGGTATTAGGTTCTATACACTCTCAACCCATCCGATTCCTATAAACCCTAACCGATTACTTACTCTCACGCCGGAGTCTAATCGTGGGAAACATTCCCACGATAAGCTTAACGCGTGTTGTTTAGTGTGCAGGATCCCAACCATACAGTTCACTTGGTGCAGGAGCCAGAGTCTAGCCAACCCGAATTAAGCCTATTCGGGTCTAGCAAGGATCACCCAACTTTTGTATCAACAAGTTGGCGCCTTCCGTGGGACCCATTACACTAAGCTAGAGCGAAATCTCATCCTGAATTCTCAATGACGAAGGGGCATCCGCAAACTAACCCCTGGAACACGAATCTTGGAAATCGGAAGTCCCAAGAGGAAGGGATACTCATTCCCAATCAATCCCCTAGCCGTCCAGCAGGCGGACCAAACAACCGCAGTGGTTTTCAGTCCATGGGGGTGACGAGCACGATCTCCATGACTCCTCCACCTACTTCGACCCTGGACAACCCTGATCCAGGGAGTGCGCCCAATCCCCCTAACAAGGAGCCGCGCAGACCATCGGTCGAGGAAGAAGTAGAAGTCCAACCGCTCAGTGAGGAAGATCTCACTCAAGTTCTCACGCAAAACTTTGAGAGGATCGTCCCAGGGATTGCATCAAGGTTGAACCTATGGAGGGATCTCCAATCTAGGCTCAACTTTGGCCACGCCGGACCAGGCACCTCTTCTCAAGATCAGAGGAAAAGAAGGACGCGACCACGGGAGCGGAACCTCTTTGAGGAAACTCCCCAACCCAGGAATGTGTTCGAACGCATAGGGGATCGCCTCATGCAGGAACTAATGCTGTCCCGAGAAGGGGGAGAGAAGTCTGACGGTTCACCCGAACGACCAGATCTGGAACTGACCAGAGCCACTCGCCGCACAAGTGTGTGGGATAGGATGAATACTGGGAAGAAGGCTCCTAGCTCTTCTCAAAAGAGCGGTCCTCACCCAAGAGATGGGGCACCACCTCCTTCTCCAGATCCGTCAGGAGAGGACTCGGATGACCATCCGCCCAAGCGTCGCCGACCTAGGCGTACTCCTCCACCACCACCAAACAATGATGAGTACTATGGCGGTCCCTATTATCGAGAGACAGAAGCAGAAGATCTTTCCCAACCATGATGCGACCCTAGTCTCACCCGTCCATGGGCAGACCCCAGGGAAGATCTTTTTACTCTTCGCATACGGAACTACTCCGAGGACACAAAACGTCGCATGCCGACGTGTGTCAAGACTTATGATGGAACTGGTGATCTGGATGATCACCTCAAGATATTTGATACGCAGGCTAAAATTGAGCGATGGCCCATGCCTATATGGTGCCAAATGTTCAATTCAACTTTGATCGGCAATGCTCGTGACTGGTTTGAGGGACTCCCTCCGCGAAGCATCGATAGCTTCACTGAACTACGCACTGCGTTCAAGAATAATTATACTCAGCGGAAGAAGTATAATAGGGATCCGGTCTCATTGGCAACTGTCAAGCAACGGCCAGGGGAGTCTACAGAAGCCTTCACTGAACGCTTCAACGACGAGTGCACACGCACAAAGACAATGCCAGAACTCCTGAAAATTTCTGACTATATGCATGCCATAACAGACAGGGAATTAATCAGTCGTCTCAATGACAAGCGTCCGGAGAGGTATGACGGCCTCATGGAGAGGGTCAGAAACTTCATAGAGGGAGAAACAGCGGTTGTCGCGGCCCACCCTTCAAAAGGAAACGGCTACCGATCGAACGACCAGTCCAGGAGACAGTCGGGCGGTCAAAGCAACCAGAACAATGGTAGGGGCTCAAATTACAAGAGCCAAAACAAAGGAGGACGTTCGGACGATAAGTTTACCCCTCCAAAGATGTCCTACCAGGAGATCTTACTGACGGAAGGGGCTAATTTTCCGAGGCCTCCCCCAATGACGACTCCGCTGGACCGTCGCCAAGGAAATCGTTTCTGCGAGTTCCATAATGACAAGGGCCATGGCACGGAGGAGTGTATCCAGCTCAAGAAGCACATTGAGTCACTGATCAAGTCAGGTAAACTCAAGCATTTGGTTAAGGATTAGAAGGATGGAAAGGAGAACAAGAAGTATGACGAGAAGGATCCCCAAAAGGACAAACCTTCGACCATATACATGATCCAATCCAGACAACACCGCACGAGGCAGAAAATTGGTCAAAAATTTTCACGCGGCAGGGAAATCTCATTCCCCCCCATCACAGCAGGCGATGTGATTGATGCGCCTCTCACTATTGAGATAAGCATTGGAATACACAATGTTCGTCGCATGTATGTGGATGGAGGGTCATCAGCAGAAGTATTGTACGAACACTGTTTTGTACAGTTACGCCCAGAAATAAAAAGCCAATTAGTACCGGCCACGGCGCCGCTCATTGGTTTTAGTGGAGACACCATCTGGCCAATAGGGCAACTACGTTTGCTTGTAACCATTGGGAATCAAGAGCACTCCACCACGGCGTGGATGAACTTCATGGTGATACGTTCACACTCTCCATACAATGGATCATTGGCAAACCAGGTATTCTGGCCATACGGGCAGTACCTTCCACGACACACGGAATGATCAAATTCCCTGTGGAAGGAGGAATTGTCACCATTTACAACACAATCGTACCAACATCCGAGTGTCATACCGTGACAACACCGGTTCCACCTGTTCCACCCAAGGACGGATCACCACCTCCCAATTGGAGGGTGGCAATCCATCCTGATTATCCGGAACAGGAGGTGTCCATAGGAGGAACGCTCTCGGATAACGGCAAGAGGGCCATGTGCTCTCTTGAAGGAAAATTTAGATGTATTCGCATGGGAGCCTAAGCATATGACGGGCGTACCACGCGCGATAGCAGAACATAAGCTCCAGATCCGCCAGGGGTACCAACCCGTCAAGCAAAAGAAGCGCGGCCAGGCACTTGAACGTAGCCGAGTGATACTGGATGAGGTACGGAAACTAGTGGACGCAGGTATCATGCGCGAGGTGTACTACCACGAGTGGTTATCCAACCCAGTCATGGTCAAAAAGCATGACGGAAGCTGGCGCATGTGTGTGGATTTCACGGATCTAAACAAAGCCTGTCCACAGGATTGTTACCCGTTACCGGAGATTGACTGGAAGGTGGAATCTCTATGTGGATACCCCTTTAAGTGCTTCCTAGACGCATATAAAGGATACCACCAGATCCAAATGGCGGAAGAGGACGCAGAGAAGACGGCGTTCCATACTAGTCAAGGCGTATACTGTTATACAAAAATGCCGTTTGGACTAAAGAACGCCGGGGCTACATACCAGCGGCTTGTGGACAAAGCCTTTGACTCACAGATAGGCCGCGACCTGGAGGTCTATGTGGATGACTTAGTCATCAAAAGTCACACGGAGGATGCGCTTCTCCGGGATGTCCAATAGACGTTTGACACATTGAGGAGGATTAATATGAAACTAAATCCAAAGAAATGCACGTTCGGGGCAACGGAGGGAATGTTCCTTGGATATATGATTGATCCAAAGGGCATCAAACCTTGCCCAGAAAAAACGGACGCAGTAATACAGCTACCATCCCCTCAGACACGGAAAGAGGTGCAATCCTTAAATGGGAAGCTGGCCGGGCTAAATAGGTTCTTATCAAAGTCCGCAGAGAAGTCACTCCCCTTATTCAAAACACTCAAGAAGTGCATTAGGAAGGGAGACTTCCGGTGGACAAAGGAAGCTGAGGAAGCCTTTGGTCAACTCAAGCAACACCTCGCATCTCTCCCAATGCTAGTAGCTCCCCGGCCAAAGGAGGAGCTCATTATGTATTTATCAGCCACATATGGAGCAATAAGTGCGGTACTCATGACAGATAGGGACACGGTACAAACTTCAGTCTATTTTATAAGTAGAACATTACAAGGACCAGAGTTGAATTACTCCTCTATGGAAAAATTGGTTTTGGCACTAGTGTTTGCTACAAAACGGTTGCGCCGATACTTTCAGGCGCACCCAATTGTAGTCATTACCGACCAGCCAATAAAACAAGTCATCTCTAGACCGGATGTGGCAGGTAGGCTACAAAAGTGGAGCATTCTATTAGGAGAACACAACATGGACGGCTGTTAAAGGCCAAATCTTGGCGGATTTCTTAGTAGAGAGGCCGGATGAGGAAGGACCAATCATTAAACAAGACGAAGCTCCAGCAGAACCATGGGTGTTATTTACGGACGGATCTTCGTGTGCGGATGGGTCAGGAGCTGGTCTCATCCTCACGAATCCGGAAGGAATGGAGTTTACGTACGCCCTCCGCTTTGAGTTCATAGCAACAAACAATGAGGCGGAATATGAAGCATTAATTGCAGGTTTAAAAATCGCCGCTAGAATGGGAGTCCGCAACCTTGAGGCCTACGTGGACTCACGGCTTGTCGTGAACCACATTCTAGGTGGATATGTAGCTAAGGAGGATAACATGGTCCGATACTTGGAAAAAGTCAAGTAACTCATAGCGGCCTTCAGCAAGTTTTCCATCAAGCAGGTAACAAGAGGTGAGAACAAGAAGGCAGACGCTCTTAGCAAGATCGCGTCTACAAGTTTCGCCCACTTATCCAAGCAAGTCTTGGTAGAAATACTCAAGGAAAATTCTATAATAGAGGGGGAGGTCGCTACTATAGTTGAGGAGGATGGACCTACATGGATGACCCCGATCATCAACTATTTGACTAATGAAACTCTTCCGAACGATGAAAAAGCGGCACAGCACATCAGAAGGAAGTCGCACCATTTCGAACTTCGAGAAGGCATCCTTTATAAGCGCTCTTTCTTGCAGCCGTGGTTGCGGTGTGTTGGATCACGACAGGCCACTTATGTGATCAGTGAGATACATGAAGGGTTATGCGGCATGCACGCAGGTCCGCGATCTGTGGTAGCTAGAGCCTTACGCACAAGATATTATTCGCCTACCATGCATAGGGACGCACGCGACATGATTTGAAAGTGCAGTGATTGCCAAGTGCACAGACCAGTGCCACGACATCCGCAGCAGGAACTTACACCTATTACATCCCCATGGCCATTCTATAAATGGGGGATCGACATCGCAGGACCATTTCCTGTAGCTGCGGGGGGAGTTAAGTTCTTGATTGTCGCAATGGACTACTTTACACGATGGATAGAGGCCAAGGCAGTCAAATCCATCACAGGAAAACAAGTTAAAAAGTTTGTTTGGGAGAACATAGTGTGCCGTTTTGGCTTACCAGGAGAAATCATCTCGGACAACGGGAAACAGTTCGCGGATAATCCATTCAAGGACTGGTGCGCAGCATTGAATATCAAACGGCGCTTCGCGTCTGTTAAGCACCCGCAGACAAATGGACTTGTGGAATGAGCGAATAGAAGCTTGGGAAACGGCATCAAGGCACGCTTGGAGGAGCGAAGTGCCAAATGGGTGGACGAACTTCCACATGTTCTATGGGCGCATAAAACTATGATCGAAACAGCCAACGGGGACACTCCATTCGCATTGGCCTACGGCACTGAAGCTGTTATACCAGCAGAAATAGGAATGCCTACCATCCGCACGGCGGAGGTTAATGTCGTCACGAACGACGAGAAACTCCAGATCAATTTGGATTTGTTGGAGGAAAAAAGGGAGATAGCGGCTATCAATGAGGCCAAGTCCAAGGCTAAAATGAAGGCTTATTATGACGCCAAGGTTAAAGGTGTTTCTTTTCGACCGGGAGATTATGTCTATCGCGCTAACGAAGCAAGTCGAGCGGAGAACACAGGAAAGCTGGGCCCTAAGTGGGAAGGACCATACGAGGTCACGGAGGCTTTAGGACGGGGCGCGTACAAGTTACGTGACATGGATGGCCGCGATCTGGAACGCACATGGAATATCTCCAATCTCAAAAGGTGCTATCTTTAAAAGCTACGGCTACCGCATGGACACTTCGCTATATTTAGCTTTAATGAAGATCCATGTGCTCTCTTTGTTTTGTTTCTTGTGATTTTATAGGACCTTTTCGTTTTTTAGGGTTTCCCATTCTTGTCAACAAAAAATGTAAACGTTCTAATAAAATGCCGTGGTGCCTAGCTAGCTCCACGGCTAGTTTTTCGTGCAAATTGTTTGATTGTTCTTTAGATTCTATTATAGTCATGATTTTTAGTTATTATTATAATATGCCATGTCTCATTCATATGCATTCATTCAATCACCATACATGTACTATACGCCTCCAGGTGGGGTAAGAGGATTAAGTGAACCTACTAATTCAACTTGTCGCATGAGGGATGCAACCCCAGCGACGCGGATCATGTATCCTTACTAGACACCTTACTCACAAGACGTTGTGATAAGTTTCCGTATGCCGTACTCACGCAGTGCTTTGCATAGTAAAGACGCACGTCGCATGTCTAGTAAATTATAGACTTGAGTGTATTTCTTTTTTGAGTAAGACGTGACATGTCATGCAGTATCGGTATGCGATATCCAACAAAATATAAATACACAAGTTTCAAAATCATAACAAAAATGGATGTGGTTATCACGGACTTACATACATAGGACAGTTATTTCACACATCAGTTTTAGTCGTGTACATGCACGGACGAATAAAAGTTACAAAATGTTTACAAGATAAATTACAATGGAGGTAGGAACTCCCCTATATCCTTCTTCCCTTCTTCGATCATGGCGCGAAGGGCCTCCCCGCGAGCATTCTTCCCATCCTGCGCCTTGATCGCAGTCGCATCCAATGCCTCAACAAGCAGTTTTTCACCTTTCATTACCTTTGACGCGGAGTCATAGGTAGGCAAGGTCAATTGGATGGGATCCGCAGTAAGCTTGGACATGACTACCTCGTTAGAAGCATCCTTCAGCGCCTCCAGCTCGTCTAAAAGAGGGTGTTGGATTTCAGCAAGTGCGTCCATTGACACGGTCATCTTATCCGCAGCTGAAGGGTTGTGGTAGGCGTGCTGAGTAATATCTTCGTTCTTGCCTATCAATTCCGCAGCTTGGACCAAGCCCTCGTGCCTACCACGGTCAATCCCATCCGAAACGACCCCTGCGAATGCTTGCAGCAGGTACGGAGCTTCCATAACCTTGCTTACGGCGAGGCGCATTCCCTGACCAATCATCCACCTGCGCCCAGCTATGGCCGATAGCAAAGAAGGACACATCCTTTCAGCACAATTTGTGGCCATCTTGCTTAGCTCCTCCTCAGCTGTTGCGGCTTGCTCGTCTAAATTGGTCCGCACTTGTGTTAGCCCATCCTTCAGCGCGTCGCGCTCCTGAGCGATGTTGAATGCTTGTACGGTTACAGCTTTGGTGGAGGCTTCGGCTGCGGACACCTGCATATGGAACTTGGAGTTATCACAAGGTTCATATGGTTTTTCTTGCACAAAAAAAAACATTCATGTTAAAGGCATACCTTCTCGTTAGATACGGCTATGAGGGCCTCAAGCTCGGCAATGCGTTTTTCCCGAGTGTTGGCGTGATGGGCCTGCTCCTTCACAGTGGCCTCTGCCGTAACCAACGCCGTTTGCAAGGAAGCAATGGTCTTCTCGTGCTTCACAACTAATGCTTCACGACGAGCTATTCTTTTATCCGCATGCTTCACATTCGCCAAAACCTTGATCAGACGGCGTCTTAAGGCTGCACCCACTGTCACTTGATGTGCGGACGACGCATCAAACTGCTCCAGCAAGGATTCATGGTCTAGCTCGTCCAAGTCTTGAGCAAGGGCCGGAGGAGTGATATGCTCGATAAATTCCGTACACTCAGACTCCACCTCCAATCTTGTTAGACTAGAGAGATTCCATGCTAGGCGCAGACTGTTCTCCGGTCCTTCAGGAAGTGGCTCCTCGGCATGTGTTACAGGAGGGGATGGAGGTCTGATTGATGTCGTGGGGGAAGGGTCCCTTTCCACCTCTCCCTCTTGAGCTACAGTTGACGGATCCGCCCTGTTGTTAACATATTCAATTGTTGTTTAGGCATTCTATCTTTAAAAAAACAAGGAAAGAATGAAAGACGTGAGGGTGCTTACGTGGTACCAGTTGCAGGTTCCGGGGCGGTAGGAGCTACGGCACTCACGGGGGTAGCTCACCAGACTTGTTCATCCATGTGCGGTGTGGGGTTGGCCTGGGCCGTGGCGGTACCACTTCCCTCCTGGTACTGAGGATGGTATTTCCTTAGTTTCTTTGGGGGAGCATTCGAGGCCCCCGCCTCATCCCCTAGTGTCTTTGCCACCCTCCTGGTGGTTTTTCTCTTTCTAGATGTGGGCTTGGGGGATCTAGAGGCTTGAGTGATGTCTTCATTCTCAAGGTTGAGGAAATCCTCTTCTCCTACATCTTCCTGGTGCGTCACGGCGCCCTCCAACAACAACTCTCCACCATCTTCATTATGGAAATCCAGAGGGGATTTCTCGATAATAGGCTCCTCTTCATCCGACCTTTGCTCGGAAGTTTCTTCCAGTGGAATGGTACGGTCTGCGGTCGCATCAAGAAGGGGGAGTTCATTCTCCTTCAACGGACGGAATCCTTCGGGCACTTTCATGGGGTCGCCCTGACGCAATAGTCCGTGTAGGTTCATCTCTGCGGACATTTGCAATTACACAGATTAGTAAGATCCTAACATACGAATGACATTTATCACATCTACACAGTATAAGTAAACCTACCTTGTCCATGTTCCGTCAGAAAGCACGGATATAAGTTCTCCATCCCATAATAACGGCGGCTTAATCCCACTAAGCACAGAAAATGTTTCGGCAACCCCCTATGGAATTCTGCGCGGTGGGTATCTAGTTTTTTCAAGTCTCTGCTACTATAGTCTTTGGATTTGGGCGGAGAATCTTTGGGTACTCTGGTTTTAAGGACGAACGATGTGGGGAATACTTTCTCATCAACAAATAAGTAATGGTCGTACCAGTTCTTAAGGGAGTCTAAAGGCTTCCTATACGTCATGGGGGCGTTCCCGGATCATTTTTTAAACGATAGCCACCCATTCACTAGTTGGGGGGAGTAAAAGGCCCTAAATAGGTTCACGGTCGGAGTTACACCGCATGTATGGCATGTAATCTCAAATTGATTGATTTTACACGCCCCTATGCAGTGAAGCTGGGTTATGTGGAAATCATAGTATAAAAGCAGATCTACCAGGAACTTAGATAAGGGGATACGGTAGTTGGCCGAATCAAATAGGCGCGTGTACATGCCTATCTTTCCCGGTGGCGCATCCGTAATTGCCTCACCTTCACCTGGATAGGTTGGGTGTACGCTTTCGGGAATATAATACTTAGACAAAAAGTCTATGTATTTTTCCACAGACATCACGTTCAGGACATCCGTGATAAGAGGGTTGTCCTTTACCATGTTTTATAAAAAGGGTGTGTAAGGCGTGATGATCTAACCTGTGGCGGAGGAAATCCGTGGAATAGAAGGCAAAAGTTTGAAGGAAGAAGCTTGGGAATAACAATGGCGGAAAGAGTGTGAACTGTGTGTGTAACAAACGTACACACCGACTCTTATATAGGGTTTCCTCGATTCCCGAGGTAACGTGGATGTTTGACACGTGTAGGCCACTACGCCTATCCAACGGATGGGATTTCTGACACCTCTGAAACGTCAGAAGGGACCCACGGGTCACTTCTTAGCAGTTTTACGTGGCTCAATGGTGGGCATTAATGGTGCACTTTTGCAGAAGTACGACTGACCAGTTGACTACCATTAATGCATTCATTCTTGTGTCGGGATATGCGGTCTTACGTAAGACCATATTCAATGCTACATTTAATTTGTCTCGGCCGTTATGTGCGGCTGAGGTCCTATTGGAATATCATTCCTAAGACCGGCAGCCACGTGCGGCCAAAACAAATTCTTAAATGTTTATCATTCCCTAGATCTTTCTTGGTATGTCCGGAGAGCATCTTGATAGTCTAGAGGTTACGCCTACGGCTGTAACAACTAGACTGGGGGACATGATGACGTATAGTCCCCAGCCGGGTCATGAACCCGGCCCACGGGTACTACCTGTATCCGGCCCATCACAGATGGGTGGGAATAATGTCATTTGAGCTTATGGGCTTGAATGAACAGTAACTGCACACACGTGCGCGGCCCACGGCCCGGCATGACCGGTACGGGGTTAGACAAAATCATATTCTGTCTATGAATAGGATTTACCACAAAGAAGAGGATATTCACTCACCATAATTAGAAGATAACAATCAATCTAATTCTGGTGCTTATCCTTTCCTTGGGGCCGATTCCTACTCTCACGCCATCCGATTCCTATAAACCCTAACCGATTACTTACTCTCACGCCGGAGTCTAATCGTGGGAAACATTCCCACGGTAAGCTTAACGCGTGTTGTTTAGTGTGTAGGATCCCAACCATACAGTTCACTTGGTGCAGGAGCCGGAGTCCAGCCAACCCGAATTAAGCCTAATTCGGGTCTAGCAAGGATCCCCCAACTTTTGTATCAACAATAATGATTGGAGGATTGGAGTTGTGGTGTTGTCACAGCCAATCAAATGAAGGAAAGGTGCCACGTCTGATTTGGACCACCATAGTGTTCTTCCTGAATTCAAGGGGGATTTAATTGGCAAGTGTGTGAATCACACGTTTTGAGTAAAAGCCCCAAATGTTTATGGGTAATTTTTGTGTATTGGGTGAATTAGGGTTTGGGTAAAAATTGAAGGTTGTGTTTGTGTTTGGGAGAGAAGGAGAGCACATCGTTTGTAACGAAAATGAATGAGTGAGGTGGGGTAAATAATTCGTTTATTAAAACGAGTGAGTGGGTGGATAAATATTGTGTGAGTTGAGGTTTGACCCAATATTTGACCTAGTATCTTATTTCCTCCGTTTTTGTTTAAGGAATTGGGCTTGGCCCAAATTTTTCCATCCGTTGCTATTGAATTGGGTCATATGGGTTGTTTACCAAGAAGTAAATAATAATATATCCACACGAATGGGCTTTTGGGACCATTAATCACAAGTGGGACCCATAAGGCCCAATTAACTCCATAAATATTAAATCCGCTAAAAACGAGCTCGATTTCAGCTTTGTCGATCTTTTCTTCTAAGTCGTGTCGAATTTGCCGGTTTTCGTGATCTTTGGCACACTTTTGGTTTTTTGACTTTGTCTTCGTCTCTTTCTTGGACTTTTCTTCAATCATTTGACCGTGAAACCCCGTGTTTTCTTTCCTTTTGATCTTTTGTACCTATTTAACACAAAAACACAAAACCACGCGTAATTCCGACTTTTACGATATTAAACACATGGTTAGGTCTTGTTTTTCCTTGATTATAGTGGCAAAAGGATAAGTGTTTACACACTTATTAAATCCCCTACACTTTACCATTGCAATGAACCCATGCAATGCATAGTTTTAAAGCATTAAGTTACATTTTTCTCATAATTAACCCATCTTGGCCTTTATTAAGATATGCTATTACTACTACGATAAAGATAAAAACTTAAAAGGAAACAGAAGTTATAAAAATTTATTAACTTGGAAATTATTTGATGGAAGAAACTCGTAAAGAAGACTAAGACTTAAATTAGGGCTTTGGTGTCATGAATATTAATCACCCTCAAGTTTCACGTTCCCCATACCAAGCTTAAAAACGAGATCATTGTTTACCATAAGTCCTTAAGTTAAAACCACTTATATAAGACAATTGTGTAATACTCTTTCTCCAATTCCTATGTTGTATCTCTAGATTTTATTGATTGTCATTCACCCGTAGGCTTATTTGACTTATTTGATAATTATTAGTCCAAAAATGAAGGCCAAACGGTGCAAACCCGACACTCAAAACCTAACCTCGTCCTCAAAAACGTTGTTACTAAAGTAAGCCCACATCAAGGATGATTTAACACGTTTTGGGGAATAAATTCCCGGACCCAAAATTTGGCCAATAGTACTACTTATTAATTATTCCTCCAAAGTCATGTTGACTTTATGTGGAGTTTAGCAAATTCACATCATATACCCTTAGGCTCTTTAAGATGTAAAAATGCTCTCTATTGTCCACACCCTAAGGCTCCTTGAACGATAAACGAGGGAATTGATTTTTGGATCAATTTTTATTCAACACTTACCATGCCATACACCCTAAGGCTCTAATGACAAGGTTCGTGCTACATGCCCCACACCCTAAGGCTCCTTGAGGTCATGTTTTAATCTTATTCTTTCTTATTTATGATATATATAGTAGGCCAAATTCCGCGGTCCCATGGTCTGAATACCTCCTACTTAGTGGTTATGAGCCACCTTAGTCGGAAGTCTACAACGCTGGCACCCTCAATGTGTTCATGCTCTAATTACAAGGAGAATAAAGATTTGGCTAAGAGTTAAGATATCGAATCGACACCGCAAAAATCCTCATTTATTAAGCAATTAAATATACAAGCGGGAAGAAAGAGCCACAAAAACTCATATAAGGAAGAATTAACCCTTAAACTTATTATAAACTCTATCATTTCTCGTTCTCCATAATTTAAAATCTTAAGAAATGAGACTCATGGATGCTTAGCCTAATAAACCAATTAAGGTCCATATGGTTAAGGATACTAGCTAGAGTAAACTTGGATAAGTAAACTCGGGTTGAGTCAAAATATTCACGACGGGCCTAATATATCAAAGACATCTAAACTTATTAAAACCATTTTATTTATTTATTTATTTTTGACTTTATTCTTGACATAGAAAATATAAATAAGATGCGATGACAAAAGAAAAGAAAATAAATGGAAATACTACTAGGCCAAAATAGATCAAAAATTTTGAAAAACGTTGAAAATTTTAAAATTTTCCGGTTAAATGAGGTCAAATTCATGGAAAAGCCCACTAAAATATCGATAGAAATCCCCCTACACTTAATATAAACATTGTTCTCAATGTTTAAGCATGTGGGAGAATGAACTCCCCTACACTTAGGACATTGAGTACGTTGTTTAAATCGAGCTAAGGAAAGGACAACTAAAGTGATTACATTTATTCGTTTTATTTATATACAAGATTGAATCACAATAGCAAAAACTTATCGAAGGAACCGGGTACACGGTAACACGGGATCACGGGTCGTGTCAAAAACACCAAAAGTGGATCATTAAAGCTCATGCCCCTGCACAACATCACGACACAAAAACAACCTATTTGGCTCCCCCTACACTTATTTGGTGGAAATGGGTGAAGGCGTAAAAGGGGTGGAAAGGATGGAAAAGGATGTCTGTGTTTGTTGTTCGTGATCTGGAGGTGCATGCATGAGTGCTTTTTGTTGCTATGGATTGGGAGAGTCGGCTGGTTCCATACCCTACACTTCTTAGGGATTCGGTTTTGGTTATTACCATGTGGAGGTCACGTGATTGATCAACACGGGTTGGCATTATGCAGTAATCATGGCGTAACACTCGGAAACGCTTTTCTGGAAACGAAATTACTGTTTTGGTTTTTATATGTTGGAAAATCGGCGGTGTAATGTTTACTTATATTCTTTTTTCCAATGTATTTGGTAGTCATAAGAGTGGAATGTTATTCTTATGTAAGTTTTGTGGCTTGTGCACATTGTGTATGTGCTGGTTGTAGCCCATGTAACGGGCCGTGATGTAGGACTTCACCTACATCCGTTTGTACTTCAACGTTTTTTGGTGTAATATATTTTACCGGGGTCAGTCCCCTTTACCCAAAAAAAGATTTATTTATCACGAGTCTCTAGCTTGACTCGATTTCCCGAATGTCATCATTCAAAAGGGAAAATCATGGAAAAACCGAGATTTCCAAGGGAGGAAAATCTCTCCATGATAAAGGGTGAAGTAAAGTCATATAAGGAATACCCCATGAAAATCCACCTAGGTCAAACACATAATTTCCATCACGGAAGGAAATAAACCCCGAGGTGGTAAAATCACACAAAGCAAAGAAAAGTGGGGTATCCTTAGGCAAAAGTCTCTTATAAGGAAGGGTAAGGTGATATGGCAATGAAAACATGAAAGTCTCTATTCCGGGATCAAACACCGGTTCCTTAACGGGAAAATAGCAAGAGGTGTTGACATTTAAGCTCAAAATGTCATCATAATCCAAAGTGGGAAAGTCATCCTCTTCCAAACTCGATGTGAAAACATAAGTATCATCAGAGTCATAGGAAAACTCTTCCTCATGAGAAAAATAGGTATTTAGAAAGATATCTAAATCCTCCTCAAATGGAATAACCTCTAAAGTAGGAATGATCTCTAAGAGTGGAGGATCCTCCTCAAAAGTCATGACTTCTAAAATTGGGGTATAAAAGTCAAAAGGAGTCTCCATGAAAGAATCACTCATAGAGATATGTGGTGCATTAAGATCATGGGGTGGGTCATCAAAGTTAATGAGATCACTTAAAGAAGTGTCATCATCGTAAGTATCAAAGATTGTTTGATCAAAAATGGGTGGGTCAAAAGTTGGGTCATCTAAAGGTGGGTCGTCTAAACCGAAGATAGTGTGATCACTAGAAGAAGTGTCATCACTATAGGTATCATAAATAGGAGTTTCAAAATTTTGAGGCTCTAAGGGAAGGGATGAAGTTATCACAAAATCATTTTGATTAGACTTTTCAAGTCCAAAAGGATTAATAAAAATCTCGTCATTATCATAATTAAGAACATCAATCATATTGACCGACTCTTTTCCATTTGATTTTGTTGTGATTTTTCCCATTTTAAAAACTTGTTGTTCATCCCTAACCCTAAGAATTAACTCCCATTTGGCTACATCAACTAAGGCTCTTCTGGATCGTAAAAATGGTCTACCAAGTATTAACGGAATACGAGGATCCATCTCATAGTCGACGACGACAAAGTCCACGGGAAAAGTGAATGTACCAACTCGAACAAAAACGTCTTCGGCAATACCAACGGGGTATGCGAGAGTTCTATTGGCTAACTCGAGAGTCATGCGAGTCGGTACAAGGTCGGGTAATGATAATTGTTTCCATACCGAGAGTGGCATAAGATTGATGCTAGCGCCAAGATCCGCTAAAGCCATCCAATCATCAATTTGAGGAAACGAGCAAGGTAAAACGAATCGTCCGGGATCTCCTAGCTTTTCGGGAAGCTCTTTGAGAAGAATCGCGGAACAATTCTCATTTAAACGAGTGTTCACGAGCTCAACCATTTTTTCTTTCTTATTAAGAAAATCTTTGAACATTTTCACAAATTTTGGCATTTGAGCAAGTGCTTCAATAAGGCTAATGTTAACATTGACGTTGGAAATCATTTTCAAAAAGTTGGAGACATGAACGTCATCTTTGGTGAGCACTTTAGCCTTGTCTAACCTAGAAGGATAAGGGATATTGGGTTTAGACTTTGAAGGTTGAGAAGGAGAAGGACTCGCTTCTTGAACAACCTTTGGGTTAGGCTCTTTGGGAAATGGAGCACTAGTACTAGGAGTGGTAGTTCCGAAGGGGGAGTAAGATTACTCATTATGACCTCCGGGCCTTGTCTCTCCTTTATGGGCGAAGAGATGGAAGGTCCCACTAAAGTGGCTCCACTTCGAGTAGTGATAGCACTCACATTAGCACGAGGGTTAATCTCGGTATTAGAAGGTAAGGCTCCTTGGGGTTTAAGGGCTTGAATCATTGTCAAAAATTTCTTATCGGTCGATTCTTGCATCTCTCTCATAATTCGCTCATGGTCGGTCAATTTGTGTAGAACCAAGTCCATTTGAGAATTATGCATGTTCATTTGATTATACCCTTGATTAGGAAAACCTTGATTAGGAAAACCTTGGTTTTGATATTGAGGTTGAAAACGGTTGTTATTATGAAAACCTTGGTTATTATTTTGAAACCCTTGATTTTGACCATTAAAATTCCCTTGATTTGCATTCCCTTTAAAATTACCCATTTGAGGACCTTGGTTCCTATGTTGGTTTTGGGTATTTTGGGCGGGTGGGGGTGGTCTTTGTCGAGCTACAAAACCCGGGGGAGCCAAATAATTAGTACTCTTATAAGACAAATGGTTAACATCAACATTTGGTTTGAATTGAACCCTCTCATTAGCATTGGTGTTATAAGCACAAACTTGTTGTTGTTGATTGTAAACCTTGTCACAATTAAAATATGAATGTGGTCCACCACAAGTCTCACACGTTTCACAAGTCTCTTTTAAGGCATTCACATGTGTAGTGGGTGGGTTATCTCTTAAAACAAGGTGTTTCACAATTGAAGTAAGCTCCTTAATTTGATTAGTCACCTCATTATCACTAGCACTAGCTATTGTAGTCCGTACACTTTTGGTTTGAACTTTTGCCTTGTTTTCAATTATTGTCCAAGCCTCGTTCATGGATTTCACAAGAATATTGCCCCCCGCGGCACTATTAAGTGAGTCTTGGTCATTAAGAGTTAAACCATTGTAAAACGTATTGATTTAATGCATTTTAGTGAAACCGTGTTGTGGACATTTTCTTAAAAGCTCTTTAAATCGATCCCAAGACTCACTAAATGTTTCCCCATATTTTTGTTCAAAGGTATTGATGTCATTCCTTAAAGCTGTGGTCCGTGATGGTGGAAAAAAGTAGTTTATGAACTTGGTCTCTAAATCAATCCATGTTGTAATACTTTGGGGTGGTTCCTTATCTAGCCAAATCCGGGCTTGTCCCTCGAGGGAAAAAGGAAATAGTTGTAAACGAATGGCCTCTTGTGGCACCCCATTGTATTTCACCGTATTAGTCAAATGGATAAATCTCTTGATGTGATCATGGGGTCATCTTGGGAACGACCCAAAAATGGTGTAGCGGAAACCATTTGAATAAAACCTGTTTTGATTTCAAAATTATTTGCTCCAATTGCGGGGACAACGATAGCGTCATCGTTTCCCTCAACGTGAGATTGTAGAATCTCAATCATAGGTCGGTTATCCGTTGCCATTGTATTGTCGAAAGCACGATTCCCGGGATCGGCTTGAATGACGGTCTTTTTGTTTTTCTTTTTTTTGGAAGAATTAGAAGTATTTGGTACACCAATCGGTATGTATGTACGCGCGCGAGTGCACATACAATTTAAACTTGGAATGAGGTAGGTGACATCGGTCGACTTTGAGAGGAAAGGGATTATCCCTCTCGAGGTGCAATATGAAAAGCTACAAAAATATATACTTAATACTAATTGAGTTGGCAAACTAATAATCGGTCGTCCCTCTCAATATACGCACAAGCAAGCGGGGAAACGAGGTGGCACAAAGCACTTAAAAACCTTTTTCCTTAGACGGCCTTTTATAGCGCGTCGCCTTATACCCACCTTATAGTTTGTATATATCGAGTTCAAACGTCTTACTAGTATTTGTCTATTTTGCCCTTTTATTCTTGTTTTGGATGTGAATACAATAGTTAGGTGATGAAATCCCAACTAAGGTCTTATGTGAAAAGTAGATAAATTAATTGTGTTACGTAATATAATATAGTAAAAGAAAAATCTTTTTGTATTTTTTTAGAAAAATATATATTTACAATAAAAATCGAAAGAAATCGAACTAAGAAAAATAACACTAATACGTAATTTTTTGGTGTAATACTTTTAGGAAAAAAGTATTACTTTTTTATTTTTTAATTTTTTTTTGGTGCAAATCTTAGGAAAGAATTTGCTTTTGTGATTTTTTAATTTTTTTTATATTTTGATATTTTTGATTTTTTTTAATATTTTTGAATTTTTTTTTGCAAGAAAATTAACGTTCAAAAAGAACGGATCCCAAAATCCAAACGTCTCACGAAATCTTCAGTCGTAACGAGCGAAGCGGCAACGGCGCCAATTTAATGTAGGAATTTTGCAATTTCTTTTTATGTTCGTTTTTCCTCGACTCGACTCGAATTGATATCGGACTTAACGTGGATTACTTGTTCTTGGTAAAAGATACTTTTTGGTATTTAAAACTAATTAAAAGCTATTTAATTAAAAGCTAAATATTTAACTATTTTAAAAACTATTTTAAAAATAAAACTTAAATTTAATCTATTTTAATTAATTTCTACTAAAACTTTTAAAATAAAACTAAATTAATTAAAAACTAATTTAATATAAAATCTTTTTTTTGGGTAAAGGGGTGATTCCCCGGTAAAATATATTACACCAAAAAATCAGTTAAGTACAATGGAATGTGACCGTATGTCACATTAACCTCAAGCCAACACAGCTCGAACAGCCTCTACTCATATGACATGCCATATGAGAACCTAACAACCTCAACGTAACCTATAACACCAATAGGAAAGAAATTTAATATAAAATCTATATTAAATAAAATTTAAACTAAAATTAAAATTTATAAAAGTAAATAAAATTTATTTTATTATTTTTTATTTAAACTTTATAAAAGAAAATTTATATATACCCTTTTGATTAAAATTTATAAAACTAAAACTTTTAATTAAATCTAATTAAACTAAAACTGCCAGTAAAATTACTCTATATTAATTAATTGATTCGAAATAGAACACAAATGAAAGACTAGAACAATTGGTTAAGGCGTTGGCCAGTTGAGCGGGTGGTCACGTGTTCGAGTCTGGTAATGGACAGAAATTTTGCTATACTATTTTTTTTTGACTTTTTGGAATATACAGATCAATTGTATCTGTATGTTCATGCAACAAAATCAACAATATCAGTAAAAGAAAACCAAATAAGCAAAAGAAACAGCAAATAGCTAATAAGCTATATCAAATAAGAAAGTAAGTCTAAACAAGAAAATAAGCATATAAACTAAAAATAAGCAAATCAAAACTAAACTTAATAAAAACTAAATAAGCAAGTAAAAACCTATCAGCAAATTAATAAGCAAAATGATAAACAAAACTAATCAGCAAACATTCAGATAAGCAAAGCATGTCAAAAGCAAATAAGCAATACAAAGAAATAAAATAAGCAAACTTATAAAATAGCAAATCTAAACTAAAATTTAAACAGACTCCAAATTAAATCAATGATAGACTATAATCTAAATTTTATCACTACTCAAATTCAAATAAACCAAATAAAACAGATAACACAACAAGAACTTATGCAGCAAACACTAATAACCTCCAATCTAAAATCAGTAACTAAAAACTTGCATATATAAAACTCAAACCAGATTAAAGCAAAAACAGGTACCAAATAATAAACAGATCCAAACAAAAATAAATCAAAGAAAAACAGATTATTAAAACTAACATAAATCTAAAATTGACGAAAGCAATAAAAAGGGAATGAACCTGGTGGAGAAATCCGTTGTGATGAAGAGCGGCGCTGAGCTGTCTTATTAATCTAAACCGAATCCAACACCATAAATCATCATCTCGAATCCAACCGAACCAGAAACATCTCGAACCAAACACAACCCTTCGAACAGTAATTTATAATTTTCCCAGTGGGGGAAAATATTCAACCAAATTTTATTTTATAATAATTTAACGAAAAACAGTAATTAAAATTAAATTGCAATTAACTTTAATAAAAAGAAGACAAGAATTTAAACTGAATATTAATTTTATTAATAACTAAAAATCAGATTACAATACTTTTAAAAGGAAAATTACATTTAATCCTAAAAACTAATTTTGCAGAAATTAAAATAAAATAAAAAGTACCACCTAAATTACAGAATGATGGGGGTTTTTATAGCCAACCCCTAAAGCTTCTTCATGAAGCTTCGTGAGTAAATCTTTAATCCTGACCGTCAAATGCATCTTTTCTTCTTTCTCTCTCTTCATTTTCTTCATCTACGGTGGAAAACATACCCAGGGGTCACACGGATCGCCCTCGTGGCAGGTTTGTGTTTCTTTGTGTTAGTTTACATCTGATGTGGAATATAATGATTGGAGGATTAGAGTTGTGGTGTGTCATAGCCAATTAAATGAAGGAAAGGTGCCACGTCTGATTTGGACCACCATAGTGTTCTTCCCGAATTCAAGGGGGATTTAATTGGCAAGTGTGTGAATCACACGTTTTGAGTAAAAGTCCCAAATTTTTATGGGTAATTTTTGTGTATTGGGTGAATTAGGGTTTGGGTAAAAATTGAAGGTTGTGTTTGTGTTTGGGAGAGAAGGAGAGTACATCGTTTGTAACGAAAATGAATGAGTGAGGTGGGGTAAATAATTCGTTTATTAAAATGAGTGAGTGGGTGGATAAATATTGTGTGAGTTGAGGTTTGACCTAATATTTGACCTAGTATCTTATTTCCTCCGGTTTTGTTTAAGTAATTGGGCTTGGCCCAAAATTTTCCATCCGTTGCTATTGAATTGGGTCATATGGGCTGTTTACCAAGAAGTAAATAATAATATATCCACACAAATGGACTTTTGGGCCCATTAATCACAAGTGGGACCCACAAGGCCCAATTAACTCCATAAATATTAAATCCGCTAAAAACGAGCTCGATTTCGGCTTTGTCGATCTTTTCTTCAAAGTCGTGTCGAATTTGCCGGTTTTCGTGATCTTTGGCACACTTTTGGTCTTTTGACTTTGTCTTTGTCTCTTTCTTGGACTTTTCTTCAATCATTTGACCGTGAAACCCCGTGTTTTCTTTCCTTTTGATCTTTTGTACCTATTTAACACAAAAACACAAAACCACACGTAATTCCGACTTTTACGATATTAAACACATGATTAGGTCTTGTTTTTCCTTGATTTTAGTGGCAAAAGGATAAGTGTCAACATAGACCTCAAGGTTGCGGCCTGTCTGGGAATCGAAGGCTTTATCAACAAGTCGCTGATATGTCGCTCTGGCGTTCTTTAGTCCGAACGGCATTTTTGTGTAACAATACACGCCCTGACTAGTATGAAACGCCGTTTTCTCCTCATCTTCTTCCGCCATCTGGATCTGATGGTATCCTTTTTATGCATCTAAAAAACACTTGAAAGGGTATCCACATAAGGATTCCACCTTCCAATCAATTTCTGGTAACGGATAGCAGTCTTGCAGACAAGCGTTGTTTAAGTCCGTGAAGTCCACACACATACGCCAACTCCCGTCATGCTTCTTGACCATGATTGGGTTGGATAACCACTCGTGGTAGTATACTTCGCGCATGATTCCTGCGTCTACTAATTTCCGTACCTCATCCAGTATTACCTGACTGCGCTTTGGTGCTTGACCACACTTCTTTGTTTAACTAGAGGATATCCCTGGCGGATTTGAAGTTTGTGTTCTGCTATCGAGCGCGGCACACCCGTCATGTGCTTAGGCTCCCATGCGAATACATCCAGGTTCGCTTTTAGGAGAGAGCACATGGCCCTCTTGCTGTCATCTGAGAGCGTTCCTCCTATGGACACCTCTTGTTCCGGGTAATCGGGATGGATTGCCACCTTCCAATTGGGGGGCGGTGATCCTTCCTTAATGGGAACAGGATGGACTGGTGTCGTCACGGCGTGGCATTCGGATGCTGGCATGGTTGAATTGTAAATAGTAATAATTCCCCCCTCAACAGGGAACTTAATCATACCGTGAGCCTTGGACGGAACTGCCCGTATGGCCAGGATGCTTGGTCTTCCAATAATCCCATTGTATGGAGAGTGTGAGCTTATCGTGCTTTTTGTTATCCTTTCCATCCTTCCAATCCTTGACCAAATGTTTGAGTTTGCCTGACTTGATCAATGACTCAATGTGCTTCTTGAGCTAGATACATTCCTCCGTGTCGTGGCCCTTGTCGTTGTGGAATTCACATAAGCGATTTCCTTGACGATGTTCCACCGGAGTTGTCATTGGGGGAGGCCTGGGGAAATTGCCCCTTCTGTCAACAAGATGTCCCGGTAAGCCATCTTTAGAGGGGTAAATTTGTCATCCGACCGCCCTCCTTTATTTTGACTCTTGTAGTCCGAGCCCCTTCCATTGCCTTGGTTGGCCACCCGACTGCCTCCTGGGATGGTCGTTCGACCGATAGTTGTGGTTTCCCTTTGTAAGATAGGCCGCGCTACAGCGGTTTCTCTTTCTACAAAGTTCCTGACCCTTTCCATGCAGTCGTCATACTTCTCCGGTCGCATGTTATTGAGGCGCCTAATTAATTCCTTGTCAGTTATAGCATGCATATAATAAGAAATTTTTAGGAGCTCAGGCATTGTCTTTGTGCGCGTGCACTCATCATTAAAACGTTCCGTGAAAGCCTTCGTAGATTCTCCGGGCCGTTGTTTGACGGGTTTTTTTTTTGGGTAAAAGGGAAATTTATTCCCCGGTAAAATATATTAATCACCCAAAAACATTAAGTACAATGGAACATGGCAGAGATACCGTGTTAACCTCAAAGAAAACTTGAACTAGCAGATTATATGACATGCCATACAATCAATGCATAAAATAAGCTAAAACACCTATAGGAAAGAACCATCTATAGGAGCATGAACAAAATAAAACCTCCATAAAGAAAACTAGCTAATCAACCGAGCGGATAGCCTCCATTTCTGCACCAAAGCTGAGACGCTCCGAGAATGTCTCCAACGGCATGACATGAGCTTGAGCCGAACAGAATTTTCAATAACCTCAACAACCTGGGCAACCGTCCTCTTAGAATTCTTAAAGATTCGATGATTTCTCTTCTGCCATATAAAATATGTTGTCGCAGCCAACACAAGTTTTGCTACAACACTTCGGGTAGACTTCTGATGAGCAATCGGAAATAGAGCATGTACCACATCTTCTATAGCAAGCATGGGATAAGGAAAGTCAGCAACTCTTCTAATTGTGTTCCAAACTTGAGTAGAAAACGAACATTCGGAAAACAAGTGCTCGTGCGAATCATGAGTCGCCTCACAAAGAGCACATCTTAACGTAGACAGATCAATATTATCCCAATCCCTCATTCGATCTTGGGTCTTCAGCCTACGCTTAATAATCAACCATAAGGTAAATGCATGCCGAGGTATACACCCTGAAAACCAAACAACGTGATACCATGCAACCTTAATCTCCCTGGGCCTCAACAAATTCCACACAGCAAGCGTAGAAAAAGGTTTCGGATTCCCGTCCCCATCTCTCCATTCCAGAATATCAGCATTACCTTCAAGTAAATTTGGAACTGCAATATTGAGTAACAAAGGGTATTTATGCACCCATTCATTAGGCCAGTTGAACTGCCCCTCCGTAATAAGATCCCGGACCTTAGTCTGTTTATTAAACCCCAATCGAAAGATGTCCGACTAGATATAATATTAGCAAGTGGACTAAGCGAACACCAAGAATCATACCAATCCAAAGTAGTATTGCCATCACCAATTTTATGCCAGATTGAGGAACGAAGCAACGGCCTTAATTGGAGGATTTAACGCCAAGCCCATGTCATGTTTCCACGAATAGGAACATCCCAAAAACTCCGATTCTTTAGCTTGTACATATGCACCCATCTCACCCACAAAGAGTCCTTATTCGAAACAAGTTTCCAAACATGGGACACCATAAGGGCTTGATTAAATGGAGAATGACGACGTATACCAAGACATCCTTCTTTCTTCGGTAGACAAACCATATCCCATGCAACTTTAGACTTCCCCACACCCGACCCACCTTGAGACCATAAGAAACATCTCATATGTTGCTCAATATTCGCAAGGATTCTCGCGGGCAGAATAAACACAGCAGCCCAGAAGACATGAAGAGAACCCAAAACCGACTTAATAAGTTGCAAACGACCTGCTCGAGAAAGAACTTTATTCTGCCAGCCATCAATTCGAAGTTGGATTTTATCAACCAACTCCTTACAGTCCCCATACATAAGCCTCGACGAAATCAAAGGCACACCAAGATGTTTTGCCGGCAGTTTACCTTATTCAAATGGCAGAAGCTGGAGAATAGCATTTTTCACTGGGTTCGTGATGTTACAAAAATAAATAGTGCTTTTAGGTAAACTCGGAGATAAACCAGACACATTCTTAAACTCCTCTAAGCACTCTTTAATCACCTTAGCCGAATTAACATCCCCGTAAGTGAATAAGAAGAGATCATCCGCAAAACATAAATTCACCAATTCTAATCTTTCACAATATCGATGATAAGAAAATCTATCCACTTCTCTAACTCGTCTTCGAAGCATAAGAGTTAAAATCTCCATAACAAGAGTGAACAAATATGGAGAAAGAGGGTCTCCTTGACGTAAGCCCCGCCTCCCCTTGAAATGACCATGAAACATGCCATTAAGACTAATCGAAAATGAAGTCGTTGAAACACATTCCATAATCCACCCAATAAATCTTGCATGAAAACCAAATCCAATCAAAACTTCCTTAAGAAACGACCAATTAACTGTATTGTACGCCTTTTGAATGTCCACCTTGAAAGCACATCTAGGCGGACCACGATTCAAGTGATAATTATGCATGATTTCTTGAGTAAGAAGGATATTATCAGCAATACTTCTACCCGGGACAAACGCCGACTGATTCGGACTAATCACCTCTTTAAGACTATCCTTCATTCTATTAGCAAGTATTTTGGTTATACACTTGAACAGAACATTACAACATTAGATCGGTCTAAAGTCCGTAACCCGAGTAGGATTACTAACCTTCGGAATAAGAGCAAGCACGGTATGATTTACTTCCTTAAGGAGTTTCCCATTAACAAAAAATTCCCGAATAGCAAGTATAACATCATGACCAATAATATCCCACGCCCCTTTAAAAAAGCCCGCAGTATAGCCATCAGGACCCGGAGACTTATCATTTCCCATGGAGAAAATAGCATCTTTAATTTCACCATCAAAAACATGATTAATCATATCAACAGCCAATCCCGCATCAATACGATTAACAAATAAATCTAGGTCATTTATTGCCATCACCTCCTCCTGATGCCCTAAGAAACCTTCATAATATTGCACAAAAGCATCAGCAACATGATCATTAGCAAAAATTTCCCCTGTAGCACTCATAATAACATCAATTCTATTACGCTGCGTTCTATTTTTCACAACTCTATGAAAGAAAGCAGAATTATTATCACCATCCCTAAGCCAATCAATTTTAGCCTTTTGGCGCAAAAAACGTTCCTCCATAAGACTAGCATGATTAAAAGCTTGCAAGTATAGCATCTGCTCCTCCCTAAGTACTTCATTAAACGGTTCTCTGTCAAGGTCCCGCTGCACCAAATCAAGCTCATGCCTAAGGCGTTTCACATTCTCATGCAAATTCCCCTGTTCATAAAATAGACGACGAAGAGGCTTTTTAAGACCCTTTAACTTTCGCACCAACGTGAACAAATGGAATCCACTCCCAGTCATTGTCCATCCAGCATTAACAGTGTCCTTAAAATGCTCATGCATCACCAAGCTATTAGGAAATTTAAAAGGTCGAGGTCTCTTCCTTACATCAGTAGGGATACATAACACACCAGGGGTATGATCCGAGATGCGGTATGGTTTAAATATAGCATGGCAGCCCACAAACACATCCAGACAAACCTCATTAGCCATAATCCGATCAAGTTTTTTCATCAAACCGTCACTACCATGAGGCTTCTGTGTCCAAGTATAGTTCAGCCCCGTATACTGCACATCCTTAACCTCCAACATGTTAACACACTCACGAAATTCCCGCATAGAAAGATCAATATTAGAAGATCCTGTAACCACATCAATAAGATTGAGAGCTGCGTTAAAATCTCCCAGCAAACACCATGGCCGTTGTCGAACATAAGCCTGAAATTTAGCAAGATCATTCCAAAGTTCACGCCGATGAATATACAGATTATGAGCATAAACAAAGGAACAAAATAATTCTTTTTTATCATTTTTTAACCAAAATCTCGTATGAATCACTTGGGCAGATTGAGTAATCACACTAACATCCACATCATTCCTATTCCATCCCAGAATAATCTGAGACCCCTTATTACACCAAACAGCATTAGAAGTCCAATCCCACTGCCGAAATATATATGAACAAAGCTTCATCAATTTAGAGTCAGTAACATGAGATTCAAGGACTGCACATACAGAAAGTTTATTATCATCAATCACTTGTCGAACCTCCATTTGTTTAAGGGAGAAGTTCAGACCCCTTATATTCCATGCAGCAATGTTAAACATTGATCACCGAATTAACAAGAGTGCTTGCTCCTTTATTTGAATTTTGCTGAGAATTCTCCATGACTAAATGTTCCTCAATTTCCTCGTCTTCACTGTCATCATTAACAACGCCATCCCCTACGTGGTCTTTGCCTTCCTCATCAGATAGCACACCAAAAGAGTTCTTTAAAATCACCTCTTTTTCAGCTGGCTTAGCCACCACGTCTTTAGTTTTTGACCCTTCCCCTTTATCACGAGCAAATTTTAGTTTCAACTCAGACCGAGGTATAAAAACACCCTGAGACTGTTTATTCTTACCATTATTCGTTTTCTTGTTCTTATGCTTTTTAGTAGTAACCTTAATGAACCCATCTTGCGACTCAATAAGATCAACTCCCTGGTCAACAGTAGTAGGAACCGGTTTCTTAGGACATTGATCATAAGAATGGCCAAACACTTTGCACTCCTCACACATTGGTGGTTTCCATTCATATTCTACATTCATACAAACCCTAGAGTACCCCCCCTCCCTCAAGATGTGGTACAGCCATAGTAACTTTAGTTTTGAGTTCCTTGTCCGCTGCAATCTCAATAAGAGCCCGTGCATAACCCATTCGACCCCACTCTTCCATACACATAGTGTTAGTAAAAGCATCTAGCATGATTGGTGACCCAATTTATGAACCAATAAGGCTCAGACCATCCGCATTGTACGCCACTACAGGCACCTTGTGTATCTTAACCCATACCGGAAGTTTAGTCACAGCATCCCTAGAGAGAACCAAATCTGGAGTCCACTTATTAAGGATTAAAGGCTGATTCTTATCATCCATGGACCTTTTTCAATGACTTGCTCTAACCCCGTTCTAGTCGTAAACTTGAAGAAGAAGACTCCATCATCATCCCTCATAACCTTCTAAAGACCAAACTTGGCCCACGTATTCATGACATAGTTCTTAACAAGAGGGAATGCAACTGATTTCCCAACAAAAAAAACCCCATAAGTGAGTTATTAAATTTATTCTGGGCAGCCTTAACATTCTCAAATGGCAATACAAAGTCAGTATCCTCCACTGAATCATCATTAAACAATTGGCAAAATAACACTTTAGTGTTCACCTTCTCAGCTGCCACCATATTTGCAAACGATTTCGCACCCGAAACAGTAACCGGTTCCCCTTCATTCTGTACTTCCTGGACCTGCTGATCAACAATCTCTCTATCTACCTGAACTTCCCTCAAAACATTAGAGGAGCCATTAGGGTTACTGCTAGTCATACCTGGTTGGACGGTCATCCCACGAATAGGTTTTCTTGCACCCAACAAAGATTGCAATAGCTTTGATCCACCCGCATGTCCCTCTGGAAAGGCTTTATTTGAATTATCCATCTCTCAAACCAAACAAAAACAAAAGAAAACGAAGCAGCCACAAACGAAACCCTAATTAGGGTTATCACGAATAAACAAATATTTTATCCAACATCCATCATGATTGCACATATAATAATAAAAAACCTTACTATAGAAAATTACAAGCCCTAGATGCACAAAAGATAAAACCCTAAAATCCACGTCGAATTAATTAAAGATAATATCACAATCACAAATCCAATATTACTATCCCCGGTTTGACGGTTGCCAATGAGACCGGATCCCTATTATAGTTCTTTCGCTGAGTATAATTGTTTTTGAACGCGGTGCGCAGCTCACTGAAGCTATCGATGCTTCGGGGAGGAAGTCCCTCAAACCAATCACGGGCATTGCCAATAAAGGTCGAATTGAACATCTGGCACCATATAGGCACGGGCCATCGTTCGATCTTTGCCTGTGTGTCAAATATCTTTAGGTGATCATCTGGATCACCAGACCCATCATAGGTTTTGACGCATGCTGGCATACGACGCTTCTTATCCTCGGAGTAGTTCCGTATACGGAGGGTGTAGGAATCTTCCCTAGGATCACACCATGGGCGGGAGAGATCTTCCCCTTCCACCTCACGATAGTAAGGGCCACCGTAATATCCCTCATCATCCGATGGTGGTGGAGGGGTACGCCTAGTTCGGCGACGCTTGGCGGGATGGTCATCCGAATCCGACACCGAGTGGCCAAAAGAAGGGGGCGGTGCTCCACTTCTCAGTTGAGGACCCCTTTTGTGAGAAGAGCTAGGAGCCTTCTTCCCACTATCTACCCTATCCAAAACGCTGGTGCGGCGATCATTCCTGGTTGATTCCAACACCGGGCGTTCGGCAGAGCCGCCGGACCTGTCTCCATCCTCATGAGATTGTATCTGTTCCTGCATAACGCGATCCCCTATGCGCTCAAACACATTCCGAGGTCGCGTGTTTTCCTCCAATTGGTTTCGCTCTTGTGGGCGCGCCTTCTTCTTCTTTTGAGTTTGGGGAGAGGTTCTAGATACAGCCCTGCCAAAGTTGAGCCTAGATTGGAGGTTCCTACCTAGGTTCAACCTTGACGCGATACCCGGGACGATCCTCTCAAAGTTCTGTGTGAGAACACGAGCGAGGTCTTCGTCATTAAGTGGTTCGACTTCCACTTCTTCTTCAATTGATGGCCTGCGTGGCTCCTTTTTAGGGGGAGGAGGCGCACTCCCTGGGTCAGGGTTGTCCATGGTCATGGTTGGTGGTGGGGTATTAGCGGACGTGCCGGTCCCACCCACAGACTGAAAAACGCTTCGGTTGTTCGGTCCACCTGTTTGGTTGACAGGGGACTGGGTGGGGATGAGTATCCCGTCCCCTGTGGATTTCCGATTCGCAGGATTCGTGTTCCTGGGATTTCCTTGCATATGTCCTTTCGTCATTGAAAGAGATCGAGATGAAATTTGCTCTAGCTTAATGTATTGGTCCCACGGATGGCGCCAACTTGTTGATACAAAAGTTGGATGATCCTTGCTAGACCAGAATTAGGTTTAATTCGGGTTGGCTGGGCTCCGGCTCTTGCACCAAGTGAATAGTCTTGCTGAGATCCTACACACTAAAGCAACACGCATTAGACTTACCGTGGGAATGTATCCCACGATTAGACTCCGGTGTGAGAGTAAGTAATCGGTTAGGGTTAAGAATCGGATGTGAGGTTTAGAGTATGTAGAATGTAATACCTTTGTGGAACCCTTGGGGGTTCCTTATATAGGCAGTGAAACCCTAATGGGCTCACTGTTTACTTCGGCCCCAAGCATAAGATAATCACCATAATTAGCTTGATTGTTATCTTCTAAATATTGTTAGTGTATATCCTATACTTGAAGGTAAATCCCAATCCTAATAGGATTGTGATTCTGTCTAACCCTGTCCCGGCTGTACCGGGCCGTGGGCCGCACACACTTTATGCGGCCACTGTTCATTCAAGCCCGTAAGCTTAACTGATCGATCCAACCCATTCGTGATGGGCCGGATGCGGGTAGTACCCATGGGTCGGGTCCATGACCCAGTTGGGGACTATACGTCAAAATACAATCAAGGGGCAAAATTACAAGATTGAGCTTAATCAAACGAGATTAGAGAAAAACCAAAACCGTATTGACGGAAATCAAGCTAAGTTTGAGAACAAAATACTTTCGATGTTTGAAGCAATAATGAACAAACCTTCCTCTTCTTCGGGTGGCTTACCTAGCAACACCATTCCAAACCCGAAGGGTGAGATGAAAGCTATTACCACACGTAGTGGGAGGGCTTTAGACGGACCTTTGCGTCCACATGTTAGTACGTCTCCGGTGAGGGAAGTAGAGCAAGAACCCGAGGTGGTTAAAGAAAAGGAAATTCCTATTCCACCAAAGGTAGACCAATTGCCTATTCCGGAACCCGAGCTTCCGAAAACTAAACCCACACTACCCTACCCTTCAAGACTTAACCAAGAGAAGCTCCGCGAAAAATCCAATGCTCAAATGTCTACGTTTCTTAAAATGTTTGAGCAACTTCATATTAATGTTAGTTTCGCGGATGCATTGCATTACATGCGTAAGTTTGCTTCAAAGATCAAGAAGTTGATGAACGATAAAGGGAAATTGGTTGAAGTGTCTACATCTTTAGATGCTAAGTGTTCCGCGGTTCTTACACAAAAGTTCCCCAAAAAGCTTGGAGACTCGGGCAAGTTTCTTATACCATGTGATTTCCCTAATATGGAAGAATGCTTAGCATTAGCCGATCTTGGCGCTAGCATTAATTTGATGCCTCTTTCCGTGTGGAAAAGGTTATCACTTCCCGGGCTTACACCTACTAAGATGACTCTCGAGCTAGCGAACCGATCGGTTGTAATTCCAAAAGGAATAGTCGAGGATGTGTTTTTCCAAGTAGGGAAACTCGTCTTTCCAACGGATTTTGTGGTTTAGGATTATCCGGAAGATTCTCTTATACCTCTTATTTTGGGAAGACCGTTTTTATACACGGCTAGTGCTTTAGTTGATATGAAAGCGGGGAAATTGACTTTACGTGTTGATTATGAAAATATCACGTTTGATATTGGTCATATCTCGAGATATTCTTCCAAGTACTACGAGGAATCAATCAATCAAATGTGATTGATGTTGTTATTGAAGAAGTTTCGCAAAATATGCCTGGTTTTTTGGATATTTCCAAAAGTGGCAGTCCCACTTCATCGAATCCGATTATCTGTTTAGCTACACCTCCACTCACTCCAATTGAGGGAGGGGACTTCGTTCTAGAAGAGCTTGAGGATAATGTTCGTTCAAAGATCGATAAGGAAATTGATGATTACCTTAGTGCACCATTCGATGCTAGTGAGTTTGATAGTGAGAATTTCGATCCGAGGGAGATATTGCTTTAATTGAAAAGTTGTTGAATATGGACCCATTTTCACTCCCTCCGATGGACTTAAAAGTTGTGAACGAAAATGAAACAAAAGTGAAAACTCCTCTTGAATAAGCACCCGAATTAGAACTTCAGGATCTTCACACTTATTTGGATTATGCTTTTCTTGAGGGAGCGGATAAATTACCGGTGATTATTGCAAAAGGATTGAAAGATAACGAAAAGGAGGTACTTATTAAGGTTTTAAATAAACATAAACGGGCCATTGCTTGGAAAATCTCCGACATTAAGGGTATTAACCCAAAATTTTGTACTCATAAAATTTTGACGGAGGAAGGTTATAAACCCGCTTTCCAAAATCAATGAAGGGTTAATCCAAAGATTCATGAGGTGATCAAAAAGGAAGTTATGAAACTTCTAGACGCCAGAATGATCTACCCTATCTCTGATAGCCCATGGGTTAGTCCCGTGCATTGTGTTCCAAAGAAAGGAGGAATGACGGTTGTTACTAATGAGGATAATGAAGTGATTCCTACTAGACTTGTGACCAGATGGCGTGTTTGTATTGATATAGAAAGCTTAATGATGCCACTAGGAAGGATCATTTTCCATTACCTTTTATGGATCAAATGTTAGAGAGACTAGCGGGAAACGAATTCTATTGCTTTTTGGATGGATTTTCCGGCTATTTCCAAATTCCTATAGACCCTCGTGATCAAGAAAAGACCACATTCACTTGTCCTTATGGAACATTTGATTATCGTAGAATTACTTTTGGATTATGCAATGCTCCGGGGACGTTCAAAAGGTGTATGATGGCCATTTTTCATGATATTATTGAGAAAACCATGGAAGTCTTCATGGATGATTTCTCGGTTTTTGGGGACTCTTTCACTTCATGTCTCTCTAACTTGGAACAAATGCTGCAACGTTGTGAGGAAACAAATCTTGTGCTTAACTATGAAAAATGTCATTTCATGTGCAAAGAAGGCATTGTTTTAGGACATAAGATCTCAAAGGCCGGTATTGAGGTAGATAGGGCCAAAATCGACGTGATTGCCAAATTACCTCCACCCACCACAGTTAAGGGAGTTAGGATTTTTCTCGGCCATGTCGGCTTCTATAGACGTTTTATCCAAGACTTCTCTAAGATAGCTCGGCCTATAACCCATATTTTGAAAAAAGAGACTCCATTCTACTTTTCGGATGAGTGCATCAAAGCCTTTGAGATGCTTAAAAAGAAGTTAACCGAATCGCCAATTTTAGTTGCCCCGGATTGGGATCTACCTTTTGAAATAATGTGTGATGCTAGTGATTACGCGG
The DNA here is from genome assembly GCA_025667525.1 of Glebionis coronaria. Lineage (NCBI taxonomy): Eukaryota > Viridiplantae > Streptophyta > Magnoliopsida > Asterales > Asteraceae > Glebionis > Glebionis coronaria. The sequence goes on along the minus strand of JANFOE010000782.1, from coordinate 189,120 downwards.
TATGTGCGCTTTTGGGGCAATGTAAGACCAAACATTTCTTGCCTATACACTATGCAAGTAAGACTATGACGGATGCTCAAACTAAGTATACTACAACGGAAAAGGAGTTACTTGCCGTTGTATATGCTTTTGAAAAGTTTAGACCATACCTCGTCTTGTCTAAAACCATAGTGTATACGGACCACTCGGCTATCAAATATCTTCTTAATAAACAAGATGCAAAGCCGAGGTTGCTCCGGTGGATTTTCCTCCTTCAACAATTTAATGTCAATATTCTAGACAAAAAAGGAGCCGAGAATCTCACGGCCGATCATCTATCTAGACTTGAGAATCCGCACCAAAGCGATCGAGAGAACAAGGAAATTAATGATACATTTCCTCTCGAGACGCTTGGTAGATTTCTTTTTGTGGTGATGATATAACCCCATGGTTTGCGTACATCGCAAATTACCATGCGGGGAAGTTCGTGATTAAGGGTATGTCGTCCGAACAAAAACGGATATTTTTCAAGGACATATCTTACTATTTTTGGGACGGCCCCCTATTTGTTTCGAGTATGCGTGGATCAAGTGATTCGTAGGTGTGTGTTTGGTAAAAAGGCTAAAGATACTTTTAAAGCTTGTCATAAAGGACCCACCGGGGGACATCATGGTGCCACCGCCACCTCGAAAAAAGTCTTTGATTCCAGTTTCTTTTGACCTTCCATATATTGAGATGCCCAAGACATGCTCAAGACTTGTGATGCTTGTCAACGTCAAGGAAAGAATTCACAAAGGGATGAAATGCCCCAAAACATTATCCAAGTTTATGAAATCTTTGACGTATGGGGAATCGATTTTATGGGTCAATTTCCATCATCTAAAGGAAACAAGTTTTCTCGTAGCCATGGACTATTTATCTAAATGGGTTGAAGCTAAGGCTTTGCCTACTAATGATGCTCGAGTAGTGGTGAAATTCTTGAAACAACTCTTTGTTAGGTTTGGAACTCCGCGGGTTATAATAAGTGATCGTGGGACTCATTTTTGTAATGAACAATTTGAAAAAGTTCTAAAGAAATATGGTGTCACTCATCGACTTTCGACGGCTTATTACCCTCAAACGAGTGGTCAAGTGGAGGTTTCAAACCGTGCTTTTAAACGAATTTTGGAGCGTTCTATAGGACAAAATCGCACTTCATGGTCGGATAAATTGGACGATGCATTGTGGGCTTTCCGTACGGCTTTTAAGACGCCCATTGGTTGTACACCATTTAGGTTGGTCTACGGAAAGGTGTGCCACTTGCCAATTGAACTCGAACATAAGGCGTATTAGGCTCTAAAACATTGTAACTTCGATTTAAGGACCGCGGGCAATCATCGCAAGGTTCAATTGAATGAACTAAGTGAATTAAGGGATCAAGCTTATGATAACTCTTTGATCTATAAATAGAAGACTAAGAGGATTGATGAGATGGCTTTTATACATGATCTCATCATTCTTTTCGGGCTTTAAATGCATAAAAATGTCATAAAATACCATATATATGCTTGTGTTTGTTTACTTGTGTATTTAGGTATGGATATCAAGAAAAATACAAAAGATCACAAGAAACAAGAAAAAAAACAAACACGAGAAACGAAGCCGTACAAAGAACCGGGCCCTAGTTCATGAATTATCCAAGAAAAACCCTTGAAGACTTGAAGATGTACAAGATTGATCCTCAAATTATGAAGAAATGACACTTAAAACCCTTGTATATTCATAATTACAAGTTTGGTCCCTTAAGTTTGTCAAAATTACAAAATGGTCCTTCAACTTTGAAGAATTGGCAAGTTTAGTCCCTCAACAATTCTAAATTGTCAATAATGGTCCTTCATGAATTCAAAGATACAATGAAGACCTTTGAAGATAAAAAATGTCCAAGTTCAGTCCTTCAAATATTCAAAAGTGGCAAAAACAACCCTTGAAAACCTTTTGCAAAAGTTTTGTGGCCAATGTGTGAAAATCAGAAGTTTATTAACAAAGGAAAACCAAGTCTGTGGCTGAAAACGTTTTATACAACCTTTTCCAAAACACAAGGACTGCTAATGTCAATTCCCAACTTCAAATGACACAAACACGAGCCAAACACAACTTTTCCTACAAAAACGGATCAAATGGTTTACTGTTTACCATGATGAACCCAGTTACCACTCTACTTAAAACAAGGCACACGCTTAATTCACATGCCCAGGAACTCATCCCACACCCAAAACCCCAATCCCCACTCACCATGTGACCCCACCATTCAAACCCGTCCACCTGTCACATCAAACCTTAACCTCCAAGGTATGCCACGTGGCCAAATCAATAGCCCACACTCCTTGCTTGGTTACAAAGCTAAAATGAACAATCAAGATTCATTTGGACAGCTCAAACATCAAATGCGTCTAGAAGATTCAAGGGCATTTCAGGAACTTCATAGCTAGTGCTTTCACTTGTATTCTCAGCCCTTGTGGCCTATATAAGGACTCCTCAACATGTGAGAGAGCCTTGTTCCAGTTTTACTCTTTAAACATTGTAATTCCTTTTTAAAATTTATAAAAGTTGGTATTTTAAGAAAATTGTAATTCCTTTTTATGTTTTTGAAAGTTGGTGTTGTTTAAGAGGGATTCTAAGTTCCATTTGATGTTATAAATGTGTTTAGATCTTGTGGTTTGAACACGTTTATGTTTGGTAAGGTTTTCAAGTTTGAAATAAGCTTGAAAATAGGTCATCTGTTTTTGATTATTTACTTGTACTAACCCTTAACCAAAAGCCATAAGCCCTTACAAGCTTGTTGACACCAAGCTTGTGAAGGGATTTGAGCCTTTGGTTGGGCTGTTTTTTTGGGTAAAGGGGAAAGACCCCGGTAAAATATATTCCCAAAAGCGTTGAAGTACAATGGAATGTAGCTACAATGCTACATTAACCTCAAGCAAAAGCTTGAACAACCACTAAATCATATGACATGCCATATGATCCTACTACACAATTACAAAACAAATAACACCAATAGGAAAAAACCACCTAAAGGTGCATGAACAATGAAAGTAAAATGACATCAAGGCTAACATTTAGAGCGAACATCAGGCTGACGAGCACCATGTCGATCATCAATCGATATGACTTTTTCAACCTCACTATCACTAGCATTAACCACATCTTCTTTGAAATTAGAACCATCTTCCAAATCGGTACCATCATCTATCTTATCCCAAAGAGCACTAAAAGAATTATGAGAACTCTTCTCCTTATAATTGGTCTTAGCTACAAAACTCGATGCTTTGTTATTCAAGAAACCCTTCTTAAGCATGGGAGCTGACTTCTTAGGATTCTGACCCGTAGCATTTGTTTTAGAAGTCTCACCCTTTTCAACATTACGAAACTGAAGATTAAGAGCTGGTTTAGTTAATTTGATACCTGCAACCTGTTTTTGCTTCTTCTTACCCTTATTCTTCTTGTTCTTGACCACCTCAAACCCATCATCCACCAGATCACTAGTAGCCTGAGCAATCACCTCCTTATGCAATTTCGGACACATGTCACTAGTATGATCAAAAATCAAGCATGTAGAACATCTAGGGGGTCTCCATTCATACTCAATATCAATCATAACCAATGAATGCCCTTTGTCACGACCTTTAGGGATAGCAATGACCATCGAATCCAATAACTCAACATCAGCTGAAACCTCAATGAGTGCCCGAGAATATGTGCTACGACCCCACGAATTAACACGCATATTACTCGTGTGGGAATCCAACATAATAGGTGTGCCAATCTGGGTAGTAATAAGGCTAAGACCAACCTCCGAATAAGCAACAATCGGCACATGATGAAGCTTTACCCAAACAGACGCTTTCTTGCTCTCCGCCTTTTTCAAATCAGTAGTAGGCGACCAAATATTCAAGATAATAGGAACAGTCCTAATCAACCATGGGCCATTTTCAAGCACACCTTCCATTCCTTCCTTTGTATTAAATTAAATAAGAAAGAAATCTTCATGAAGCTGAACACGCTTTAAACCAAACCGTGCCCATGCATGTTTAACATAGTTTTCCACTAGTGGAAACGCTAAGCGCTTACCAATAAAATGCCCATATAGCGTATGCGCAAATCTTAATTCAACCTCTTCAACAACATCATAAGGAAGTGCGATACGTGCTCCCTAAACACTCTCCTCACATTGTAACTCAGAGATCTTCACAATCTTTTTATGCTGATTATGGGTAGCCTCATTCTGAATTATCGATGCAAATGAACCCATTTGCTACCCTACATACGACTCATGCTTAGAAGTAGCAACAGACTGTCCCAAACTTGTGGTAGCTAGACTACCATTATTAGTATTCGAAGCCTCCACTCCAATCTGATTCGACAACACAGGAATATTACCAACTGTCGCAGCAGCAACCCTAGTCACCTGCTCATCAGTAACTATAGCATCAGCAACCCTAGTAGAACTACTAGACCCCCTAGTCCCCAACGAATACTCATCAGTAAACTGCTTTCTAGGATCCCCAGACGGCCCCTGACTAAGACTCGTATCATTAAGAACAGAATTAGGGTTTGAAACACCCAAGTTCGTTGTAGATCCGCTGTCCTTAATCCCCATTCGCTCTCTCAGCCGTGTCATACGAGCATTGAGAGCCTTTGTATCAACCGACGCAAATGCATTATCCATCCCTCTCATCAATCTAAACACCACAATTAACCAAACCACGTAAAACAGATCCAATAAAACCCTAAATGAGTTTTATCAGACGGCGCTTGTTCAACCTATGACTAACCAGCCTCCATGTATAAAGATTAGAGATATAATTAAAGCACAAGAGATATACGAATCGGAAAACCCTAACAAACTACTTCGATGACCCAGCCGAGAAAGTAAAATCGAAACCCTAACTGCACATGAACCCGCAGCAATATAAAAATTGTTAATACGAACTAAGGAGACGTGATTAAACAATCTATTATAATGCGTAAGAATCAATACAGAAAAAGAGATTGATTTAGGAAAATCAGAAAAAACGGTTGTGATAATCACCCATAGTTTGAGAGAGAATTAGGGTTTTTAGTTAGTTTTATGTGTTGGATGGTTTTTTACTTGGGCTGTTTGTTGCTTATGTTGAAGAAATCAAGTCCTTGAGTTTCTGCTTTGAAATATCAACCAAGGCACATCTCATCTTCTTTGTTCAAGTACCTTGGTCTTGTTCTAGTTGTTGAACAAGGTCCAAGGAGCATTGTTGATCCTCCTAGGAAGTTGTGGAGGATAGGTATAACCTCTTGTTAAGATTCCTCTAAAAAATTTCATGTTATTGTATGACTTTTACTTTGCTATGTGATTTATTGTTCCTGTGTTTGTGGTTTGTATTTTATTGTTGGTATCTCTTAGTTGTCACCTAGTTGAGCTATTTGAACCATAAAGTCAGTAGGTTGCTTGTAAAAATAAAAAGTTTGTTTGAAAAAGGGGTAAAACAAGGCTGTTTGAGATTATTGGATCATAAGGCCTTGTGGCCAGCCCTTGGTTCTTAGGGTTTGAGGAGTCTAAACAAGTCATATGCAACAAGTTTTAGTCACTGTTTAAGTTTCAAAAGGTTTGGAAAAAGGATTTCAAGTTTTGGAAAAATCTGAAAAAAGTGGTTTGAAATTGGTCAAACACATCAAATCCAATAAAATCTTTGTTTGTTGGATCTAAGGTCTGAAATCAGGCTTAGGAAGACTTTAGGTGATAAGCTATCTGAGCATTATCTGTTTGTTGAATTTGGTGGCTTATTGAGGGCGCTAGAGCTTATCAAAGTTGGCTGAAGTGGTCAATTGCATCAGCAAAGTGACCACCTCATTTTGTACTTCCATTTGTTGTTCTAGTGTTTTCCCTGCTTGTTTATCACTTGGAACTTGATTTTGTGCTGCTTGTGAGTAGATTTGGCTATTTGGTTTGCTTTGTTGCTGGCTTATAAGCTCACTGGCTTATTAAGCCTTATTTGCCAAAATTTGTCATCAATTGGTCAACTGACCTCTTGATTCACAAGGACTCCTCCTTGAGTTCTTCACAAAAGTTGCTTATAACAAGCCTATAAACCATCCCTGATCATTTGGTGAATTTTGGAACACTTTGACTTTTGGTCAAATAAGCACAATTTGGCTTATTTTTTAGAACTGCTTATTGGTACATGCAACAACTTGGCTTTTGTAATAGGTGTCATTTTTCTCAGCTTAATAACAAATCTGGAAGGTTACAAGTCATTTGGTTAAGCTTTTGCTAGAAAACTAGCTTCTTTAGCTTTTTCAGCCAGCTTATTGGTTCACACAGCTTATTCTACTTGGCTTTTTGTGGTTTTTATGATTGATTATTCTTAGTTAAGTTATTTGTAAGCTTTTGCAACAAACCAGAGCTTCTGAAACAGCCTAGAACTCTAACCCGACTATTTTGTCTTTTAGTGAAATTGTTCTTTGCTTATTTCTGGCTTATTGAGTGTGCTTTTTCAAAATTTCTTTTCACAGATCTCTTAGGCATCTGAAAAGAAGGTTGTGTGTTTAAGCAGAGCTTATGGCATTGGCTTATTGCTTAATGGGCTTCTTGGCCCAATAAGAATAAGCTGTTGACTATTTAAGCTGTGATAAGCTCAAAACCAGCTTTTGGGCCTTCAGACTTTTGTGTTTAGAATTGAATTTTGAGTCAGATAGGGCTTTTTCAGGTCATTTGGGCCAAGTTTGACTTTTTGGACCCAAAAGCCCATGAAGGTTGACTGTTTTTGTTTTTAGCCCATTAGGGGTATTTTGGTAATTTCACTTTCATTTTCTGATTAATTAGGTTAAAATAAACTAGTTTGCAAGTTTTTAGCATTTTTTACAATTTTTGGATTTTTAATATTATTTTATTATTATTTTTCAAACTCCACATTTTTGCACTTTTTATATTTTCTTAGGTTTAATACATTAAAATAGGACTTTTCCAACTCTTAGATTAAGTTTATCATCATTTTTCTAATTTCTAGAATTATTTTAAGTTTTTAATAGATTTTAATCATTTTAAATAGTTTTAATTAGTTTAAAATTTATAAAAATAGTTTTTAATCTTTTCATGTAATTTTAGAGGTTTACAAAGTGAAAAATTTTTATTTGGGATTTTTAATAATTATTTTGATTTTTTGGGCTTTAAATAGCATTTAAAAATTAATATTTAATTAACTAAAAGGTTTGAAAAAGTTTTGATCATTTAGTTTGATTAATTTGATTTTTGGTATTTTTGGGGAATTTTTAGAATTAATTTTTATTTTAGCTATTTTTACGGTTTTAATTTTGTCGTCGTAGTAATAAATTTCACGTCTTTGTCTTTCTATTTTCTCATCCCCTTCTTTCAAATATTAATCTCAAATCAATTACGAATTATTCACACACGTATAACTCCTTGGGAAACGAACTTCATTGGGTCATTAGTGTTTGATTTTCCTAAATCATCACTTAATACTTTCCGCTTTTACGCCATTTTTCCTAAAAGACGTAAGTTTTCCTACAATCAAGGATTCATGACTCTAAGATCAAAAACCGCATTTCAATGTTGGTGATCAAGTCCTCTTATTCAAATCAAGACTTAAGATTTTCTCAGGCAAGCTTAAGTCCCATTGGTCCGGACCATTCACCATTTCACAAGTTTTCCCTAATGGCACCGTTGAGCTAACTCAAAAAGACGGGCCTAACTTTTAGGTGAATGGTCATCGAGTGAAGAATTATTTTGGAGGGAACATACCTACGGAGGTTGTTCCAGATCTCCAACCTTTCCCTAAGGACCAATGAATGCGGGGATCGAGTCGAGCTCATGACTCGGTTAACAAAAACGAGGTGCCTTATGGGGGAGTCCCATATATTCTATCTTCTTTCTATTTTCTAAAACTAATATGGCTTCATCTTTTCAAGCTCGTGTTCGTGTGTTGTTGTGATGTGAATCTTAGGTGTAACACCCCCAAATTTATACAATTCAATACAGCGGAAGACTCGTTGGTGTTACGGGATAGCATATTACTCACATCATAGACAACGCTTAAAAATCGTGTCGTTTAATAATAAGGCATTTCCATTCATAGATATCAAATTTACATAGGTCCCAAGTCATTGTATTTTATACAGGTTTTACAAAGCATTTGAATGGAAATTAATATTTAAGTGTGGGCCATGAATTCTTGATGTCTTCCCGAGAATTACCTTCAAATACATGAGACAAACATGTTAAAATAAAAGGTCAGCGATAACGCCGAGTGAATTCATAGAGTTTTATAAAACCATCAATATATCATCGGTATATAATTATTACCGAAAATCATTTTGTACAAATCATTGTAATAGGCCATAAAATAGCCAAAGTCATTTTATACAAATCCTTATCAAAAATCATAATATAGGCTTTCGCATTCAATACCATTATACGAACCAATGTCGTAAAAACATCATTAAATACGTTTTATAACGTTGTATAAAGTTAAATATAAACTGTTATATGAAGATGGTTATGTAAAACCAAAACACAATCATAATATCAAAAATATGACCCTATATTTCTAGTCAAGCAATATATCGTAATTCAATGCTTAAGCAGTATTTCGTTAATTGGATTATTACAAGCCGCATGACATTGTTACCTTACTACAACAAACAACGGGTAGCTAGCCCGAAACTCAATTTGCCCATCTAAATTAGCGTGTCGTCACAATAATCACGCTTGTGTAAATCTTCTCATACATAAATTCGCTTACCAATCAATGTGGCACGACGGGGATCAACCGTCAAGGCGCGAACTGGGGTGATCGTCCCCAAATAGTACTATTATATGCATAAGCGTCTACCAAATCCCGGTAGTTCACAATTCATGCTAATGGGACTTTTAGTGACATAACCTAACTTTAATAATCCATTTTATTTCATCTATCGGGTCATTTAATCTTTCATTGGGTCATACAATCATTCGGGTCCAAATCAATAAACAGACAATCGGGACAAATGGTGTCCTATTTTAGTAAAACGAACATGTTATCTCCCTCGAGGGTTTATAAAACATTTCATAAAAACATTTAAAATAGTGTGAGGCTATGAACTCAGATTGATGTGGGAAGGCGGGTTATCGGCAATTCGGATTTACGGTACGTGCTTCAATCACGGAAACCTAGACAAATAATACTCGTCTTAGACTTTTGTCCAATGAGTTTATCAAAATAATAATTATGTATACATATGATGATTTTATATATATGATGATCAAGTGGGTTTATATATTCTCATTCACTCATTTTTGTGTTTATGTATTGGTAACCTTTTACTAGTTTACTAGTTTTACCTATTTACATGTTTTAGGTTCAGTAAGCCTATTATAAGTTCATTAACTTGTATAAATTCATTTTATACTTGTATTATCAGTATTTATACTTTATATGTTGGGCCCAAATGGGTTAAGCCCAATAAGTAATTTTTATAAGTGTTTAACTTATTTAGTTAAATCATTAGTCCAAATATGCTAACTTAGCTCGTTAATGTCCGTATGTCATATAGTTCGGTATCGGTTTTTACTTGTATTCGGTACTTATACATCAGTATATGACTTTTAAAAAGTTTACATTAGACGGGTTTGATCGTCTAAGTTTTAATTGGCGAAAAACGTTAATTTTACGGTAATAGCCGAAAAAGTCGTAAAAATCATGTTTATAGTTTTTATAACTTATAAGTCTTATTCAACTACCATTTTTATAAAGTGTCCATTTATTTAACCTTATACATATTTATATAAATGAAATTTATAAGTTAGTGGGTTTTCATGTGTATATATTTTATAAATATATAAGTGAGTGCTTATTTTATATAAGTTTTATTATACAAATCTGATTTTAAATTTCATGTTCACCAAAACAGCCATATCAAGAGTTCTATATGGAGATAGAAGCCCAAATTTTTATGGCATAAACTACATAATATTTTCTCAATTTAACTCTTCTATGGATACTGTTGAATCAGCCTCTAAGTATTTTATAAAAATCGTCCAAACAGTCTATGCAGATTTGTACTCTTATATTGTTTTGATCATATCTCACTCATCCTAATGATTCTATTGCATGGCCAACTCTCACATGGGTACAAGACTCATAGCTTACTGTATATTAATTTATCCAAGCCATTTTATTAGTTCATCATATGGTTATTTACTGTTTTTATACAGCCTACTAAATTAAGCGAGATTAACCACTTTTACATATAGTTTTTCATCTTTTTACCCATGTTTATCAACACCAAATCCCCACATAATATTTTTATCATCATATATCATCATATACATATACAATAGGAAGAAAACACATGATTACATAATCAAAATTACAAGAGGATGGGGAGAACAATCTTTATACCACCAAGATGATGTAGGTTGTGATTAAGACATGGATTTTGATGGAAGAACTTGTGGTAGATCAACACCAATCTTCATGGCCACCAATACTTGTAAACTTCATGTAGAATTCAGCCCTTGGACATCACTAAATCACCTCCTTGGATGTTAGAATCACCTCCAATCTTCAAAGCTTCATAGGAACCCTAAAAATAAAAATTCTCTCTACCCTAGGTGATTTCCGGCCGCCCATAATTTTTTCCAATCTTCTAAATCTTCTAATCTAATCATCACCTTTAATTATCTTTATTTGTATGGTATCTACTTTTCGTAGTGTCTATTCAGATTTGGATTGTTAACTGTTGGTTGGTCATTTTAGGGTTTGGGAGTGTTTTCATGCCGTTACTTGTTCTTCATTCTGAATTCAATTATTGATCACCTAGGGTTTCGTGTGGTTTACATAAAACGAATTCCTTCGGATTTGGATTCGTTTCTGTGGTTACTTCAGTTATCCCTTAGATCGGTGATCTAGGGTTTGGGGGCTTGTGTTTAACGTTCAAAATCCTTTTTAGGGTTGTGGGTCGCTGCGCCTCTGGTTTGTTTATTGGAAGTGGGTTTAGAGAGATGGAACAAGGGTTTCTTAATAAGAAACCTAAAGGTAAGAATCATGTGGTGGATGATTCAAGGAAGATGAGTACTTCGGTGAGTCAGTTAGCGGCCAGGATCAAGAACATTGATGGTATCATACGTGGTAAAGATGGCAAACTGATGGTACCTCGTCGAGGTGTTCGTTTTGCAAACGAACAAATAGGTAATGACGGTGATGTGTGTGCTACGAGTGGCGCTGAGTCATCGTCATCAAGACCTGATGTACGTGGGGAGGCTGTACAATCTGCAGTTCAGAATTGCGTAGCAAATGAGGGAATTGTGTCGTTAGACAGGTCCTCGTCATCTGTGGAAATGGTTAACTCCATGATTACAAACTCATTGCAATCTACTGAAGTGAGGAAAGGGTCTGCTGTATCTCTCCCTAAGGAGGCAGTAGACGAAATTTGTGCACGGTTTGTGAACACGTTATATGGGTATTTTGTGGGCAAACGGATGGCATTTCCACTGGTTGAGAATTATGTTAAACATGCCTGGTCAAAGTTTGGGTTGACACGTGTTATGCTCCATCATGGTTTCTTTTTGTTTCAATTCGACACAAAGGCAGGTATGGAGAAGGTTGTTGCTGGTGGTCCTTGGCGAATCAAGATGGTGCCCATTATCCTAAATATCTTAAAGCCGAATTCAGTACTTAGGAAGGAGAACGTGAGTGTTCTTCCTCTATGGGTTAAAATGCATAATGTTCCCATTGTAGCGTACTCGAAGGTTGGCCTTGACTTGATTGCAGCGAAGGTGGGTAATTTAATCAGATTGGATGCACATACTAGTCGCATCTGTCTTAGCTCGTGGGGGCGTTCTAGCTATGCACGAGTTCTTTTAGAAGTATCAGCCGCAGCTCCACTTGTAGAGTCGGTTGATGTGGAGATTCCGCTTGATAATGGGGAGGGATACTATACGGTTAATATTGGTATTGAATTTGAATGGAAACCACCACGGTGTGAAACATGCAAATGTTTTGATCATGTGGAGGTGAAGTGTCCTAAACATCATGAGAAGAGTATGTCGGATATGAAGAAGATTGATGTCCCCGTTCAAGCTACTGTTAAGAAGAATAAAGGTAATAAAGGTGATGAGAAACGTCAAATACATGGTATTCGGCTAAATAAACCAAAGCCTAATTTTTATTATTACCGACCTGTTAAGAAGGATGTTAATAAGGATCAGGTCCCCATTAACATGGATTTGCCCTCAAGTCCAAAGGTGATTGATGTTGGTAAAGACATGGATTCTGATTGTAATGTGAAGTTCTTTAAGGATGCAACTGTTAACGTTCCTCCATCAGATGCTAATGAGAAAAAGTATTATAGTGATAACATTAATATTGGTGACCTACGGAATTTCGTAGATAATCTTATGGAGAACGACAAGGTGCTTGATGAGAATATGGTTAATGTCAAGGAAGGTTGTAGTCCGATATTTAGAGAGGGTACTATGGCTTCGTGTAGTAAGCTTAGCTCGAATGTGTTGAATGCGGGTATTGGTAACCCTAGTTCAACCATGGAGGTTCTGAATGCAGATTCTGATACTGATGATGATGCAGTTTTCGTACCTGATAAAGGAATTTCAAGACCAAGCTCATCGTTTGGTGGTGGTCATAGTTTGGAGAATGAAATTCTGAGTGCTTATGATGAATATGAAGATCAAATTGAAGGATATCCAGGCTTATATCAAGAATTTTGTGATCAGTTTGATTTTAATTTGAATAATCAAGGTAGGAAGTAGTTATGTTTCTGGTTTCATAGGATCGGCTTGTCGGTCTTATGTTACGGAAAGGGAGGTAGCAATTTATATTGCTGTTTTTTCGTTTTGCCCATGTAACGGGCTGAGATGAGGGACTTCACCCTCATCCGTTGTACTTAAGTGTTTTTTTGGAGTAATGCATTTTACCGGGGTTTAATTCCCTTTTACCCAAAAAAAAAAAATGTGTATGAATAACACATGATTCTATGACTAAAATTTGATGAATCATGGTGGTGGTGGTGGTGGTGGTGGTGGAAGTGGACGGCTAAGAGAGACAAAGAGAGAGAGATGAGAGTGTTTTGCATGGAGAAAATGAAGAAGTGGTTTCAAGTTAGATGGTTTTGTTGTTTGGTAGAAGTTTGTAGCTTACTTTGTAAGCTTTAGGACAAGTGTTGATAAACTTGTTACAAGTTTGACACATATGGTGTGTTGGTTGCTTATACTTGCCGTCCCATGTGGGGGTGGGGCAAGTTTATTCTTGTCTCATCCCCATTTAATTACGGGTACTCCTCGATTCTAGTTTCCTCGATTTGCGTGCCCTCGGGTTGTTTTACGAAAAACGTTTTTATAAATTATGAATCAACGGCACAAAACGAATCTAATAAAAATTGTCTCATCAAAAACAGAGTTCGAAAACGTAAATACGTAATCCTAAGGTTTCCGGTTTAGTCGTAAAGGACGTTAAATTAAAATCGTAAGTCCTAATCTCTTCTCGTAAATTTGTGAGTTTATGAACCAACTAAAAATTAAAATCCCAAAATAATATTCACAGATAAATTTATTTCCTGAAATGTCGGACTGTCACCAAAGACGGTGTATGTGAACGTAAGCACGTAACGTAGAATCCTCCGGTTTAGACGTAGTCGATGCTACTTCAAGACGTAAATCCAAATTTCTTCCCAAAACTAAGTGAGTTCATAATATAACATTAAAATAATGTTTTTAAATAATGCTTGAGAATAAGATATCAACCATAAATTGACGGATTGTCACAGCATTTACCCCTAAACAGGATCTTTGTCCTCAAAGATCATCTTATCTTACTACTTGCTTCTTATAGAGTTAAAGCCATGTGGGTATTTCCTCCACATTCGGTCTTTTCTCACAAGTGTAATTCATTACAATACGCGAGTTTCATCAAACATAACTACGGGAATAAGATCAGGCTTAATGTTGACTTACTTTCTCTATCCATGATGTTCACGGGTCTTTGATGAATGCAACTTTTCGCCGATCTAAACCTCATTAAGGAATAGTCAGATTTTCACTTGATAGGCATTTTGTCAAGTTTGATATACGAAACATAATTCACGCAGCTCTTGAAGTCCTAGGGTAGATCCAGCTTATATGCCTTTCAAACCAATCTTTTACATCATCTTAGTGGTCCCATAAAACAGGGACTTAATTCCCATGATCTTTCAGATCTTCAATTCATCTTTCTATGGTGAAAATTTTTGGCATAACTTTGCTACCCATTCTGCACTTCAGGATCTACATTTCATATTCACATAACCTCCTGCCCACTACCGGTAGTCAATAATCAGATCCTAATTTCAACAATCATTTCAGGTGTCGCGGGTCGAGTATTTTGTAAGGTTAGGTTCGCCATCATAGGAACCTTAAACCTAAAAGACATGTCCAACTCACAATGGGTGTATGTCGGGTGTCTTCATCCCAACTCCTGCTTATAGATGCTCTAATATATATCCTCACAAGATTCGATCTCGATCCTAATACGATGATTATCAATGATAATCTCTACAAAGGAAAGCGATTATACGGTTTATTACCAAAGGTCAATCATTCAAGCATAAAACAATACTTATAGTATTTTGTACCGTTACTTTACCTCGTCCCTTCGATTGGGGTGGTACACAGTACTCTCATCAAGATTCGTTCTTAATGACTTCTGAGCAAATCTCTAGAAATTCAATGCGAAGCGAGGATCTTGATAGAGATGATTGATACAGGCACACCATGTTTACACAACTCCTTTAAATACAAAAGAGTCAATTTCTTCATCAAGAATCTATCATTAACAGGAATGATATTAGCAGATTTGGTCAGTCTGTCGACGATGACCCAAATCGAATCAAATTCAGATGATGACCTTTGCAATAGTTAGACGTTTACTAATGTATGAGGCGATGTCTGCCTTCATAATTTGCCATTAGTACAACTTCTTCTGATAATGATACATTAAATCAGAAATGACAGGAATAGAATACTTATACTTACTAGATTCCAACATAACTATATCTCAAAATCTCCATATTTATGCAATCACAAGTGGCCTTTAAAACATTTAATGCCATCGGCTTCTCAAATCTATTGGTTCACATTAGTCGCGAACCCCTTTTTATTATTTATATTATCCTTCTTACAAACATCGTTTATTTTTATATTGTTCGGCAATTTATTTTGCACATTCATTATTAAGGAACACATCCTAATTGATTCTTTCTCCTTTTTACATAATGCGTCAGTATTTACATTCATCTTTCCTGATGAAATAATTATCATGTCTACAATTTACTCAGAAATTCTTTCTTCATATTTTCTAAGTTTTAGTTTCGTCTCAACTATTATTTTTATTAGTTTTGCTCGATCCGACGTTTAAAGCGTCGATAAATATTACAAGTAATTAAATAATAAATATTTTATTTTATGAAACGTAACCATAAAAATTTTAAATTTTCTCAATTTGTCTAATTATAGAAAAATGTTCAAAATAAATTTGAATTTAATTAATACGATTTTTGTTGATTTATCGAAAATAGTTAGTAAGATCCGTAAATGTTCGAAAAACCTTCGTTTATTCTTTGGTAAAAAATTTCTTAGTTAAAAAGCAAAAATTGGCGTTTCAAATTTTAAGTCATGGTTTAACGGTTTCCCTCAATCCCTCTTAGGTTGTCTTGAGGTATACACGAACATTTACCCCTAAACAGGAGTTTAGTTAAATGTTCTGAGTATAAGGGAATAATCCCTCAAAAGTTCTTTTTGATAAAACATTTGTCAAAACACATTTGCACTTTCTTTGTGGTAAAACCCAAAGTCTTAAAAGGGCTCTTAATTTTTGAAGAGTCAATATATTCCATTATCTATTAATCACACGGTCAAGTAATATAAAGGGTTAAGTCTTAAATCACATGTTAATTATTCAAGGTACAGGTTTTCATTGTTCGGCCAATTCAGGGCAGTTTATAACTAATTATTAACTCATTCTTATTCTTGTAAATAAACAAATGGTCTTTAACGATCACAAGCATGAATTTATCAAATTACAGCCTACACACGCGATTCACCAAATTTATGGATGCTACATGTGTATTAGTCAATCCAAACGACATCACGTGAAACTCATAATGTTCATTACAAGTACCGGATGTAGTGATTGGAATAGATAATCTTTTTCGCGGATGCGAAATTGATGATAACCATGCCGTGGATCAAATCTTCAAATATACGCTAGAACCTTGTAAATGATCGAACAAATCTATCATCTTGGGTAGTGGATATAGATTTTTAATCGTCAATTTACCTAGTTCACGGTAATCAATAAATATAAGAAATAATAACACCATAGTTCTTCATGATGACGAGCTCGGTAGAATAAAATCTTTCTCCGACAACTCTCTCAGGTGTACGGTAATTCCTTTAATTCAGATGGTGCCGACGTACAGTGCACATGCCACAGGTGTAGCACCGGGAATATAATCAATACCAATTTCAACTTGCCTTAATGGCGAAAGTCTAGGTAATTCACCAACAAATATCTCCTAAAGTTTCAGATAACGGAACATCTTTTTATTAAATTCATATTAGGTTCTTTCTAGATTATAATATCTATGACTAATTCACAACCATTCACGTTATAATTTCAAGTCTAATTGCAGGATATGGTCATCCATCAAGAATTATTTATATCACTTTTGATAATCAACATCTTATCATTTAGGGGAATTCTATTCGAGTTCCCATCAGTTAAGACAATGTCGTCATGTCATAATCAATCAATCCATTCTACTGGCACTATCAACTTTTCAGTTTTATTGCCGTCGATAAGATGTGAACTTCTCAAAAGACTAATAATAACTCATAATCCTTCACAGAGTCAAGGATATCTGGAGACACAACTACCATTAAAAGAGTAAGGTCAACGCATAATCTACGCGAGAGAATTTCAAATCAGATAAAGACGAAAACATTTAACGAATATGAATATATCCCATGTTTTCATAATTTGAGTACGCATTCGAAAGATCCTCGGATCGTTACCCAGGTCATTCAAATGAAATCTAATCAAAAGAAATGATAGGAACGTCGATACATCCAGTCGGGTATCAACACTCGGTAATCATATACTTTTCCAAAGAATCTCGCCACGGGAGAATTGGACAAGAAGGGAATATCAATTGTCAAAGAAGACAATATCCACAAATGAGTAAATTCGAATCAGAATAATAAATAGTACGGGCACATATGTAGGTGTCCTTATCAATATGTCCCCATTTTTCACTTCTTGCAGATCTCATAAAATTTAATCTTTCACAATCTTCAAAGAAAATTTTGTGTTTATTAATAATTTCATGGTGACTACTAATCAGCCTTGCATGGTCACTTCCAAATTGTATGTAGTCGCGCAACTCTATACAATTTCAAGATTAACGATGCAATACTCAGTTCGTCAAAATTTTATCATCATGTTTATAATAAAAACATTTTCATGCTTAATTCTTATATAAGAATAAGAAATAAATTTACAAAGATTTTCTTTGTTACGAAAACAATTAAGTTTTCCAAGATGTTTTATAAACAACTTCATTTCGATAACAATTACTTATAAATCTCACTCTGAATAATCCTTATAGTGATGAAAATTCAATTTTTCTCAAGGGATATTGTTTTATCTTATAAAAACAATGAGTGATCTGCAAAAGAGTGATGAAATCTTGTTCACCAAGAACTAACCACAATATGATAGGAAATGAGCTTTAGCCAAATAATCATGAGGTTCATGACCTCGATGGCACTTAAGAATAACAAGAGAATAATCCACAACGTAACTCAAATCGAGATGACTACTTATTCAATGGTTGCATCACTAATGAGAACATTAGGATAAGGCAATAAAAGATAGATAACATCGATACATGTAGGATTTAGCAAACAAAGGTAGTCTTTTCATTAATCACAAACAAGTCAAAATTGTACCGTAACATATTATGTGTCACTATGTCATACAATTCCAAGAACTCATCCTACCAACTGATGTCTCAGTTAAGTTAGGGATTATTTTTAAAAGATACCACAATGAATACTAATCTACAAGAGTCATTAGGTGTTCCACATGTCTCGAGAGATCCATCGGTCCCAATTCAGAAGAAGATTTCTTCAATTTATTTATTGGACACTGGGCATCCTCGTTATTGGACAATGTTTTAGGACCAACCCTTAACACAAACTAACAATCATTTAAAACCTTATAATTCAATCACAGAACTCAACAACTTCCTCTTAACAATTTCTTATTCCATACAAGTTAAATTTTACTTCATTCAAGTTTCAACCAAATCATACTCAATGCGATATCCTACATCATTCTCCAATACTTTCAACCTTATTCTTAGACCTTAATAGGGCAATTAAAAGCTCGATATGAATCAACACTTAATTTCCAATCCTATAGCTCTTACAACAATAGTTATCAAATGAGTCACTAGTATGAAATGAATCACACATTCAATTAGACTTCTCGGAAAGGTACTAGTGGCATGAGGCTTTTGGGTAATGGTTCCAATTACAGCCTCAAGTGCAACATTCACCCTTTCAATTTCAAATTTAAGAATTGGGTGACACTGATTCAGATGACACCTTTCCAGGTGGTAACGTTTTGTCAAACTCCACTCTATAAGGAAAGATCGTCATGACATCGATATCAAATTTAATCTTGCCAATTCTTCTTTAATATCGTAATCAACTAATATCAACATTTCTACGAATATCAACCATTTTGTTGGGATCATAAATATCCGTAACTTGGTTTAGATCTAGAATAGCTAGATTTCCTACGGGAATAGCTTCGATTAATTTACTAGGGGATTTAGGGTTCCTTGTGATAATCTACGTCGTATAAATACCTCGTATAAATATCAAAATAATCATCAAACAATCATGTAATAAAATTACATCATATATATATATATATATATAATCCAAGTTATATATATATATATATATATATATATTTAAATAACACTTCTCAGTCTGGCCTTGTCGGTAACTCGGGAATTCTTCGGCACCGTTATAGTCAAAAGATTTTTAGACATTTTGTGAAAAA
Organism: Glebionis coronaria; assembly: GCA_025667525.1. Lineage (NCBI taxonomy): Eukaryota > Viridiplantae > Streptophyta > Magnoliopsida > Asterales > Asteraceae > Glebionis > Glebionis coronaria. The sequence continues at coordinate 170,008 of JANFOE010000782.1, read as the reverse complement.
CGTTTATAGTTAAAAGATTTTGAAATGTTTTATTCAAAACCTTGGTTTTAAAAATCTTTCGTTCTCTATAACGAGAGCTCTGATACCAAACTGTAACACCCCCAAATTTATACAATTCAATACAGTGGAAGACTCGTTGGTGTTACGGGATAGCATATTACTCACATCATAGACAACGCTTAAAAATCGTGTCGTTTAATAATAAGGCATTTCCATTCATAAATATCAAATTTACATAGGTCCCAAGTCATTGTATTTTATACAGGTTTTACAAAGCATTTGAATGGAAATTAATATTTAAGTGCGAGCCATGAATTCTTGATGTCTTCCCAAGAATTACCTTCAAGTACCTGAGACAAAACATGTTAAAATAAAAGGTCAGCGATAACGCCGAGTGAATTCATAGAGTTTAATAAAACCATCAATATATCATCGGTATATAATTATTACCGAAAATCATTTTGTACAAATCTTTGTAATAGGCCATAAAATAGCCAAAGTCATTTTATACAAATCCTTATCAAAAATCATAATATAGGCTTTCGCCTTCAATACCATTATACGAACCAATGTCGTAAAAACATCATTAAATACGTTTTAAAACGTTGTATAAAGTTAAATATAAACCGTTATATAAAGATGGTTATGTAAAACCTAAACACAATCATAATATCAAAAATATGACCCTGTATTGCTAGTCAGGCAATATATCGTAATTCAATGCTTAAAGCAGTATTTCGTTAATTGGATTATTACAAGCCGCATGACATTGTTAGCTTAATACAACAAACAACGGGTAGCTAGCCCGAAACTCAATTTGCCCATCTAAGTTAGCGTGTCGTCACAATAATCACGCTTGTGTAAATCTTCTCATACATAAATTCGCTTACCAATCAATGTGGCACGACGGGGATCAACCGTCAAGGCGCGAACTGGGGTGATCGTCCCCAAATAGTACTATTATATGCATAAGCGTCTACCAAATCCCGGTAGTTCACAATTCATGCTAATGGGTCTTTTAGTGACATAACCTAACTTTAATAATCCATTTTATTTCATCGATCGGGTCATTTAATCTTTCATCGGGTCATACAATCATTCGGGTCCAAATCAATAAACAGACAATCGGGACAAATGGTGTCCTATTTTAGTAAAACTAACATGTTATCTCCCTCGCGGGTTTATAAAACATTTCATAAAAACATTTAAAAGAGTACGAGGCTATGAACTCACATTGATGTGGGAAGGTGGGTTATCGGCAATTCGGATGTACGGTACGTGCTTCAATCACAGAAACCTAGACAAATAATACTCGTCTTAGACTTTTGTCCAATGACTTTATCAAAATAATAATTATGTATACATATGATGATTTTATATATATGATGATCATGTGGGTTTATATATTCTCATTCACTCATTTTTGGGTCATTGTTTTTTTGCGATTGTTTGTTTTATTTCGGTGGTTAATTGTCAATTTGGTACGTGTCTACTGGACAAATTACTTCGTTACATTCAGCGATTGTGTCTTTTTTGTTTTTTTGTGTCTTCGCAAATTAGGGTTAGGTTTTTTGGGTAATTGTGGTAGGGTCCGCTTGGTGTTGGTCGGCTGACTTAGAATCAACAAAGGTCGGCTGACTTAGAATTTTGGTGATCACAATTAATTAGTTACTCACGTGTCAAATTGGGCGGCTGACCCTAGTTCTTGGCGGCTGACATTTTAATAGGTCGGCTGACATTAAATTAGGTGGAAGAATTGCATCATTAAATCGTTTTAATTGATCGGCTGACATTGAATTGTTGCATCATTAAATCGTTTTGTTTTTATATTGTCGGTTGGCCCTAGTTCTTGGCGGCTGACATTCCTTTTGGTCGGCTGATATTAAATTAAGTGGTGCAATTGTGCTGAATTTGAATTGTTGGGTTCACGTGGTAATTGGTTTATTATTAAGTGGTTCGATTGATTTTCTGTGTCGTAGTTTTGTTGAAGCTATGGTGGATTCGAGCAATGAAAGTGATAAGCCACTGTTTACAGGTTGGAATGATGTGGTTATGGTGTCTACTCTTAAGGTTTTAGTAACGTTAGAGGAGATATCTAATTTGTTTTCTATTCCTTTGAATACTGTGCGTGACATTGAAGTGTTTGCAAATGGTGTTAAGGCAAACAAATTTCCTAAATGGTCTACTTTACCTAAGGAGACCATTATGCTTTATTATGAAGTTATGTGTGAACGCCATAAGAATCTAACTAGCAGCATTTCTTCACTCAGTTCAGGTGGTTCGAGTGTGCACTCTGCACAAATGGCTAAGGAAACAGATGACCCTATTACTAATGTTTCCTCTTCTGGTGATGTATTTTTGGACCTTGCAGCTAAGGCTGCAACCATTAATGGTTTGCAACCGTGTAATCTACATGAGGTTTTGAAATTATTTGATGTAACGATTCGCACGGTTGGTGATGCGGGTGAATTTATGCATGAGTTAAGAATGAAGAAACATCCTTTGTGGGAATTGATCTCACATGACCGTGCTAAAGAAATTCTAGAGTTACTTTGCAAATTTGAAGCTGATATGGTTATGTCTACTAATGGAGGTATTAATGCAGTCTCTTCTTCGTTTAATTCTGAAAATGTTTGTGAAGGGGTTAATATCTCTATTCCTAGGAAGGTCGTTGAAAAAGTAAATACTCGCTACCACAACACTTTATATGGTTACTTTCTTGGTAAAAGGATTGCATTTCCTGTGGTTGAGTATTTTGCTAAGAATAACTGGGCAAAACATGGTCTTAAGCGTATCATGATGAATGAGAAAGGTTTTTTCTTTTTTCAATTTGGGTCTAGTGAGGGTCTTAATGCGGTTCTGGAAGGTGGTCCGTGGATGGTTCGTAATTCACCAATTTTTCTTAAGAAATGGACTATGAAAACGAATCTTCTAAAGGAGGAACTAACACGTATTCCGGTATGGGTCAAGTTTCATGATGTCCCGCTACAGGTATTTGAAGAGGAATGTATTAGTTTAATTGCTTCGTTTCTTGGTAAGCTTATTATGATGGATAATTATACTGATAATATGTGCAAAGAGTCTTGGGGTCGTTGTAGTTTTGCTCGTTGTCTTATTGAGATGAATGCTGATTCGGAGTTTATAGATAACGTTACTATTGGTGTCCCTGCTCTTGAAGGCTCTGGTTGTACTAAGGAACTAATTCGTGTTGAATACGAATGGAAACCGCCTAGATGTCATACTTGTAATATTTTTGGTCATTCCCTTGATTCTTGTCCAAAAAATGTTAAACCTACAACAGTTGAAAATGTGACAACTCATGTTGATAATGATGGATTCCAACAAGTGCAAAGCAAGAGGAAGAAGTACAAAGGTAATTTAGGGAATCAAGTTCCGAGAGGAGTTCCATTGAGTAAGGGTTCCCAAACAGGAAAGACGGTTGCTTTTCGTCCAAAAACTCGCTTAGTTACTACAAGTACGAGTGGTGATAATAGTAGTAAGTTGATTACTAAATTTGGTCAGTTGCAGCAGTCTAGCAATCCTAATGGTCCGAACAAGGGTAAAGCTCAAATGAGCAGTGTTTCTACATCTAATAAATTTTCATCTTTGTCCATGCCTGGTATTGACGAAGGGGTTCAAGTAAGCGAGGAAGATAATGAGGAGGAGGAGGGGGTTGAGGTCGTCTTTGATGAATCGGTGAATCTTCTCAACACTAATATTGGGGAAAGCACTCCAATTGGCTGATCCCATGTTGATATTTTATTATTTTCCTCGTAACTTTATGTTATCATCTTGGTTTTTGTCTAGTTTATATATTTCCAGTATTCTAGACTAGTTAATGTTTATGGCCTGTCATAAACATTTTGTTTAACAAGCTGCATGTAGCTTGCGGTTAATGTGGTATTTCGGCCACATTCCTTGTACTTCAACGCTTTTTTGGTTCTATTTACCGGGGTCATTGTTACCCTTTTACCAAAAAAAAACATTCACTCATTTTTGTGTTTATGTATTGGTAACCTTTTACTAGTTTACTAGTTTTACCTATTTACATGTTTTAGGTTCAATAAGCCTATTATAAGTTCATTAACTTGTATAAATTCATTTTATACTTGTATTATCAGTATTTATACTTTATATGTTGGGCCCAAATGGGTTAAGCCCAATAAGTAATTTTTATAAGTGTTTAACCTATTTAGTTAAATCATTAGTCCAAATATGCTAACTTAGCTCGTTAATGTCCGTATGTCATATAGTTCGGGTTTTATCGGTTTTTACTTGTATTAGGTACTTATACATCAGTATATGACTTTTAAAAAGTTTACATTAGACGGGTTTGATCGTCTAAGTTTTAATTGGCGAAAAACGTTAATTTTACGGTAATAGCCGAAAAAGTCGTAAAAATCATGTTTATAGTTTTTATAACTTATAAGTCTTATTCAACTACCATTTTTATAAAGTGTCCATTTATTTAACCTTATACATATTTATACAAATGAAACTTATAAGTTAGTGGGTTTTCATGTGTATATATTTTATAAATATATAAGTGAGTGCTTATTTTATATAAGTTTTTATTATACAAATCTGATTTTAAATTTCATGTTCACCAAAACAGCCATATCTAGAGTTCTATATGGAGATAGAAGCCTAAATGTTTATGGCATAAACTACATAATATGTGCTCCATTTAACTCTTCTATGGCTACTGTTGAATCAGCCTCTAAGTATTTTATAAAAATCGTCCTAAACAGTCTATGCAGATTTGTACTCTAATATTGTTTTGATCATATCCCACTCATCCTAATGATTTCATTGCATGGCCAACTCTCACATGGGTACAAGACTCATAGCTTACTGTATATTAATTTATCCAAGCCATTTTATCAGTTCATCATATGGTTATTTACTGTTTTTATACAGCCTACTAAATTAAGCAAGATTAACCACTTTTACATATAGTTTTCATCTTTTTACCCATGTTTATCAACACCAAATCCCCACATAATATTTTTATCATCATATATCATCATATACGTATACAATAGGAAAGAAAATACATGATTACATAATCAAAATAACAAGAGGATGGGGAGAACAATCTTTATACCACCAAGATGATGTAGGTTGTGATTAAGACATGGATTTTGATGGAAGAACTTGTGGTAGATCAACACCAATCTTCATGGCCACCAATACTTGTAAACGTAATGTAGAATTCAGCCCTTGGACATCACTAAATCACCTCCTTGGATGTTAGAATCACCTCCAATCTTCAAAGCTTCAAAGGAGCATCATCATGTGTATGAATAACACATGATTCTATGGCTAAAATTTGATGAATCATGGTGGTGGTGGTGGTGGAAGTGGACGGCTAAGAGAGCTAAAGAGAGAGAGATGAGAGTGTTTTGCATGGAGAAAATGAAGAAGTGGTTTCAAGTTAGATGGTTTTGTTGTTTGGTAGAAGTTTGTAGCTTACTTTGTAAGCTTTAGGACAAGTGTTGATAAACTTGTTACAAGTTTGACACATATGGTGTGTTGGTTGCTTATACTTGCCGTCCCATGTGGGGGTGGGGCAAGTTTATTCTTGTCTCATCCCCATTTAATTACGGGTACTCCTCGATTCTAGTTTCCTCGATTTGCGTGCCCTCGGGTCGTTTTACGAAAAACGTTTTTAGAAATTATGAATCAACGGCACAAAACGAATCTAATAAAAATTGTCTCATCAAAAACGGAGTTCGAAAACGTAAATACGTAATCCTAAGGTTTCCGGTTTAGTCGTAAAGGACGTTAAATTAAAATCGTAAGTCCTAATCTCATCTCGTAAATTTGTGAGTTTATGAACCAACTCAAAATCAAAATCCCAAAATATATTCACGGATAAATTTATTTCCTGAAATGTCGGACTGTCACCAAAGACGGTGTATGTAAACCTAAGCACGTAACGTAGAATCCTCTGGTTTAGACGTAGTCGATGCTACTTCAAGACGTAAATCCAAATTTCTTCCCAAAAATAAGTGAGTTCATAATATAACATTAAAAAAATGTTTTTAAATAATGCTTGAGAATAAAATATCAACCATAAATTGACGGATTGTCACATTAGGTATGACCCTATTCATTGAAGACTCTCGTGTTCGGTTTTTTCCCGGTCCACTCGAGCTTCCATACTTTGATTTTCAAATGGGGAATTTGTTATCCTTTGATTTTTATCGACTAACGTTTTATCTTAAAGCATAATTAATAAACGGCTTATAGATTTGCGTACTCTTGCCATGTTAGGACTTTTTCATTCGACTCTTCGTGTTTTAGCAAGGGGGTGTTACTCTTGAGCTAGGCAACATTGAGGATAATGTTTGGTTTTAGCATGGGGGAGTCAATCGATATAATCGCTTGCACTTGCCTTTGTCGTGTTCAAACGTAATCGTTTTTCATAAAAAAATTAATTTTTAGTGTCAATTTTGTGTTTAATAATAAAGAAAATAAGTATTTTTGACACAAATGTAGGCTTTCCATTGGTGAAAATAAGAATAGTTTTTGACTCGACTCGGTTTTACCTTAGCTCATTCCTTAACATGCTTAAATCAAGTTTTGCTAGACTTTTATATAGGGAACTTTAAAACGCGAAAGTCTTAACTCGAAAGGGTTTAAGAACAATAACTTTTCGCAAGTTCATATAATTGATCCTAGAAAGTAATTTATCAAGGGAACTTTAAAATGCAAATTCTAAACTTGAAAAAGTCCAAGAAGATGCAAGATCCTATAGATGACTTGAAAACCCAAAACTTTGATTTAATAGGCTAAGTATCCATTAGTCTCACATATTTGAGATTTTACAATATGGAGAACAAGAGATGATAGAGTTGATCATAAGTTTTGAGGTTAAGTCTTCCTTATATAAGTTTTTGTGTATGGCTCTTTCTGCTCTTATTTATTTTTCACGCTTGAATATTTAATTTCTTAATATATGAAGTTTTTAGCGGTTTGGGCACAATATCTTAACTCGTAACTCCTTCTTTTTCTTCTCTTGTAATTAAAGTAAGAACACATTGAGGGTGTCAGCGTCATGGACTTTTTGATCATGGGATTGCGGAATTTGGCTTACTATATATCATAAATAAAGAAGAATAAATAAAAACATGTTCTCTATGAGCCTTCGGGTGGGAGTCATGTAGCACTAGCCTTGTCATTAGAGCCTTAGGGTGTATGGCATTGTGAAGTGTTTAATAAAAATTGCTTCATCATCATGAGCCTTAGGGTGGATGGTGAATGTCAATTCCCTTATTTATGTCCAAAGAGCCTTAGGGTGTGGATCATAGATAAGGAGAACTTTTACATCTTAAAGAGCCTCAAGGTGTATGATGTAAATGTTGCTAACTCCATTAATAAAGTCAAATTCGACTTTGGAGGAATAATTGTTTCTTTAAGTAGTCCTATTAGCCAAATTTCAGATCCGGGAATTTATTCCCAAAATGGTGTTAAGTTATCCCTGATGTGGGCTTTCTTTAGTGACAACGGTTTTGAGGTCAAGGTTAGGTTTTGAGTGTTGGGTTTACACCATTTTTGCCTTCATTTATGGACTAATAATTATTAAATAAGTCAAATGAGCCTTTGGGTGAATGACAAAATTTAAAAATCTAGAGATACAACTAGGAATAAAGGAGATTGAGTTTAACACAAATTACTGGTATAAGTGGTCTTAACATTGAAACTTATGATTGGCAATGATCTTGTTTTTAAACTTGGTATAGAAAGAGTGAAAACTCGAGGACGATGAATCTATCGAGTTTTATGATCCTAAAAGTTATTTCTCAAATAATGAAAGCAATACATTATGTCTTTTCAAAATAAAGTGTCAAAAGTTGAATAAAAGTGTAGTTAGTGCTTTATTTTATCATTGCGTGAGGACACGACAATTTCTTAGCAATGGGGAGTTTGATATGAGTATAATTACTCATATCATTTATATCATAAAATGGACAATAAATGCATATTTTATATGAATATAGTATAGTATATACTTGTTTTGTTGTTTCATGTGTGTAGGTACCAAGATCACAAAAACCAGCAAAACCGACACGAGTTTGAAGATTTTATCAAGACCAAAAGACAAGTCGTTTTTATTCGAGGATTTAATTTTATCAAAGATTAATGGGACTTGGTGGGACCCACTTAAGCTTAATGGGCCTGGAAGCCCATTTATGAAGTAATGTTATTACTTTGGAATAATTTATTTTAAAGAAGCCCAAGTAAAGCCCAACTCATGGGACTGATTGAAATGTTATATACATTTTTTGGGATCAAAAGCCCATCAACAATACAATGAGACGAAGGAAGTATTATATACTTGGTCAAGGTCCAAGTAAAGGCCCATCACAACAAATAAACAAGAGACGGTGGAATGAAAAGGTTTTATATACCTTTGGTCAACATAGACTCGGTCAAACAAAACAAAAGAAAAAAAAAGAAAGAGAAAAGAGAGATACAAAGAAAAGGGTAAAAACAATCGCAGTCTCATAAACCTTACAAATTAGGGGTTTCAATTCAGCTATCATTTTTACATCACGCGCTTGCTATTCAGAAGATTAAGGAAGATATGGAGCGTGAAAGCCACGGATATTCTTAGTACTATGCGCCACGTGGTAATTGAAGCGTCACATCTCGATTCTGATTGGTGTATTTGACTGCCACCAGTCATAGATCCAAACCCTACCTGCCACATACTATCCAAACTAGCACACTTAGTGCCAGCTTGGCAATACGTGTGAGGGTGGGTATATCTCAGTCTTTGGATCAAGATTTGGATGAGAGAGAAGAATATGATTGTGAATCAAAGGCTCAAATCGCCTTATCTCCAACAAACACCTCAACCCACCCCTCTCGGTTCACCTATAAAAACCCCCTCAAATCATGTAATTTGTATCCCTCTTTTTACTTATTGTTATAATGCTAAAATAGGTTTAGGAATTGTATTTTCACTTTCAAGTATTGTAAAAGATTTCCAGTATTAATAAAAGTTGAGTTTAATTTCATTGAGCTTTCGTATCTCTATTTTAATTTTGTCAAAAAATTGTTTGATGTTATATAGTTTTTGAACTTAATAGTGTTATAACTGAGTATTGTTTGGATTAGCTTAAATCATAGCTAATTTAAACGATTAAGTGAGATAGGGATCAATTTTTGTCCCTACTGGACAAACATCAATTAATGAAGTTGCTGGTTCGAGTTATAATGGTGGTTCATGGTGTTTGATGTTCTTAATGGAGGTTCTTAATTGGTGTCGTTTCGGTCCTAAGGTAGCTCAGCGCTACTTTCTTCTTTAATGGTTGCCTTCAAAATCTGGTTAAGCTCGTTTTACTTTATAAAGTTTAGTAGAATTGGATTTTTAGTTTATTTTGTTATTTGAGAATCTGTTTGGTCAAATTACTTGACTGATGATGTTGGATAGGTTATATGATTTTTAGTTTAGAATGATTATATTACTGCTATGAATAATCAGTTTTATTTTTCCAAGTGTCTATGAAGTTTCTTGTAATTTAAGCTGAGTTTGGATCTGTTTATGTTTGATTATTAAATCTGCATTAGTTTAAGTGTCATAAATCTGCCATTTTAATGCTCACACATTGAAAATTGTTTGATCTTAAGTGTTGCAAAATTTGGGTTAAATCTGTTTTGGTTTTCAATGTTTTTAAATTGCTATTGTCGAATGTGGTGTTGTAGTGGTTCTTCAGCTAATCTAGGGTCTTATCATAGTCTGTTGCATATTGATTTGATATGTTCATGAGCAACTAATTAGTTTTTTTAAGCTGTATTTGGACTTATGTTTGATAGATTTGAAATCTTGCAATTTAACTGATTTTGCTGTATTTGAAGTTGTAATTCCCTTTCTTAGTTGTTGTTAATTCGATTCATAATGTGTGTTTGGGTTGACTAATATGGCTATGTTATCTATTGTTCCTACACATTAGTTTCTGTGAATTTTATGTCTTTATTCTGAATTTTAGATCTAGTTATCTATTAGTTTGATGTGTTATTTATTGGTTTGAATTACTATTACAAGAGATCGTTTGGCATAAGGTCTGTCATTAAAAAAATTATATCAAAAATTATGTCTTCAGCAGGTCTCGAACTCGAGACCTGCATGTTATAAGACATCCGTCTCTACCATCTAAGTTGGGTGCTCTATTTGTTTATTTCTTGCACTTATACATATTAACAATCTAGTTCTTATCAGGTGAATATTTCTTTTATCTAATATACGTTTTACAAAACATTAATCTTCCGTATTTTTAATTAAAATTGGTTTTGTAAATTAGTTTTCATTGATTTTGATTTATATATAAAAATATAAAATTTTAAAAAATATAATTACTTTTAAAAATAAATTGTTTAATTAAAGTTGGAAAAATTTATCAGTTTAATTATAATAAAAAGTAGATATATATATATATATATATATATATATATATATATATATATATATATATATATATATATATATATATATATATATATATATATATATATATATATATATATATATATATATATATATATATATTATAGTTTAAATTTGTCTTTTAGATTTATATTGGGTAAACGGTTCATGCACTTTTAAAATTTGTAGAATTAATTTAGATAAAAATCGAAACATATTCAATCGATTGTCCAATTCAAAAGAAAGTCTCACATTGACAATCTCTTCGTGTACAACGAACCGGGATCACTCTCGTGTTAATTAATTCGTCTTTATCTAATTTTAGACTATTACTTTTTCCTAAAGGTAATTTTCTATTATTTACTCTATAACGTATTATATTAAATACACCGACACTTTAATAACTGATTTTTACTATGAAATTGTTCTTGTGTGTCTAATCGAATTGATTACTGGTTTAAGTGCGACTCAGTCGTCTTTTGGTGGAAAACAAATAGATTGGTCGTTGTAGTAAATTAAATTGCAAGACTTTAAAAGTAAATGATAGGTAATTAAAGCTAAAACTAATTAAAAGGTAAATGTGCAAAATTTAAAACTTTAAAAGTAAATGACGAGAAATTAAGACTTTAAAGGTAAATTAATTAAATGAAAAAAATGAAAGCTTGACGAGAAGTAAATTTGACAATGTAATAAAAATGAAAATTTGAAAACTTAAAACAATGCAAACTTAAAAATTAAACTAAGAAAAAATATTAAAACAAAACCAAATCCGTCGAAATCCACCTATCGGAATCCGATCGGAATACCGATCGGAATGTAGGCTTATCTTATCTATCCGAATCCGGTAGGAATGATCCTATCGGAATGTGAGAAACAAAACTATCGGAATAATTTAAAGTAATCCTATCGGAATGTTGCTTTCTGTCGAAATATGGCTGTCAAAAATTTGGCAGCATTCCGTCACAATACAGCCTTAAGCCCCGTCGCAATATACGATCGCAATGAGCGATCGTAATCTTGATCGGAATAAGGGGGGTATCGCAATACTGATCGCAATGTAGAAACCCTAATGGTTTTTGCGATCACAACAAGCTGTCGGAATGTAAAACCCTTGCATATTCCGATGAAAGTACAAAAACAAAAGAAGCAAATAAGAAAAGACCAAATAAGCACTTTGACAATAAGCAAATACCAAAAAATTAATTAAAACAAGAATAAGACGAACAAATTAAACTACAAATTTAAAAACTTTCAAGACTCAAAATAAGCAAACTTTATAAACGAGCTAAAAGAGAAAACTTTTAAGAAAACTTAAAAGACAATAAGCTAAATATGAAATAAGCCAAAAAGCATAACAAGCTTAAAGCTTAAATCTCATAAAAGCCTAGATAGGAATAAAAAGATAAACTTTTTAATCAAATAAGCAATAAGATCAAGCAAAATAAATGCTTAATCCGAATCAATAATCAAAGACAAGAAAAGTAGAATAAGAATGATAATGAAAAGCTTGATTAAAGGAAAATAAAGATTCAACAACAAAATTAACTTACTTGGAATTAAAGGCAAGAAATTTAAGTTGCAAGACAAGGAAATTAAATTGACAATTAAGTAAATAACATGAAATTAAAATGTGCAAGTAATTAAAGGTGGAGAGCTAAGTTGTCAAATTAGCTAACAAAACTAAAAAATAAAATGAAGTCTCTATTTATAGGGAGAAGGGAGGTTAGCATGTGTTGGAAGCTTCCTTCTTTCTTTCTTTCTCGTCTTTTCGTCTTCTAAATTCTTCGACTTTTTCGACTTTGTCTCGGGATTAATTAAACTCGTCTTGTAATTTCTTCATTAATTAGACTTGAGTTCTTCGGCTTTATTAAAATTCCGTCTTTAGACTTTTCTTCGATAAATCTTCAGAATAGGCCTTGGACTTCCGTTCTTTTTGCACTCTTGATCTTTTGACTTCGTCTTTTGTCTTTTTTTCGATAAAAGCCCATGAAAGCCCGTGTTTTCTTCCCTTTTCACATTTTGATCCTAAATCACAACAAAAACACAAACCACGCATACTTCCGACATTTACAACATAAAATACACGTTTTGGCTTGGTTATTATTATACTTAAGTGGTAAAAGGATAAGTGTTTTCACACTTATTAAATCCCCTACACTTGACCATTACAATGTCCTCATGCAATGCATTAATTACAAAGAAAGTTTTACATTTTTCATCATAATTACAATGCTGCTAATTTTATTACAAATAATTCTAGGAGAATCAACATTCCTAGGACTACATTAAAGTAAAAACCTAAAAACCTAAAAATGGCTTCTCCCTTTGTCTAGCCGCCGTTTCTTCTACCTCTTTAATTCGTTTTTTACTTGTTTCATCATTCAATCTCTTATAACATTTATGTTTTATAAACCGAAACCTTGATTCGTGTTGTATTAACATTAATTTTATTCGAATTGTTTGATGTTGTAGGTTATTTTTCGTTTTGAGGGTATTTTTACACGGCTAGTTAGGGTTTCGCTGTGCAAATCAGGTCGTGTTTTAGATTATCATTGTTTTTATAGGAGTCGTTTAGGGTGTTGTTGGGGCTGTTCTTGCTGGTGTCGGCAATTAGGGTTTGTTTATTTTTAGGGTTTTTTGGGTTTGGTGATATGAAGAAGGTGGAACTTGTTCCGATTCATTGGGATGGATTGGCTGCTCGTATGAAGCGTCTGAAGGAAGCTGATGTTCGAAGTGCAGGTGATTTACATCAAGAAAAGCTTGAAAATGTTGTGTGTGGTCAGAAGGGGGGACTCGATCCGAAAGGTAATGATCCTAATATTCAGACTGGCCTAACAATGGTTGCTGAGGTATTACAAAACCCTAGTGGTGATCATAAGGTTAGTGGTCTACGTGCTGCTGATTCTAGCCATGGGTCAGTTAGGATGATGACTAATGAGTCTAATGGCTGTATGGCTGGCAATTGAGGGAGTATGACGTCTAGTCTTCAGGCAGCAGATGTATCTACGGCTGAAAGGCCGAATGATCATTAGAAGATTGAAACTTCTGGTCCAAAAGTCGTTGTTACAGACTCCGTGAGTGTGTCTAGTCAGAATGCAGGTGCTAAACCTGGTTTGATACAAAGTAACATGCTAGGTGTTCCTGATAAAGATGGGGATGTCATAGCTAATATGCAGCAAGAGCGAGGATCCTTTGTATCAGTTCTTCAAGGCACGAATGTCATGACTCAGACGAGTACAAAGAGTGTGAAAATCTCAGAATTAAGATGTGACGAGCATGTTGAGGGAGCTCGAATTACAATTCCTTATGATGCTGTTGAGGAGGTTGAATCAAGATTTGCGCACACGTTATATGTGCAATTTATTGGTAAACGTTTAGCTTTTCCGCTTGTGGAGAACTATGTTAAAACACGTGGGCACGGTATGGTTTGAAACGCGTTCAACTTCATGCAAATTTCTTCCTTTTTTAGTTCAATACTAAGGAAGGAATGGAAGGAGTTCTTCAAAATAGCCCGTGGTTGATTAGAACCGTTCCTATTATCTTGAATATTTGGTCGCCTTCTACTGATTTAAAAAAGGCGGAGATTAAGAAAGCACCGGTGTGGGTTAAGCTTCATCATGTGCTGATTGTTGCTTATTCGGAGGTTGGTCTTAGTCTTATCACGACCAAAATTGGCACACCTATTATGTTGGATTCCTACACGAGTAATATGTGTATTAACTCGTGGGGTCGAAGTACATATGCTCGGGCGCTCGTTGAGGTTTCAGCTGATATGGAGTTATTGGATTCGATGGTAATTGCTGTCCCTAAAGGTCGTGATAAAGGGCATTCATTGGTTACGATTGATATTGAGTACGAATGGAGACCTCCAAGATGTTCTACATGCTTGATCTTTGATCATTCTAGTGACATGTGTCCGAAAGTGCATAAGGAAGTGGTTGCTCATGCTACTAAGGATGTGGTGGATGATGGGTTTGAGGTGGTCAAGAACAAGAAGAATAAAGGTAAGAAGAAGCAACCACAAGTTGCAGGTATTAAATTAACAAAAACAGCCCTTAATCTTCAGTTTCGTAATGTTGAGAGAGGCGAAACCTCTAAAACAAATGCTACGGGTCAGAATCCTAAGAAGGCAGCTCCGATGCTTAAGAAGGGTTTCTTGAATAACAAAACCTCGAGCTTTGTAGCTAAGACTAACGATAAGGATAAGAGTTCTCATAACTCTTTTGGTGCTCTTTGGGATAAGATGGATGATGGTACAGATTGGGAGGATGGTTTTAAAACCATGGAAGATGTGGTTAATGCTAGTGATAGTGAGGTTGAAGAAGTCATATCGATTGATGATCGGCATGGTCCTCGTCAGCCTGATGTTCGCTCCAAGTGTTAGCCGTGATGACGTTTTACTTACATTGTTCATGCATCTTTAGGTGGTTCTTTCCTACTGGTGTTATTTATTTTGTAATTGTTTAGTAGGATCATATGGCATGTCATATGATGTAGTGGTTGTTCAAGCATTTGCTTGAGGTTAATGTAGCATTGCAACTACATTCCATTGTACTTCAACGCTTTTGGGAATATATTTTATCGGGGTTTGGATTCCCCTTTACCCAAAAAAAAGAAAATTACAAATATTCAAAAGAAGAAAATAAGCAAAAAGATCAAAAATTTACCTTAGGGTTTTGGAATGTCATGAATGATTATCACCCTCAAGTTTCACGTTCCCCAAACCAAGCTTAAAACGAGATCATTGTTATTATGATCTAGCAAACTAACACAAATTCATGTGGGCCAATTATTCACTTAGACTCCCTTATTCCTAGGTTTATCTCTTATATTTATTGTTGTCTTGAATGATCACGAGGATGCATTGTTGACTTATTTCGATAGTTATTTAGGCTGAAAATAAAGTAGGACGATTTAATCAATAGTTAGCTAAAGGACAAAATCTTTTAAAACTGCTTCTCGGGACCTCATAAAGTTCATATCTTGGCATAACTCGCTTCACGATTTGAGACCTTTCTCGGACCGATATTTGGCAGCGACTTCATACTTCGAATCTTGAGAGACGTTCATGAAATAATAGTCTTCTCTTCATAATAGGAATTTCTTCACTTGAACTTTTTGAGAGATTCTTCATATTTGGACCACGACTTCTTTATTTTTCTCCAATCATTATTTGGGATTTTGATATACAACGATCCGCCTCCTTTTAGGACTTGGATCTATTTATCCTCATACCTTGTTAGGGCCTTTTTGGATAGACTTCTCCATGATCTTTACGGGAGTATTTGCTTTTCGTCGTGTCTCTCGATCCTTCATATTGATTTTTGATAAATGATTCTTCACATCACTTGGGATCTTTAGCAACAAAATGTAGCCCTCATGCCTTGTTAGGGCCTTTTCGGACTCGCCAATCTTCGCATCCCGCTTCAATAAGTTATGCCTTGGCTGTGAACTCTAATCAATACCGAGCAACTTTTAAACGATCTTGTGCTAGAACTAAGTAACTTTTCAAATCGTACAACCTTACTTATTGCAATTAAATTTATTAACAAGCGATGGGAGAAAAAGCTCATAATTAACTCACATAAATTCATGAAAGAATACCAAACTTATAATTGACTCTATCATCTCTCGTTCTCCACAATTTAAAATCTCAAGGAATGAGACTCGTGGATGCTTAGCCTATTAAATCAAAGTTTTGGGTTTTCAAGTCATCTATAGGATCTTGCAACTTCTTAGATATTTTCAAGTTTCGAATTCGCATTTTAAAGTTCTCCTGATAAACGACTTTCTAGGATCAATTATAGGAACTTACGAAAAGTTCTTGTTCTTAACCCGTAAGAGTTAAGACTTTCGCGTTTTAAAGTTCCCTATATAAAAGCCTAGCAAAACTTGACTTAAACACGTTAAGGATACTAGCTAGAGTAAACTTGGATAAGTAAACTTGGGTTGAGTCAGAAGATTCACAACGTTCAAAAATTAAAACCACTTTATTAAAATTTATTCTAGCAAAGAAAGAAAATAACTATAACAAAGGTAAATACTAATAGGCCAAAATAGATCAAAAATTTTGAAAAATGTCGAAAAATCAATTTCCCGGTTAAAATGAGGACAAATACAAGGAAAAACCCACTTAACTTCGATAGAAGTCCCCCTACACTTAATATAAACATTGTCCTCAATGTTTAAGCATGTGGAAGTAACCTCCCCTACACTTAGGACATTGTGCACGTTGTTTAAATCTTGATAAGGAAGAGACAACTAAAGTGATTCCTATTTCAATCATAAATGATAAAATAATGAATCAAAAGAGTTTAGGATAGAACCGGGAAGACGGGTACACGGGATCACGGTTCGTCAAAAGTCATCAAGAATGGATCTTTGAAAGCTCGAATCCCTGTATATGATAAGAAAGAAAACAACAAACACATACTAGGGTCTCCCCCTATACTTATTATAAAAACAAAGAAAAGGATAGATACTGCGGGTTGCCTCCCGAAAAGCGCTTGTTTTTGTTAACCGAGTCGTGAGCCTGACTCGACCTTGATTAGCATAGGAAGAAGCTTGAAACACATCCACCGGGATCAAATATATGGTTTTCGTCCATTAAGTAGCACAAGCTTAAGGCGAATAAGGCAAGCCAAAGAAGAGTAGGCAAGGTTCCCTTAAGCAGTTGTTGAGCACGGTGGTAGCAAGGGTGATGAGGTGCAAGCATATCTACATGGTTTCCAAAAGTCTTTCCTTTTATTTCATCAGATGGATACTGAGATGGCTTAAAAATTGCGATACCGGGATCAAACACCTTTTCCTTTAGGGGAAAATAAGACATAGGTTTAGTAGAATTTGAAGAAGATCCGCTCATAAATCGCACAATCTCATCCTCAGAAGGTGGATAGAGAGGTGTTAAAACATAAGTACTGCGGATGTTGGTGTCGTCCGGTTTCTTCTCCTTTGAAACGGGTTTCTTCATATCCAAAGGAGGATAAAGAGCATCATCAAAGTCCAAAGGAGGAGAATCATTCTCATTTGGGAAGTAAGTGTTGAGAAAAGTAGCAAAATCTTCCTAAAATGAGTAGTCATCCAAAGTAGGATCAAGTATTGTTGGCGGAGGATCTTCATCAAAAGTAGGTGCAAGGTCATCATGTGAAGAATCACTCGAAAGAGTATCGACATCATCAAAGTCATCATAAGTTGGCATGTCTTTATACTCAGCAGAAAAATCATCAGAATCATCCATATCATAACTAGAATCATCATCATAGTCATCATAGATCGGTGGAGACTCATGAATTAGTGGAGGATCAAAATTGGAGAGAGAATCATCCACATCATCTTGGAAAAGTGGATTATCGTAGCAAGAATCGAAAAGAGGATTGTTGTATACTACAAAATCATCAAGCACATTAATCATATTCGTTGATTCTCTTCCATTAGGTTTGGTTGTGATCTTCCCCATTTTAAAAACTTGTGCTTCATTCCCGACCCTTAAGATTAACTCACCTTCGGCAACATCGACTAAGGCTTTTCTGGTTCTCAAGAATGGCCGACCAAGTATTAACGGAATACGAGGGTCCATTTCATAATCAACAACAACAAAGTCGACCGGAAAAGTGAAGGTGCTAACTTTAACAAACACATCTTCGGAAATACCAACGGGGTAAGCGAGAGTGTGATTCACTAACTCAAGAGTCGTCTTTGTTGGTGTAAGGTCGGGTAATGATAACTTTTTCCAAACACTTAAAGGCATCAGATTAATACTTGCCCCGAGATCGGCTAAGGCAGTAAATTCTTCGGTTTGGTTAAAAGTACATGGAAGCACAAAACAACCGGGATCTCCAAGTTTCTCCGGAAGTTCTTTAAGAAGGACTGCAGAACAATTTTCATTCAACCGAGTATTAACAAACTCGGCCATCTTCTCCTTCTTATTAAGCAATTCCTTAAACATCTTAACAAATTTAGGCATTTGGGCTAGACTTCAACAAGGCTAAAGGTGATGGTCAGTCCCGAAATCTTCTTCAAAAAATTTGACACTTGAATATCATCCTTGGTGAGCAATTGGCACTTGTCTAAGCGAGAAGGATAAGGGATGTTGGGTTTATAGGTGGAAGGTGGGGTTGGTGAAGGGTTCTTCTTGGGTACTTCTTTATTAAGAGGTGGAGACGGTAATTGAGAACTAATACTTGGCGTGGGAGTAGGAGGGATAAATGGTGGTGGAAGAGGTGTAGATAGAGTAACTGGGGGAGGGATAGATGGTCCTACTAAGGTTGCTCCACTGCGTGTAGTAATAGCACTCACATTCGCTCTTGGGTTGCTGACGGTATTAGAAGGAACAGAGCCCGAAGTAGAGGGTTGAGTACTTGGAAAGAAACTAGCCATCATATTCTTCAAATCATTTGTTTGATTGCTAAAAGAGGTTTGCATATCATGTCGAAGCTCGGTTCTAATATCGTTCCCTTGCTTAGTGATATCTCCTTTCAAGTTGATGATTTGGCTTTGCAGATTCTTAACTAGCTCTCCTTGGGTCCTCATAAAAGTTTCCACATCTTGATTAATAGGTGGTGCTTGTTGAGCGGGTGGGTGATAAGGATTAGAAGCTCAAGGTGGGTTTAGATTGCTTCTATTGTAGTTGTTGGGGTTGTGGTTTTGAGGAGAAAAATCGGGTGAAAGAAATTTGTTAGAACGGTAACTTAGCAAGTTACAATCACCTTGAGTTCGAGCTTGATGGCTTTCCGTTGAATAGTTACCATAAGCCGCATACACGTTTTCCGGATTGTTATGAGTAGAAGGACAATCAGTGTATGAATGAGGACCCCCGCAAATCTCACAAGAAAGTGCTACAACTTTAATTTGTTGTTGTTGATTTGTAGCCAAAAGTTGCATATTCTTGCTCATTTCGACCATTGCGCGGGTCAATTCGGTGATATCAGGGTTTGAAGAAGTAGAAGACACATTGACTCTCGGGTTATTCCTTGAAGATGCGGATGAATCCCAACTTTTGTGATGATTAGTCATGTTCTCTATAAGCTCTGTACACTCCTCGGGTCTTCTTTTCATAAATGTGCCACCGGCGGCTGCATTAATCGTATCACGATCATGAAAAGTTTTTTTTTGGTAAAAGGGTAACAATGACCCCGGTAAATAGAACCAAAAAAAGCGTTGAAGTACAAGGAATGTGGCTGAAATGCCACATTAACCGCAAGCTACAGGCAGCTTGTTAAACAAAATGTTTATGACAGGCCATAAACATTAACTAGTCTAGAATACTGGAAATCTATAAACTAGACAAAAACCAAGACGATAACATAAAGTTACGAGGAAAATAATAAAATATCAACATGGGATCAGCCAGTAGGAGTGCTTGCCCCAAAATTAGTGTTGAGAAGATTCACCGATTCATCAAAGACGACCTCGACTCCCTCCTCCTCCTCATTATCTTCCTCGCTTACTTGAACCCCTTCGTCAATACCAGGCATGGACAAAGATGAAAATTTATTAGATGTAGAAACACTACTCATTTGAGCTTTACCCTTGTTCGGACCATTAGGATTGCTAGACTGCTGCAACTGACCAGATTTAGTATTCAAGTTACTACTATTATCACCACTCGTACTTGTAGTATCCAAGTGAGTTTTTGGACGAAAAACAACCGTCTTACCCGTTTGGAAACCCTTGCTCAATGGAACACCTCTCGGAACTTGATTCCCTAAATTACCTTTGTACTTCTTCCTCTTGCTTTGCACTTGTTGGAATCCATCATTATCAATATGAGTTGGCACATTTTCAACCGTTTTAGGTTTAACATTTTTTGGACAAGAATCAAAGGAATGACCAAAAATATTACAAGTATGACATCTAGGCGGTTTCCATTCGTATTCAACACGAATTAATTCCTTAGTACAACCAGAGCCTTCAAGATCAGGGATACCAATAGTAACGTTATCTATAAACTTTTTTTGGTAAAAGGGTAACAAACGTTATCTATAAACTCCGAATCAGCATTCATCTCAATAAGACAACGAACAAAACTGCAACGACCCCAAGACTCTTTGCACATATTATCAGTATAATTATCCATCATAATAAGCTTACCAAGAAACGAAGCAATTAAACTAATACCTTCCTCTTCAAATACCTGTAGCGGGACATCATGAAACTTGACCCATACCGGAATACGAGTTAGTTCCTCCTTTAGAAGATTCGTTTTCATAGTCCATTTCTTAAGAAAAATTGGTGAATTACGAACCATCCACGGACCACCTTCCAGAACCGCATTAAGACCCTCACTAGACCGAAATTGAAAAAAGAAAAAACCTTTCTCATTCATCATGATACGCTTAAGACCATGTTTTGCCCAGTTATTCTTAGCAAAATACTCAACCACAGGAAATGCAATCCTTTTACCAAGAAAGTAACCATATAAAGTGTTGTGGTAGCGAGTATTTACTTTTTCAACGACCTTCCTAGGAATAGAGATATTAACCCCTTCACAGACATTTTCAGAATTAAGCGAAGAAGAGACTGCATTAATACCTCCATTAGTAGACGTAACCATATCAGCTTCAAATTTGCAAAGTAACTCCAGAATTTCTTTAGCACGGTCATGTGAGATCAATTCCCACAAAGGATGTTTCTTCATTCTTAATTCATGCATAAATTCACCCGCATCACCAACCGTGCGCATCGTTACACCAAATAATTTCAAAACCTCATGTAGATTACACGGTTGCAAACCATTAATGGTTGCAGCCCTAGCTGCAAGGTCAAAAACTACATCACAAGAAGAGGAAACCTTTGTTAGAGGGTCATCTGTTCCCTTAGCCATTTGTGCAGAGTGCACACTCGAACCACCTGAACTGAGTGAAGAAGTGCTGCTAGTTAGATCCTTATGGCGTTCACACAAAACTTCATAATAAAGCATAGTGGTCTCCTTAGGTAAAGTAGACCATTTAGGAAATTTGTTTGCCTTAACACCATTTGCAAACACTTCATTGTCACGCACAGTATTCAAAGGAATAGAAAACAAATTAGATATCTCCTCTAACGTAACTAGAACCTTAAGATTAGACACCATAACCGCATCATCCCAACCTGTAAACAATGGTTTATCACTTACATTGCTCGAATCCACCATAGCTTCAACAAAACTACGACAAGGAAAACCAATCGAATCACTGAATAATAAATCAATTACCACGTGATCCCAACAATTCAATTAATCGAATCACTGAATAATTTAATGTCAGCCGCCAAGAATAGTGCCAGCCGCCAAGAATAGGGTCAGCTGACAAATTGAAATGTCAGCCGCCAATTGAAATGTCAGCCGACCAATTGAAATGTCAGCCGCTAAGAATAAGGAAGGTCAGCCGACCAATTGAAATGTCAGCCGCCAAGAATAAGGTCAGCCGACAGATAAAAACAAACGAACGATTTAATGCGCAACAATACTGAAGGAGATTTAATGCTACAAGAGCAATCCACCAATAAAAAACGAGACCCAAGCACAGCGAAACCCTAAAAACAATTAATGCGAATCAACAATTTAAAACACAAACCGAAACTACTTGTCTAGGTAGCACAGGACGACCTAAAGGAGACAATTAACCACCGACGAGAGAACCAAAACAATCGCACAAGACAATGACGGCAAAAAAACGAAAATTAAAACCAATTTAATTTACCCTAAAATCAATCAACCAAATAAAGACTTTTTTTTTTTTGGTAATGGGTTACCCCGGTAAATATATTAACCAAAAAAGCGTTTAAATACAAAGGAATGTGGCTGAGATACCACATTAACCAAATAAAGACTTTGTTAACTCAAGAATAATCAGTGATTATTCGAGAAAACAACATCATTATAAGGTATTCGGATTGAAGGAAAAAGAAAATTAGGTTATGAGAAGAAGGGATTTTTTGGCAGCCATTGATGTTTTTTAGGTTTTTTTTAGGTTTTTCCTAGGTCCTACATTCCACACGATCACGAAAAGTTAAACCGTTGTAGAAAGTATCAATTAAGGTGACGGGGAGCATGTGGTGGTTTGGACATCGATCGATCAAAACATTATATCGTTCCCAAGCATCAAAAAGTGATTCATCAGGTTCTTGTGTAAATCCACTAATTTGATTCCGAAGGCTCGTGACCATGGATGGTGGAAAGTAGCGCGATAAAAGTCGTTGAGTCATCTCGTCCCAAGTATGAATTGAATTCTTCGGAAGACGATCAAACCATTTTTCGGCATGGTTGGATAAGGTGTGTGGAAATAGGTGAAGGCGAATAAAATCCATAGTAACCCCGGGCAATTTCATGCTTTGAGTAACGGTAATGAATGATGTATCGTTGATTGTATGTGATAATTAAGATACGTTATAGTGTAAATTAGAAAATTACCTTTAGGAAAAAGTAATAGACTAAAATTACCAAAGATGGATTTAATTAAACACGATGATGAACCAAGTTCGTTGTACACGAAGATCGAGTGAATTTGAGACGTTTTGTTTCGATTTGGATAATTGATTCAAATGGTTTTTCGGTTTTTAATCTAAAATTAATCCTACGAATTAAACCTAAGTGCATGAATCGTTCCCACTATTTTTATCTAAAAATAATTATTTAAAATTAACACTACTTAAAATTTTAAACTATTTAAAAATTCTATTTAATAAAAACTTATTTAATTAAAATACTTTTACACTATTTTAAAAAATCTATTTAGGAAACCATATTATTAAAAATCTAAATTAATTAAATTTCTAAAAATTAATAAAACATTTTTTTTTGTTTTTGTATATTTATTAAATTGTAAATTTTATAAAAGAAATAGAAAATTAAAACTATGTATAAATGAGTTCAAAAACTTTCAGCCAAGTTAAAGAATCTATATTAATTAATGAAGCAATAATCAAACAGAAAAGAGGTCTAGAACAAGTGGATAACACGTTGGGTGCACAACCTTGAGGTCAAGAGTTCGAGTCCCATGGTGGACTTTTTGGTGATTAATTTTTTTGGACAAAGAAACTGAATACCAAAGTCACAGGAGTGACTTATTTTGTGTGAATAATTTTTGGACAGTTAAATTTATAACATATTAATAAGTTAACAGTACCCAAACCATTTATTTGGTATACTGAATAAATAACAGAACAATTACACTACTTATAAAACAATGCAGAAAAATAAATTCATCCATTATTCAGTTAAACCAAGAGTGCAATAACAAGTCAAACATGCAAAAGCAGATTTTAACAATTCAGTAACCCAAAATGCAGTGAAAAACCAATATTATTAGATATCAAAAACTTTAAAAACTTTGAAAAAGAAACAATCAACAAACATGAAAAACTTAGCTTAACCACTTAAATCATCACCAAAATATTATCAGCAGACTAACTTTAAGCAGACCAGAACTTATCAGATGCAAATACAATAAAACGGACTAACCACTAAGCAAAAATCAACAGCCACTGGGATCAAATAAAAGATCCATTAACATCTTACACTTCTAAACAGATTTTATACCAAAACTTATTCTAGCAAAAGTCCTATTGTTGAACATTAAGCAAAATCAGTTAAGAATAAGAACTTAACAAATTATCTAAACATCTAAATATAAAAACAAACATAAATGCAAGTAAAATAGATCGAATCTTATCAGCTAATAAGTCAGCTAACCCCAAACTTAACAGATTTAGATATAACCAAACCCGTTTTAAACCAGTAACTCACTTAACAGATAACTCACTTAAACCATCAACTATATAAAACAGATTCAATAATAAAAAAAACTATATCATAATCTTAAAACCCTAATCCATTTATCATATAACACTTAAACAGATTTGCTCTAAAATATAAAATAACATAAAATCTAAATGGTATCAAACCTTTTAAAGACAACCTTTGGGAAGTAGATGCGGCGCTGAGCCGTCTAAACAACCGAATCAATACCACCATTCACCATTCGTCACCATCACCATCGAACCAGAAGTCAACGAGCCAATAGAATTTATTTATCCAGTGGGGATAAATTATTCTCTCAATTTTTACTTTTATTATTTAACAAAAGCTATTAATTAGCTTAAATCAAATAACATAAACATTATTATAGCAAAACAGTTAAGAGAATTAAATTGCAATATTTAATAAAAACAGAGAGTATAGCACGAATGTAACCAAATCCAAATAAACTTTTATTATTACTAAAACTGATTACAATACTGGAAAAAGAAAATACAATTTTATCCTAGAACTATTTTAACATAATAACTTTTAAGTAAAAAAATGAGATGAAAATTACAGAATAAATGGGGGTTTTTATAGGCTAACCCCAAACCCTCTTGGGTGAGTTTGTTGAAGAGCATCTTCCATCTTGAACCTTGAATCGGTATCTTGCTTATTCTCTCTCTTCTCAATCTTCAATCCTACGGATGATAATCACACACTAGCACACGGATTGCCAACTTGGCAATCAGGTGTGCTAGTTGTGCTTCTTTGAAGCTTAGGTGTCTTCTTTTGATTGGTGGAGTGGGGATAATGAGGTGTCTCATCCAATCAAAAGCAAGAAGAGAAGCCACGTCACTGGTTATTCCTCCATCTTCTAGCTCCGATTTAATTGGGAATTAATTTCCTAAGCGTGTACTTCACGTGCTCTTATAACCAAAAGCCCCAAATTAATTTAGGAACTAGGGTTTGGTGAATAAAAGGGTTACTGGTTATTTATTTTTTTGGTAAAGGGTTGCCCCGGTAAATATATTAACCAAAAAAGCGTTGAAGTACAAAGGAATGTGGCCAAGATACCACATTAACCGCAAGCTACAGGCAGCTTGTTAACAAAGGATATGAAACACCAAAAACCTAATACATACTTCTACTAATAGACATAAATGCAACATTAGCAAACGCCAACAAGAAAAATTCTTGAAACCATGCAACCAACGCACCATACCAGCAGCAACATAAAGAGAGAAAAAGATCCAAGTAAGGCCGCCTCCTTAAAAAACCTTTACGAGAAAAACCCAATGGGAAAAACCCCGCAAAGGGAAAAAGAGTACAACCCTTACCCAGCACTCCCATCTTGATCAATACACACCTTAGGGATCTTCCAATCTTCAAGAATCACTAAAGACACTGAAGAAATCTTCTTGAATTTAAAAGTGAGAAGCTTGAGCCGAACCGTATCACAAACTGAAGTCACAAGCTTTTTTTTTGGTAAAAGGGAAATTTATTCCCCGGTAAAATATATTAATCACCCAAAAACATTAAGTACAATGGAACACGGCAGAGATACCGTGTTAACCTCAAAGAAAACTTGAACTACCAGATTATATGACATACCATATAATCAATGCATAAAATAAGCTAAAACACCTATAGGAAAGAACCATCTATAGGAGCATGAACAAAATAAAACCTCCATAAAGAAAACTAGCTAATCAACCGAGCCGATAGCCTCCATTTCTGCATCAAAGCTGAGACGCTCCGAGAATGTCTCCAACGGCATAACATGAGCTTGAGCCGAACAGAATTTTCAATAACCTCAACAACCTGGGCAACCGTCCTCTTAGAATTCTTAAAGATTCGATTATTTCTCTCCTGCCATATAAAATATGTTGTCGCAGCCAACACAAGTTTTGCTACAACACTTCGGGTAGACTTCTGATGAGCAATCGGAAATAGAGCATGTACCACATCTTCTATAGCAAGCATGGGATAAGGAAAGTCAGCAACTCTTCTAATTGTGTTCCAAACTTGAGTAGAAAACGAACATTCGAAAAACAAGTGCTCGTGCGAATCATGAGTCGCCTCACAAAGAGCACATCTTAACGTAGACAGATCAATATTATCCCAATCCCTCATTCGATCTTGGGTCTTCAGCCTACGCTTAATAATCAACCATAACGTAAATGCATGCCGAGGTATACACCCTGAAAACCAAACAACGTGATACCATGCAACCTTAATCTCCCTGGGCCTCAACAAATTCCACACAGCAAGCGTAGAAAAAGGTTTCGGATTCCCGTCCCCATCTCTCCATTCCAGAATATCAGCATTACCTTCAAGTAAATTTGGAACTGCAATATTGGGTAACAAAGGGTATTTATGCACCCATTCATTAGGCCAATTGAACTGCCCCTCCGTAATAAGATCCCGGACCTTAGTCTGTTTATTAAACCCCGATCGAAAGATGTCCCGACTAGATATAATATTAGCAAGTGGACTAAGCGAAAACCAAGAATCATACCAAGCCAAAGTAGTATTGCCATCGCCAATTTTATGCCAGATTGAGGAACGAAGCAACGGCCTTAATTGGAGGATTTTACGCCAAGCCCATGTCATGTTTCCACGAATAGGAACATCCCAAAAACTCCGATTCTTTAGCTTGTACATATGCACCCATCTCACCCACAAAGAGTCCTTATTCGAAACAAGTTTCCAAACATGGAACACCATAAGGGCTTGATTAAATGGAGAAAGACGACGTATACCAAGACCTCCTTCTTTCTTCGGTAGACAAACCATATCCCATGCAACTTTAGACTTCCCCACACCCGACCCACCTTGAGACCATAAGAAACATCTCATATGTTGCTCAATATTCGCAAGGATTCTCGCGGGCAAAATAAACACAGCAGCCCAGAAGACATGAAGAGAACCCAAAACCGACTTAATAAGTTGCAAACGACCTGCTCGAGAAAGAACTTTATTCTGCCAGCCATCAATTCGAAGTTGGATTTTATCAACCAACTCCTTACAGTCCCCATACATAAGCCTCGACGAAATCAAAGGCACACCAAGATGTTTTACCGGCAGTTTACCTTCTTCAAATGGCAGAAGCTGGAGAATAGCATTTTTCACTGGGGTCGTGATGTTACAAAAATAAATAGTGCTTTTAGGTAAACTCGGAGATAAACCAGACACATTCTTAAACTCCTCTAAGCACTCTTTAATTACCTTAGCCGAATTAACATCCCCGTAAGTGAATAAGAAGAGATCATCCGCAAAACATAAATTCACCAATTCTAATCTTTCACAATATTGATGATAAGAAAATCTATCCACTTCTCTAACTCGTCTTCGAAGCATAAGAGTTAAAATCTCCATAACAAGAGTGAACAAATATGGAGAAAGAGGGTCTCCTTGACGTAAGCCCCGCCTCCCCTTGAAATGACCATAAAACATGCCATTAAGACTAATCGAAAATGAAGTCGTTGAAACACATTCCATAATCCACCCAATAAATCTTGCATGAAAACCAAATCCAATCAAAACCTCCTTAAGAAACGACCAATTAACTGTATCGTACGCCTTTTGAATGTCCACCTTGAAAGCACATCTAGGCGGACCACGATTCAAGTGATAAGTATGCATGATTTCTTGAGTAAGAAGGATATTATCAGCAATACTTCTACCCGGGACAAACGCCGACTGATTCGGACTAATCACCTCTTTAAGACTATCCTTCATTCTATTAGCAAGTATTTTGGTTATACACTTGAACAGAACATTACAACATGAGATCGGTCTTAAGTCCGTAACCCGAGTAGGATTACTAACCTTTGGAATAAGAGCAAGCACGGTATGATTTATTTCCTTAAGGAGTTTCCCATTAACAAAAAATTCCCGAATAGCAAGTATAACATCATGACCAATAATATCCCACGCCCCTTTAAAAAAGCCCGCAGTATAGCCATCAGGACCCGAAGACTTATCATTTCCCATGGAGAAAATAGCATCTTTAATTTCACCATCAGAAACATGATTAATCATATCAACAGCCAATCCCGCATCAATACGATTAACAAATAAATCTTGGTCATTTATTGCCATCACCTCCTCCTGCTGCCTAAGAAACCTTCATAATATTGCACAAAAGCATCAGCAACATGATCATTAGCAAAAATTTCCCCTGTAGCACTCATAATAACATCAATTCTATTACGCTGCGTTCTATTTTTCACAACTCTATGAAAGAAAGCAGAATTATTATCACCATCCCTAAGCCAATCAATTTTAGCCTTTTGGCGCAAAAAACGTTCCTCCATAAGACTAGCATGATTAAAAGCTTGCAAGTATAGCATCTGCTCCTCCCTAAGTACTTCATTAAACGGTTCTCTTTCAAGGTCCCGCTGCACCAAATCAAGCTCATGCCTAAGGCGTTTCACATTCTCATGCAAATTCCCCTGTTCATAAAATAGACGACGAATAGGCTTTTTAAGACCCTTTAACTTTCGCACCAACGTGAACATATGGAATCCACTCCCAGTCATTGTCCATCCAGCATTAACAGTGTCCTTAAAATGCTCATGCATCACCAAGCTATTAGGAAATTTAAAAGGTCGAGGTCTCTTCCTTACATCAGTAGGGATACATAACACACCAGGGGTATGATCCGAGATGCGGTATGGTTTAAATATAGCATGGCAGCCCACAAACACATCCAGACAAACCTCATTAGCCATAATCCGATCAAGTTTTTTCATCAAACCATCACTACCATGAGGCTTCTGTGTCCAAGTATAGTTCAGCCCCGTATACTGCACATCCTTAACCTCCAACATGTTAACACACTCACGAAATTCCCGCATAGAAAGATCAATATTAGAAGATCCTGTAACCACATCAATAAGATTCAGAGCTGCGTTAAAATCTCCTAGCAAACACCATGGCCGTTGTCGAACATAAGCCTGAAATTTAGCAAGATCATTCCAAAGTTCACGCCGATGAATATATAGATTATGAGCATAAACAAAGGAACAAAATAATTCTTTTTTATCATTTTTTAACCACAATCTCGTATGAATCACTTGGGCAGATTGAGTAATCACACTAACATCCACATCATTCCTATTCCATCCCAGAATAATCCGAGACCCCTTATTACACCAAACAGCATTAGAAGTCCAATCCCACTGCCGAAATATATATGAACAAAGCTTCATCAATTTAGAATCAGTAACATGAGATTCAAGGACTGCACATACAGAAAGTTTATTATCATCAATCACTTGTCGAACCTCCTTTTGTGAACCTCCTTTTGTTTAAGGGAGAAGTTCAGACCCCTTATATTCCATGCAGCAATGTTAAACATTGATCACCGAATTAACAGGAGTGCTTGCTCCTTTATTTGAATTTTGCTGAGAATTCTCCATGACTAAATGTTCATCAATTTCCTCGTCTTCACTGTCATCATTAACAACGCCATCCCCTACGTGGTCTTTGCCTTCCTCATCAGATAGCACACCAAAAGAGTTCTTTAAAATCACCTCTTTTTCAGCTGGCTTAGCCACCACGTCTTTAGTTTTTGACCCTTCCCTTTTATCACGAGCAAATTTTAGTTTCAACTCAGACCGAGGTATAAAAACACCCTGAGACTGTTTATTCTTACCTTTATTCGTTTTCTTGTTCTTATGCTTTTTAGTAGTAACCTTAATGAACCCATCTTGCGACTCAATAAGATCAACTCCCTGGTCAACAGTAGTAGGAACCGGTTTCTTAGGACATTGATCATAAGAATGGCCAAACACTTTGCACTCCTCACACATTGGTGGTTTCCATTCATATTCTACATTCATACAAACCCTAGAGTACCCCCCCCCCTCCCTCAAGATGTGGTACAGCCATAGTAACTTTAGTTTTGAGTTCCTTGTCCGCTGCAATCTCAATAAGAGCCCGTGCATAACCCATTCGACCCCACTCTTCCATACACATAGTGTTAGTAAAAGCATCTAGCATGATTGGTGACCCAATTTGTGAACCAATAAGGCTCAGAACATCCGCATTGTACGCCACTACAGGCACCTTGTGTATCTTAACCCATACCGGAAGTTTAGTCACAGCATCCCTAGAGAGAACCAAATCTGGAGTCCACTTATTAAGGATTAAAGGCTGATTCCTTATCATCCATGGACTTCTTGTAACCGTCACAAGCTTAGCAACCGTCAAAGACTTCTTGTTAAATAGCCTATTATTTCGCTCTCTCCAAATGAAGTAGACCGAAGCCGCTAACACAACCCGAGCAATGATACTAACAACCGTACACCCCTTAGCTAAGGGTCTAATAAACTCCACAATATCAATCATACGCGGAGAAATATTGTGCATACCACACCTCCCACGCAATTGTAACCATACCTGTGTAGAATAAGAACATTCAAAGAAAAGATGATTATGCGAGTCAAGGACCTGATTACACAAAGGGCACTTAAGCAAAGAAAGATCAACATGAGGCCCAACATCCCATTGCTTAAGGCGATCTTGCGTTTTCAGTTTCTGCTTCAGAACTAACCACATATGAATCGCATGTCTCGGAACACACTACGGAAACCAAACGACAGGAAACCAATCAACATTATTCGACCTCATCCGTATAGACTCCCATGCAACAGCCACAGAAAACGGCCGATTAATCCCGTTATGGTCCCGCCAAACCATATTATCACTACGATTATCACAAAGCATTGGAACCGGAATAGAAACAATATTCGGAATCGATCATACCAGTCCAACGGCCATCTCCAAGCTCCATTCATAATTAGATCCCTTACCTTGTCCGATAAAGCAAAACCTGAACGATTAATATGTCTGACAGAAATAGTGTCCCGAATAGGGCATTCATCAGCCCATTTATCAAACCACATAGAAGTATCTCTACCATCATGAAATGTCTCACGGTACTTTTGTTCAAAGTTTATAATGTCATTCCGCAAAGAGGTAGTACGTGAGGGGGGAAAAAGTAATTGATAAACTTGGTCTCAAGGTCCGTCCATGTGACAATACTCTAGGGTGGTTCCTTATCAAGCCAAGTCCGGGCTTGTCCCTCGAGGGAGAAAGGAAAGAGGAGAAAACGAATTGCCTCTTGTGAAACCCAATTGTATTTAACAGTATTGGATAAGTGTACGAACCTTTTGATGTGATCGTGTGGATCATCATGAGTGCGACCTAAGAAAGGTGTTGCGGAAACCATTTGAATGAAACCGGACTTGAGCTCGAAGTTGTTGGCGTCAATAGTCGGCACCACAACCGCATCATCGTTACCTTCGACGTGTGATTGCAAGAGCTCGATCATTGGACGGTTCTCCATTGTGTTGACAACGGGAGGCTCTACAACAGGAGGATCAATAATAGCTGCTTGAATGGACTTCCTTTTGCATGAACGAGTACGCATACACCTACAAAAGAAAAGAATAGAAAAGAAATAGAAGAAATAAAGTTAACGTGAAAAGAAAATATTTTTGGTGCAAAACTTTGAAAAAGAAATGCTTTTATGATTTTTTGAAATGTTTTAGGATTTTTGAAATTTTTTATTTTTATGGATTTTTGAAAAAAATTTGAGCAAGAAAAATAACGTTCAAGAGTGAACGGATCCCAAAATCCAACGCGTCTCTCACAAAAAACCGTTAATCTTCACGAAAAGAGCTGGCAGCAGCGCCATTTAATAACTAGATTTTACTTTGTTAAAAAGTTCGTTGAATCGGTCTTAACGAATTGACTACGGTTAATTGTGCGACTCAGTTGTTCTTGGTGAAAGGAAAAGAAAATGATTATCTATTTTAAACTAAAAGAAGAAATGTCGTTGAGTAAAGGTAAAATAAAACAAAGATGAAAGCTTGAAATATTAAACTAAAAATTAAAGATTTTTTAAAAATTAAATGACAAAAGTTTAAAACAAAAATAAAACTGAAAATAAAATTAAACAGTGAACTTAACTATTTCGGAAAAACAAATAATTTTCAGAAAAATAAAGATTTTTGGAATAATTGATTAATTCGGATAAAACTAATACTTTCGGAAAAAAAACTATGATTTTTGGAATGAGCTACATATTCGGATAAATCTATAATTTCGGAGAAACCACTAAAGTTCGGAATAAATATGATCTTCAGAAAAAATCAAGAATTTCGGAAAAAACTAATTATTTCGGAAAAATCAATGATTTTCGGAATAACATACTAATTCGGATAAAAAGAAAATCTTCGAAAAAATAAGCTAACTTCGGATAAAATCCTATTTCGGAATAAACAACATTTTCGCAAAACGGGAGATCTTCGGAATACACTAGATTTTCGGAATAACTAGTTATTTTCGGAAAGAAACAAAATCTTCGGATAAAATGAAATGAAAAACAAAATTTCGGATAATCATAAGTTCGGAATAAGGGGGTTTTTCGGAATATAGAAACCCTTATCCGAAGAATTGAAAATGGAAGAACATAAACAGTACTATCTGGTAAACAGGGAATAAGCTACGAAATAACACAAACCAAATAAGCTAATAACTAAAACTTAATCTAAACAAACTTTAAGAAAAACTAATTAAACCACAAATAGAAAACTTGAAAAACACTAATTAATCTAAAAATCTAAAATCAACTTTTTATAAAATAAACTAATGAAAACTTTTAATCCAAAATAAGTAAAATCAAACAATAAGCACCAAACACAATAAGCTATAAAAATCAAACACATCAAATCCAATAAGCATAATCAATCTAAAACATCAATCAAACAACAAGCATAAAGATTAAACTTCATGATTAATAAAATCAAAACAAGATTAATAATAAGAAAGGTAGAATGAGAGTGATTATCTAAAAAGCTTGGATTAAAGATGAACAAGATTCAAATACAAGATTAAAATTATAAAAGCTTGGAAAACATGAAATGAAATCTAGAGAGAGAAAGTAAATGTAATCTACTCCTAAAACATGAAAACTAAATCTATCTAAAAATTAACTACTAGCTAACTACTACCTCCTAATGACATATTAGGAGGTATTTATAGGAGGAAATGGAAGGAGTTGTTTTCTTCTTTCTTTCTTCTCGTCTCGACTCGATTTAAATTCTTCGTCTTTCTCGACGTTGTCTCAGGATTTGTCGATATGAATTGAACTCGTCTTCTAATTTTCTTCTTTTATTAGATTTGGTTCTTCGACTTCATAAAACTTCCGTCTTTAGACTATTTATTCGATAAATCTTCAGAATAGGCCTTGGACTTCCGTTCTTTTTGCATTCTTGATCTTTTGACTTCGTCTTTTGTCTTTTTTTCTTTGATAAAAGCCCGTGAAAGCCCGAGTTTTCTTCCCTTTTCACATTTTGGTCCTAAAACACAACAAAAAACACAAACCACGCATAATTCCGACATTTACGACATTAAATACACGTTTTGGCTTGGTTATTATTATAGTTAAGTGGTAAAAGGATGGGTGTTTACACACCTATCACACTTCCAGAGTCCTTTGGAGACAAAGTCTTCATCTTCAGTAGTTGATGCGGATCAGCATCTGAAGGACGTGCCTGAATGAAGTTGACTTCAGTTTAGCTTGGAGTGACAAACCAAGCTGAACGATGTTCATCTAACTCTCGAATTACAACCTGAAGATATTGGTGGGAACTTGCTAGAAGACAAGAGTACAAGAGTGGTTACTTGTACATCCAATAAGAAAGTCAAAAGTAATATTTACTTTTGTACTTTGATGGGAAAGAAAGCATGGGAGCACACGGGCTTCACTTTAGTGAAAGCTTCCTTTGGAAGCTTTAGCTTTTCTTT
Source organism: Glebionis coronaria (assembly GCA_025667525.1). Classification (NCBI taxonomy): domain Eukaryota; kingdom Viridiplantae; phylum Streptophyta; class Magnoliopsida; order Asterales; family Asteraceae; genus Glebionis; species Glebionis coronaria. Next base: position 136,031 of record JANFOE010000782.1, on the reverse strand, counting down.
CTCTATATATAGATAGGTTGTTAGTAGAGTTAGATAAGATTTCCATTCCACATAAAACACAAAGTGTAGTGTTAGGATTTCTTCCTCTCTTGTTCATCAAGAGAGAACCCTTTTCATTCAACCACTTTGTTATTTTGCAAACAAAGTGGGTTATACATTCTTTATTTGATTCTAATAAAAGTCTATACATTGGAAAGTACAAGTTGTGTTATTAGTAGTTAATTGGTCGATCGCGCAAAGATTACACGATTTTAGGACCCAACAAGTGGTATCAGAGCGGGTGGATTATTCTTATGATCCAGATCCGTTCGGAATTAACTACTAATAGCATTTGAGCATTGTTAAATTTATTGGTGTTCTTCAAAAATTGTTAGTGCTGCTGAAGCACTTTTTAAGGGGGAGAGACCAATAATTTAATAGTTGCTTACACAAACCCATATAAATCTTATTAAAAAACCCACTCACCGACAACAACAAACTCATATACATCTGAAACAAAAAACCAGATCTGTCATAAAAAAACAAATCCATTCACCGTCACCAATCTGTACAAACACAGATCCCTCCTAACCCAGATCAATGCAATAAATTCATCTTCAAGAAAAACCGAAAGACGAATTCTCCTTTTGGCCAAAGGACGGAATTTGATTTCAAGAGATCTATTACTTTTCTGGGAAACGTATCACGGTTGTGGTTGTTGGTGTTATTAATGATTTTGGAGATAAATGGTTGTTGTGACCATGGTTGAAAGAGGATAGAGGATAACGGCTGTGGTGGTTGAGAAAAAAGAAAAGGCGGTGGCTTGATGATAAAACCCAAATCCAAAAGACAAAGAACTCTTATCCCACGGAGACAAAAGTTCAAATCGCAAATCCAAACAACAAAAAACGAAGATCGATTTTTATGGGATCCTACTGATTTTGATAGTCACGAAAAGAGTGGCTTAAAAATATCAGATTTGGTTATTTTAGATCTGTTGATCTGATTTGGATGATGGTTATTCAACTGAGAAAATCATTAAATAATTAATGGGTGTCGAACTGATTAAAAGATCAATAGGTTGTTCAGCAGACATGAGTATTGATGGGTTGCTCAATGTTATGAGTGGAGATACTGACGGGTCTAAGAAAATGGATAGAATGATTTTGGGTTTTCGAGTGAATAAAGGGAGTTTGCTCAGTAATTTGAAAGTGTCAATGAAGAAAAATCAGTGAACACTTTGTGTATTGATGGAACTAGTATAAGAGATAGACTATCAAATGAAGTGTATACTTTCAGTTTAAAGAAACTAACACTGTGTTCTCGAGTTGGTGTATGAAGGAAAATGAAAGAAAATGGAATGATTTTTGTGTTCTCTAGTTATTTTTTAGTAAAAGAAAAGGAATTGGAAAGGAAATAAAGTGAAACTTTTCTTAATATATTTTTCTCCCACTTTTGGGAGGAAAAGGAAGGAAAGGGAATTAGAACTTAAGTTAATCTTGTTTAAAGACAAATATACCCTTTTTAAATTACTTAATACTAACAACTAAAGGATATTTATGTAACTTAAATAATTTTCTTTCCTTTTCCTTTCACTTAAGAACATGATCATGGTTAGTTTCCTTTCTCTTTCTGGTATCTCAAGAACATATAAAATACACTTGCTTTTCTTTCCTTTTCATTTCCTCTTTCCTTTCCTTTTTCATTTCCTTTCATTCAAAACTCGAGAACTGAGCGTAAGGTGGTTAATGTGTTGAAGCTGATAAAGAGTCGGTCATGGGTGTTCAGTTTTAATAACTGACAAAAAAAGTTATATGCAACTTGCATGTCTTTTTGGCATTTTTTTGGTATTTAATGAAAATACTGATTGATTCGAAAAAAAACTGAAGCTGGTGATGGATTAGAGCTTCGAATATTGGAGTCTAAATTATGGGAATCCATATAGTGAAGGCCCTCTAAAGAATACTAAGGCCCATCAGTCAAAACTGAACTCCCTTCAGTTTCTGAACCAATCAGCTGCACTTGGACCTCCATCGAAAACTGAACTCTTTAGCAGACTGAAGCTGAACACCTTCAGCAGACTGAACCTTAGGTGTTGCTGAACCTGTTGTTGGACCGAACCCTCCAGCAGTTCTGAGCTGAACCTCCAGCAAGACTGGACCCCCTCCAGCAAGTCTGGACCCCCTTCAGCATGACTGGACGAATCCTCAACAAAATTGGCCTCCAGCAAAAATAGGAAACCCCCGTCAGCAGTGAACTTGAACCACCAGTAGTAACTGAACCTTCAGCAAGTTCTGAAGCTCAAGTAGAAGTTTGAAACTGAAGGTGAACCTCCAACATTCTAGACGAACCTTCAGCATGTCCTGACTGAACCTCAGCAGGTAAGAAATTCGTTCACACATCCTGATGCTACATTTTATTAGTGTAATTGTTCAAAAATTGCTAAAGTTTGCAATTTTTGAGGGAGAGAAAAATACACTAATATTGACAGGAAGCATAGAAAATGCTTATCACACATCAGGGTGTAAGAACCATGTTTCATTCAACAAATGCTACAAGAACCATTCATAATCCAAAACCAATCTCACAACAAAACATTTTCCAAACCTAAAAAAAACAACCTGAAGAAGGAGCAGGTGTGTTTGTAAAACGCAATGGTATTGGCTGTGTCGAGGAAGTAAAGGATTGGGTGCGGAGTATGGTATAGTTTTTGTCAAAAGAATAAAGATGGTTGATTAAAGTTTAGTGTATGATCAGCCTTAATGAAAAGGGCTGAATGGGTTTGAAAAATGGTTGTGTTTGCTCAGGTAATCTTATGGAGAAGAAGTTGAAAGTTGGTTGTTTAAGTGTATTACAAAGTGGCTGATCACCACTACGTGAATCCTCTAAGACAACAAAAGTTTAAACCTCCAGGTACTTGAAACACTGAACCTGTTAAACTCTTCATTAAACCCAAGTTGCTGTACTTATGGAAACTCTATACCTTACACCAGAATGTGACTTAAAAAATAGGTCACTCATGTTATTGTTTCATGTTTTAGAGTTTACTTTCTTGCAACTATAACAACAGAGAATATGTACACATTTGTTTATCATTTAATTCTTTGTAACATCAGAAGGTGAGAAGAAGTTGTATTTGCTCACTCACATCTGATGGATTTCACTTAGGCTATTCTTATGTCCAAATAGGGGAGATTATTGGACTAGGATTTGAACAACAAATAGACTAAGTGTATGTACTGAGTGAAAAACACTCAGTTTGTCATCTTCAAGATATCGAGCTTCAGTGACCAAAGATGGTCAACGGACAAAGAAGACTTGAACAAAGAAGACGACAACTCGGGCTATTTTTATATCCAAATAGGGAGAGATTGTTGGGTCAAGATTTGACCCAATTGTTCCACACAAGTATTTGAATATAAAATAGCAGCTAAAGACTTGAAGAATTGCTAAAGACATCTTCAGAATTTACTGAAGACACATGAGCACCAGGTCCAGCACTAGTCTTGCTGAAGACAGTTCAGCACCAGCACTTCTAGAGTACTTTGAAGACAAAGTCTTTACCTTCAGTAGCTGATGCGGATCAGAATCTGAAGGACAGACCTGAATAAAGTTGCCTTCAGTTCAGCTTGGAGTGACCAACCAAGTTGAACGATGTTCATCTATCTCTCAAATACTACCTGAAGATATTGGCGGGAACTTCCTAAAAGCAAGGGAAGACAAGAGTACAAGAGTGGTTACTTGTACAACCAATAAAGAAAGTCAAAAGTAATATTTACTTTTGTACTTTGATTGGAAAGAAAGCATGGGGAGCACATGGGCCTCACTTTAGTGAAAGCTTCCTTTGGAAGCTTAGTTTTCTTTTCCTATATATATACATAGGTAGTAAGTAGAGATAGTTAAGTCTTCATTCACAAAATACACATAGAATGTATAGATAGAGATTCTTCCTCTCTTGTTCATCAAGAGAGAAACTTGTTATACAATCCCGGTTGTTATTCCGCAAACAACCGGGTATAATTCTTTGGTATAGCTATACTAATAATGAATTAGACGTTCAAAAGTACAAGTTGTGTTATGATATTGTAGAAACACGTCTTTTAAGAAAAAGAGCGTATAAATGCGGCAAGTATTAAACTCGACGATTTAGGAAAACCGACAAATCGAATAAATGCGGGTTCGTTCTCGAAGGAGGTGTGTGGATTAATGTGCCAATATATAAAATCAAGTTTGGATTAGTGACGTTTTTGGTTTAAAGAGAGAAAAAGTAAAGACGAGCTACGACTACGATTACACTACGACGATTGACATAAAACGATGACGTAATTACGTAAAACGCGACAAAAATTAAAAATTAAACCTAAAAATTATTTAAAAGATTAAACTAAGTCTAAAATAATATAAGTAAGAATAAAAATCCAACAAATATATTTTAAAACCTTTAATTAATTAAATATTTAATTTTAAATGCTAATTAAAGCCCTAAAATTAAATATAATTAACAAAATGCCCAAAATATTATTTTATTGAACAAATAACTCACTTATATTATTTAAAGACTAAAAAGTATTTTTCCTAAATTTTTAAAACTATTTTTCTATTTTTAAAACACTAAAAACTATTTTTAAACTAAAATAATCATAAAAAATAATAAAATAATGCTAAAAATGATTTGACAATTTTAAAAAACCTAAATTATACTATTGAACAGTAGAAAATTGAAAAAGTTTGAAAAATGTAAAATTTTTCACTAAAAGACAAAATAGTTTGAAATTAAACCCTAATTAAACTAAATTTAATTCTAACAATTAATTAAAAAGTGAACAGTAAAAACTTTTTAAACTAAAAATCTTAAACATTTTTCTAAATCTAAGAAAAATTTTAAAACTGAAAAATATTGAATTTTACCACTAAAAGACAAAAAACAAAAATTAAAAGTAATTTAAAATAGCTATTAAACCTAAAAAAATAGCAGATGAACAGTAACATAAAAATAAAATAAACAGAAAAATCAAAAATTAAATAAGAAAAATATTGAAATTGGTTTCAAGTCCTAAAACCTATTTTAGGTCACTAAAGACAAAAAAGAAGAAAACTGAAAGTGACACCTTGGACACTTTTGTCCAGATGCTTAGCAGTGGGAACTCACAACACTAGCAGGGGAAACTAGTTCCCACTGCTAATGCAGAAAAACGAGAGCTGTGCACATTTTGGCGTATAACTTTTGTTTGGCTTTGTTTTGCTTGGATCCAAAGACACCCCTACACTCAGTGAAGTGTAGGGAGTTAGTAAAAAAAGAAAATGCACAAGTCTAGTACAAATAAAGCACGCAATTGGGCAAATTGCAGTCACTATATATGCAAAGGGGGCTGTGAGAGCTTTTGCTGATCTACAATGCACAAAAGTGAATTTAAAAGCTTCCAAACTTGCACACCAACTAGCCAAATAACATTAAAGCTAAATGCAAACCTATATTTACCTACTCCCTAACAATCTTGCAAGACTTGAATGTAAAAATTGATCAAAAACTGGCAGAAAATGGATTTAATGACTTAAGCTATAATATACCAAGTAAAAACATGCAATTTGCTTCCAAATCCTATCTAAACCAAAGACAAATAAATACTTAACTTATCTTGACTTAAAAGAGTGTGTTAAACAAGTTTAAAAACTAATAAGTGTTACCAAATCTCAGTTAAAGTGCAAATCCAAACACCCCCTTAAATCAGAAAACTAAAAATTATCAAAGGAAACTTGTTCAAGATTACACAAATCTGATTTTCAACAACTCAAACATGTAAATTAGATATAAACTAACATGAAACATAGCTTAAACTATCACTTGAACAATTTCCACACAAAATCACTTAGTCATCTAATTTCAATACCAAAAGGGTTCAAGCCTGAGGGTTTACCTTGTGGGACCCACATCCGGGTCCCACTATGACTGAAAAGCCATTTCCATGGTAGCTTAAAAAAATGAGCTTGTGATTAAGGAGGTTGTTGTTGTAGAGATATGCTAGTAATGGACTAAAAATAGTACAAAACCCAATATGTCTCGAATGATAAAACAATCTACTAAGAATAAAAAGAGCTTGTACCAGAATCTTAACAATAAGCTTATTTGTTAAGTAAGCTTATTGTGAGCTATGCTACAGTAAATCCAACAAGTAATATCAATAATGAAAAAAAAACTGATTTTTTGAAATCTTTGTAACCAACCAATCTTGAAACCTTTTATGAAAACCTAAACAAAACCGTAGATTAACCTTTTTGATTCCACTTTCACTTCCTCAAAAAGATTTTTTCAAGTTTATAAAACAATTTCACAAAAACCTTTAAATGGATTTTCTGAAAATAAAAAAAAACTTGAATCTTCTCAACACAATTAGCTAAAACAGTAACTTTATACTAAATGCATAAAAGTAGAAGGAACTCAGCTTGCAATATGGATTTAAATTACTTTAGCTATTCATTAAAAAAATATTACAAAACTGGAACAAAATAACTTGCTAAATGCTACTGCCTTTTATAGGCTTACATGATTTCTAGAATAACCTAAACCCTAGCATGTGTGCTTCCATTTATGCCCTTGAGGAATCTTGAGTATATGCCCAATTGATGCCAAATTTTCAAATCATCCCATGTGACATGCCAGTTGTAGAAATGATCTTGACCATCCTTTGAAGTTGTGGAGAGCAAGAAATGTCTTGTGGTTCGTTGATTTGGTCAATATCTTGAATAAAGTGTAGTGACCCGTGATGTATGAGAGCTGGTGAGGGGACAGGGGAATGAGAAGTCGTTTTCTAGGTTTGGTTTTATGTTGGGTGTGGGGTCATGAGTGAAACCCCATGATTGATTAGATTAGGGATTAGGGATTAGGTTAATTAAGTCTGGGTTGTGATTAGGGTTTTTGGGGATGAAGGTTAAACAGTGGTGTTTTAATCTGGGTTTGTTTTTAAAAAACTGTTTCCCACGTTTTGTTTTATTAAACACGTTTAAAGAAAGTTAATGGGGTTTGACTATTTGACTGGTGAGTTGGCGTGGGATAAGTGGAGGATGGGTGTAGTGGGGTGACGTGGCGGGTTTTGATAGGTGGAGTTAAGTTTAGTTGTCTGGGCAAAAGTGGCCCCTGAAGTCCCAAATTGTTTCCATTTCAAGATTTAACAGTTTTTCCCCTTTTTTCCTTTATAATCAACTTCAAGCTATTGCCAATTTTAGTCCTTCTACTTGATAAGTAATAGAATAAGGACTATATGTGTTATTTTAGCATTCTTCAAGGGCTTATCATGTATAATCTTCAAACATGGAGGACTTTCCTTGCCAATGATGATTTCTCCAAGGTATTTTCTTGCCAAATCTTCAAAAATGAGGGACCAATGTTGCCAATCTTCAATTCTTCAAGGGCATTTTTGTAAATTCCATACTTGGGCCCGGTTCTTTGTGCGACTTCGTTTCTCGTGTTCGTTTTTGCTTGATTCCTTTGATCTTTTGGTGAATTCACGATATCCGTACCTGAAATACACAATGAACAAACACAGGCATATTTTTGGGTATTTTGATGATATTTTTAGCATTTTAAGCCCGATTTGGACGATGAGACTATGTATAATTACAGTCTCATCACTCCCTCATACTAAACCATTGTCGTGTCCCCACGCAATGCTAGAATTAAGTATCATAGCACTTCCAAAATTCATTTTATGATGACATTTATTAAAGACATAAATTTAAATAAACTACTACACGTGTTTTAGACATAATGTATTGTTTTCATCACGAATAAGTGACTTTTAGGATCATAGAACAAGAACACGTGAATGCTTCATTAGAAATAATTTCGTCGTCCTCGATTTTCACTCAATTCCATGCTAAGCGTGTAATGAGATCATTGTTATTATAAGTTAGCAACACGATCATATCTCATGAGTGTTAATTACACACCTAAACTCCCTTATTCCTACTTGGTATCTCTTATATTTTATTTTTGTCTTAATGATCACGAGGATACATCATTGACTTATGCATGAATAGAGATTAAGTCTAAAAATAGAGTCTTAACGGTGTAACCAAAACCATTAAATTAATAATTCACCCTAATAGACAACGATGTTAAAAAATTAAGTCAACAAGAAGGATCGATAAACACGGTTTTATAACGGTTTTGAACATGAGACTTATTACCAAGACTTTTATACGCCCCCTAACGGAAGGGCCTTATTATCTTTGGTTTACCTCCATCTTTTATTCAACTTCGCCATGAAGCTTTTATTATGACTTCGGTCTTGCCTTGCCTTTTATTATCCGCCTCATCGGTGGTTTTATTAGCCAAAGACGTATATCCTCACGCTAAAGCGAATTTTGGATCTTTAAAGCTTCAAAGATTAAGGCTTGATTCACTTTTAATTTGGGCATAGATTTTTCGGCCTTGTGAGCTTCAAATTTTTGCTTAATTTAGGTGAGCACTTGAAATCTTATTATTAGGTGAAGCTTTCGATTATTCGAGTGCCAATACTTCAAAACCGTGACGCTGGCGATACCTTAATGTTTTCCCAATTTAATTACATGGAAGCTACCAAAACAAATTAGAAACCAACAATAGTGACTAAACCGCCAAATCAATATTTATTAACAATTTATTATCAAAAGCGTGGGGAGAATAAGCTAATAATTACTACACATGAGATTGTGACGATTACGAGACTTATAAATAACTCTATCATTTCTCGTCCTCATTTAAGAGACTTAGCCTAAAAAGTTAAGGAATCGAAGCTAAGTGCTCAACACGCACGGTCGAGTCAAAAATTACTCTTATTCTCACCATCGGAAAACCTACATTCGTGTCTTAAACACTTATGAAAAACTAGAAAAATCTTAAAATTTGGCCATTTTTAGCCTTATTTGCAACAAACGATAACAAAACGATGAATATTGGATTGCGTGTTGACGTGAGCAAGGTGAAGTATCTACTCACCCCCCCCCCCCCATACTAAAACTAAACATTGTCCTCAATGTTTCGAGTCTAGGGGTGAAAACACCCCCATACTAGAGACGTAGTCGAATGCTTAATCTCGAGCATGGAAAGGGTAAAACGAATAACCTAAAAGCCGTTTATGAATTATGCTATTAAAATAAACGTTAGAACATAAAAGGATATCATCGGATATCGGAATCTCCAAAGGCAACGATCGAAGCTCGAGTGATCCGTAAAACGAACACGAGAGGCTTCAATGATGACGATGAACCTAATGAATCACAATCACAAACAACCACGAAACAAAGGTTGGAAGAGCACAAGTCCCCTCGTTACATTAACTAAGAAGCGATAATATTTACAAGGATAAGCATGAGAATCCCCCACGAGGTACCTTGTTTTTTATAACCGAGTCAAAAGCTCGAATCGAATCCCCATAAATGTGATCATTTAGGGATAATCATGGTATGGTCATTTTTGGTGGGGCTTACATGATGAATAAGGCCCAAAAGTACATGGAGTACTTTAAAAACCCGATATACGAATACCGGGGTCAAAGATAGCGTCCTCGTTTTCGGATGAAAGACGAAACAACGCTACTTCAACCATTGCATAAACCCCAAAGGGGTAGAAGAAAAGAGATGAGAAGTAGAAAGATGGGGCAATGGGTAAGGCAACATAATGAGTTACTCGAGGTAGACTCACACCAAGCAAATGAAAAGATTTTCCATTTATTGCATCGGTGGAAGACTGAGATTTCCCTTTACAAGCAATTACGGGATCGTAAATCTCGTCCTCGGTGGAGAAATGGGAGGGAACATTTGGGGCTTCCCCCACACTAAAACCACACCAACCGTCGTCAAAAGGAGTAGACGAGGTGGTAGCACTCATAAAACGATGTGATGACGGAGTTAAACATGTAAAAAAATCTTTTAAAACATTTTTAAAATCTTTTCCTTTTTCATCGTTCAAAAATTCTTTATGAAAACCCGATTTGATAATGTCGAAAATATTTGGCGTGTCAAATTCAAAATTAGTCGCGCTAAAAATCCTCACATTTAAGTCATTGGTGGGATGGGGTGGAGGATTATATAAGTTCTCAAAATGTTTGTCAATAAAGAACACCGCCCCCTCGGGGTCAACATACTCGGCATCCTCATGAACGTCGATCTCATCGATTTCTTCATCAAAGATAGGCTTGTCAAACCAAGGTTTTTCATTCCCCTCCTTGAGTATCTTAGAAACTCTCTCGAAAAGATCACGATCAAGCACGAAACCATCATCCATTTGTGGGGATTGTTGATAAGTTAAATCCTCACGAATGTGGTAAACGTAATTCTCATTTGAGGAGTGTTGATTAGGTAACTCCTCGAGAATTGGATTTTTGGTCACATGAGTTGGTTCGTCATCGAAAATAAGACGTTCTAACTCATTAAGTTCATCCTCGATTTTGGAAAGATCGACCTCACTCGTAGGTGGAAGTGAAGGCATAAGAGCTAGCTCTCGTTCAATGATTTCCTCAATCTCGGGATCAAACTCATAATCATCGTACTTCACATGTTTCTTTTTAGGAGAATCAAAAATGGCATGTGGATTTCGAAGTACGTGATCAATCTCGGCAAAATCGCCATCGTCATCGTCAAAGAAAGAGTCGATGTGAGCACTCACAACCATGGTCTTACAAGTCGAATGACTATGCTTAGGTGACTTTTCTAAGACGAGAGGATCGATGTCGATAAAACCTTTAGCCTCAACGGGTGTTGGGCTAGGCAAATGAGGCACTTCGATGGAGTTAGAAATTGAAGCCTCAAAGACGTGGTCCTTCGAAGGTGGTGAAGACGAGCCCATTTTGGTCATTGTTGTGATGGCACTAACGTCGCCCTTCGGAATTGGTGTTTCACTTGTTTCGCTAAAAACATCCCAAAGTGAGTTTTCATCCATAAATTTACACATACCCTTTTGAATTAGGTACACGTACTCTTTATCATTAAGATCATCATCTTTAAAACCGTTTTTCTTAATTCTTTCAAAACATGCATTAAGCCTCATTCTTTCCGCTAAAGTGAACATTTTGAAATCATTAGGATTTGAATCATTAGGTTTTGAAACCTCGGTTTTTTCATTATCATTAAACACTTTGGATTTTCTAGCAAAAAAGTCCATTTTGTCATCCCCATATCTCATAGTAAGTCTCCCCTCGTGAACGTCGATTACGGTTCGAGCCGTCGATAAGAATGGTCGGCCTAAAATAATGGGACATTTAGGGTCACACTCGTAATCGGATATAACGAAATCCGCGGAAAAAACAAACTTTCCAACTTTGACATAGACATCCTCGGCTATTCCAATTGGTATAAGTGGAGTACAATTTGCAAGCTCGATTGTCATGTTCGTGGGGGTAAGTGAAGGCAATCTCATCAATTTCCAAAGAGAATGAGGCATGAGATTGATGCTAGCACCTAAATCGGCAAGGGCTAAACATCTCGGAAAAATCACAAGGTAGTAGAAATTGGCCCGGATCCTCTTCCTTTCTCGGCATACGCCTTTTGGGTTTTTTAAGAAGGATCGATGCACAAGTTTCTTGAAGGGTTACTTTCGTAAGGTCAATAAAGCTCTCTTTTTGAACCGTGGATGGAATTTGAGGTACACGAGGTGTGCACTCTTTTCCTTGGTCTCCACGTTCACCCCATCGACTTTAGAACAATAAGACGTTTTAGAAGTCGAGGGTTGAGAAGAAGGAACAACTCGAAATCCTTCAAGGTTAGGGGTAATCACACGACCTTTCTCATGAGACGAGGCGGCTTTACATTGTTCCTTCGTATTTGCAACGGTGTCACTAGTTAACGAACTCGATGACGCACCCGAGGACTTGTTCATAATGGCCGAAAACATCTTTTTATGTCAATTTTCCCTTGCTCAATCTTCGTGTTTTGAAATTTCAATGTATTAGAAAAGTCGTTTTTCAAAGTACCAATTTCTCCCTCTAATCGTCTCATATTAGCCTCATTCGTTTTCATGTAATTTTGAAAATCGTTTGACGAACTATTTTGATTTGAATTAAAGTTCCCTTGGTTTTGATTACTTCTTTGAAAATTGTTTTGATTCCCACTTGAAAAATTGTTTCCTTGATTGTTGTTTGAAAAATTTGAGTTTTGATTATTGTCTCGATTTTGCCAATTCAAATTACGACCTTGATTATAACCCTGATTTTGATTCGAAAAATTTCCTTGTTGATTATTTCTTTGAAAATTGTTTCGGTTTTGATTAAAGTTGTTGCCTTGGTTATAATTGCCTTGTTGTGATAGACCCGCGTTATTTTGATTTTGAAAATTGTTGTTTCCATTTAACGCACTCACATTCGACGTTTGGCCATCTGTAGCCGCACACTCGTAATAATTATGAGGTCCACCACAAAACGTACACAAAACCTCAACCGCTTTCACCGTAGCGGGAGTGTCTTTCTTTTGCATTTCAACGAGAAAAGACGTGAACACATTCGTCAACTTATCGACTTTCGCATCAACCCTCTCAATGTCGCGATTAGAACTACTAACATTGGCGACATTGGCAACACTCGGTGCGTTGCGGAGTTGGTAAACCTTGGATCGGTTTTCGATAACTATCAATGCATCTTTCGGAGTTTTACACAAAAAGTTTCCACCGGCGGCGAAATTCAACGAATCTTGTTCTTGAAAATTAAGACCGCTGTAAAACGTATCGATTTGGTGCAACTCGGAAAAACCATGGTGAGGACATTGCCTAAGCAATTCCTTAAAATGATCCCACGCGTCTCTAAAAGATTCATTCGGTTTTTGCTCAAGTTTTGTAATTTCATTTTTGAAAAACGTTGTCTTAGACGGTGGGAAAAAATAATTAACGAACTTGGAAACGAGATCCTTCCACGTAACTATCGAATTAGGTGGCTCTTTCTCGTACCAATCCTTGGCGGCACCATCGAGCGAGTACGGAAAAAGCATAAGCTTGACGACATCGGTGTCGACGTTCTTAAACTTGCTCGTGGCCAAAAGACGATCAAAATTCTGAATATAGTCGTGAGGATTATCGGCTTCACGACCTCGAAACTTCGTAGCTTGAATTAACGAAAGCATTCCGCTCTTAATCTCAAAATTCTCCGCTTCGATAGCGGGAATTACGATCGCGTCTCCATACCCCTCGGTGGGCGCTTGGAGCAATTCCATCATCGAACGATTGTCGGCCATCTCCTCTACGGTTTCTTCAACAACGATATTAGGAACGTCGGTTTCTAATTCTCGTCTACGTCGTCGATTCCTTCGATTACGATTGCGTCGATTCCAAGCGTCGCTAGAATTAGAATAATCCTTCGATCGAGTGCGCATGCACTAAGCGTAGAATGGGTGGTAGCAAAGAAGATTCTTTTTGTGGCTTTTCGATTTTTCAATTTATTTGGTTTTTGATTGTTTTTTAATTTTTTGGACTTTTGAATGTATTACGTAGACACAAATCTACAAATCTCCCCTCGAATCGATCTTCTCGATTAAAGGAGCCTCAAGGAATGAAAACGATCACGTGGAGTGAACGCTCTCGATGACTTTAGAACGTTGGTGGAACACCAAAACGTTCAAGAGGGTTTAATCTTGAAAACAAGCAAATATAATATACGTAGATAATACTTGGGCGGCAAACCCTCGATTAGCTCTCTTTCTCAAAACACGCACAAGCAAGCGGGGGAAACGAGGCGGCGCTAAGCACTTAAGAGCCTTTTTCCCTTAGGTCGTGAAATACAACCGCCTTATACCCACTTATAGTTTGTGTTAATTGAAATTAAGCCTCACGAAAGTATTTATCTATTTTGCCTTTAAACTTTTGCTTTAGATTCGAATACAATGATCGAGTGATGAAATCCGGAATTAAGGTTGCGTTTTCACGCTTTTGGAGTACTTGTATATTTATTGTTCTACGTAAGTACAATATAGTAATACTATATTCACAAGAAAAACGAAAACCAATATATCTACAATATAGTAATATGATTGATTTGTGTTTAATTTAGGAAAATTAAACACGATTTATTTGGATATTATAATATAATAAGTAAAAATAACAAAAATGAGTATGTACGATATTCACGCTTTCCAAAAAAATGAAAAGCTAAAACGCACTACTCACAAAAACACGATAGTAATAGTAATGGCACACTAAAAACACCTCCCCGACAGCAGCGCCAAAATGATATTGTAGAAACACGTCTTTTAGGAAAAAGAGCGTATAAGTGCGGCAAGTATTAAACTCGACGATTTAGGAAAACCGACAAATCGAATAAATGCGGGTTCGTTCTCGAAGGAGGTGTGTGGATTAATGTGCCAATATATAAAATCAAGTTTGGATTAGTGACGTTTTTGGTTTAAAGAGAGAAAAAGTAAAGACGAGCTACGACTACGATTACACTACGACGATTGACGTAAAACGATGACGTAATTACGTAAAACGCGACAAAATTAAAAATTAAACCTAAAAATTATTGAAAAGATTAAACTAAGTCTAAAATAATATAAATAAGAATAAAAATCCAACAAATATATTTTAAAACCTTTTATTAATTAAATATTCAATTTTAAATGCTAATTAAAGCCCTAAAATTAAATATAATTAACAAAATGACCAAAATATTATTTTATTGAACAAACTCACTTATATTATTTAAAGACTAAAAAGTATTTTTCCTAAATTTTTAAAACTATTTTTCTATTTTTAAAACACTAAAAACTATTTCTAAACTAAAATATTCATAAAAAATAATAAAATAATGCTAAAAATGATTTGACAATTTTAAAAAACCTAAATTATACTATTGAACAGTAGAAAATTGAAAAAGTTTGAAAAATGTAAAATTTTTCACTAAAAGACAAAACAGTTTGAAATTAAACCCTAATTAAACTAAATTTAATTCTAACAATTAATTAAAAAGTGAACAGTAAAAACTTTTTAAACTAAAAATCTTAAAACATTTTTCTAAATCTAAGAAAAATTTTAAAACTGAAAAATATTGAATTTTACCACTAAAAGACAAAAAACAGAAATTAAAAGTAATTTAAAATAGCTATTAAAACTAAAAAAATAGTAGATGAACAGTAACATAAAAATAAAATAAACAGAAAAATCAAAAATTAAATAAGAAAAATATTGAAATTGGTTTCAAGTCCTAAAACCTATTTTAGGTCACTAAAGACAAAAAAGAAGAAAACTGAAAGTGACACCTTGGACACTTTTGTCCAGATGCTTAGCAGTGGGAACTCACAACACTAGCAGGGGAAACTAGTTCCCACTGCTAATGCAGAAAAACGGGAGCTGTGCACATTTTAGCGTATAACTTTTGTTTGGCTTTGTTTTGCTTGGATCCAAAGACACCCCTACACTTAGTGAAGTATAGGGAGTTAGTAAAAAAAAGAAAATGCACAAGTCTAGTACAAATAAAGCACGGCAAATTGCAGTCACTGTATATGCAAAGGGGGCTGTGAGAGCTTTTGCTGATCTACAATGCACAAAAGTGAATTTAAAAGCTTCCAAACTTGCACACTAACTAGCCAAATAACATTAAAGCTAAATGCAAACCTATATTTACCTACTCCCTAACAATCTTGCAAGACTTGAATGTAAAAATTGATCAAAAACTGGCAGAAAATGGATTTTATGACTTAAGCTATAATATACCATGTAAAAACATGCAATTTGCTTCCAAATCCTATCTAAACCAAAGACAAATAAATACTTAACTTATCTTGACTTAAAAGAGTGTGTTAAACAAGTTTAAAAACCAATAAGTGTTACCAAATCTCAGTTAAAGTGCAAATCCAAACACCCCCTTAAATCAGAAAACTAAAAATTATCAAAGGAAACTTGTTCAAGATTACACAAATCTGATTTTCAACAACTCAAACATGTAAATTAGACCTAAACTAACATGAAACAGAGCTTAAACTATCACTTGAACAATTTCCACACTAAATCACTTAGTCATCTAATTTCAATACCAAGAGGGTTCAAGCCTGAGGGTTTACCTTGTGGGACCCACATCCGGCTCCCACTATGGCTGAAAAGCCATCTCCATGGTAGCTTAAAAAATGAGCTTGTGATTAAGGAGGTTGCTGTTGTAGAGATATGCTAGTAATGGATTAAAATAGTCCAAAACCCAATATGTCTCGAATGATAAAACAATCTGCTAAGAATAAAAAGAGCTTGTACCAGAAGCTTAACAATAAGCTTATTTGTTAAGTAAGCTTATTGTGAGCTTATGCTACAGTAAATCCAACAAGTAATATCAATAATGAAAAAAAATTGATTTTTTGAAATCTTTGTAACTAACCAATCTTGAAACCTTTTATGAAAACCTAAACAAAACCGTAGATTAACCTTTTTGATTCCACTTTCACTTCCTCAAAAAGATTTTTTCAAGTTTATAAAACAATTTCACAAAAACCTTTAAATGGATTTTCTGAAAATAAAAAAAACTTGAATCTTCTCAACACAATTAGCTAAAACAGTAACTTTATACTAAATGCATAAAAGTAGAAGAAACTCAGCTTGCAATATGGATTTAAAATACTTTAGCTATTCATTAAAAAAAATATTACAAAACTAGAACAAGATAACTTGCTAAATGCTACTGCCTTTTATAGGCTTACATGATTTCTAGAATAACCTAAACCCTAGCATGTGTGCTTCCATTTATGCCCTTGAGGAATCTTGAGTATATGCCCAATTGATGCCAAATTTTTAAATCGTCCCATGTGACATGCCAGTTGTAGAAATGATCTTGACCATCCTTTGAAGTTGTGGAGAGCAAGAAATGTCTTGTGGTTCGTTGATTTGGTCAATATCTTGAATAAAGTGTAGTGACCCGTGATGTATGAGAGCTGGTGAGGGGACAGGGGAATGAGAAGTCGTTTTCTGGGTTTGGTTTTATGTTGGGTGTGGGGTCATGAGTGAAACCCCCATGATTGATTAGATTAGGGATTAGGTTAATTAAGTCTGGGTTGTGATTAGGGTTTTTGGGGATGAAGGTTAAACAGTGGTCTTTTAATCTGGGTTTGTTTTTAAAAAACTGTTTCCCACGTTTTGTTTTATTAAACACGTTTAAAGAAAGTTAACGGGGTTTGACTATTTGACTGGTGAGTTGGCGTGGGATAAGTGGAGGATGGGAGTAGTGGGGTGACGTGGCGGGTTTTGATAGGTGGAGTGAAGTTTAGTTGTGTGGGCAAAAGTGGCCCCTTAAGTCCCAAATTGTTTCCATTTCAAGATTTAACAGTTTTCCCCCTTTTTCCTTTATAATCAACTTCAAGCTATTGCCAATTTTAGTCCTTCTACTTGATAAGTAATAGAATAAGGACTATATGTGTTATTTTAGCATTCTTCAAGGGCTTATCATGTATAATCTTCAAACAAGGAGGACTTTCCTTGCCAATGATGATTTCTCCAAGGTCTTTTCTTGCCAAATCTTCAAAAATGAGGGACCAATGTTGCCAATCTTCAATTCTTCAAGGGCATTTTTGTAAATTCCATACTTGGGCCCGGTTCTTTGTGCGACTTCGTTTCCCGTGTTCGTTTTTGCTTGATTCCTTTGATCTTTTGGTGAATTCACGATATCCGTACCTGAAATACACAATGAACAAACACAGGCATGTTTTTGGGTATTTTGATGATATTTTTAGCATTTTAAGCCCGATTTGGACAATGAGACTATGTATAATTACAGTCTCATCATGTTATTAGTAGTTAATCGGTCAATCGTGCAAAGATTACACGATTCTAGGACCCAACACTTTCGATTAGAACTCGACATCTAGCCTTATGTCGTAAAATGGTGAAGTAGGTGACGTTGTGTAGATTGGTCCTAGCTAAGATTAGGTCTCGACATTTAGCTTAGTGTCAGAAAATAATGTAAGCGACGTTGTAAGGTTTTCTCCGCCAAGAAAGGAGCTTGTGGATATAGTGGAAATCTCGAGTAAGGTGTACTCGAGGAGTGGAGTAGGAACAAAGATAGAGCTTCGTTGCCGAACCACTATAAATCTTGGTGTCTTCCTATTAGGTCGTTTATTTTCTTACTCTTTCCTTACTCTCTTTATTACATCACACACAACTATTATTTGTCATTGTTAATGCATTAGAACTGAACCTAATCATTATGCAACTAGCTTTCAAGTAAAAGGTAGTTTTGAGACAAACCTAATTGAACGGAATTTTAATTAGGACATAAACCGAAGAGAACTATTCAACCACCCCTTCTAGTTTCTACATAGCTGAAGGCAAAGCCTCAGGTGGTACACCAGACACATTCAAGTAGTAGACATCGTTAGAGAAATCAAAGATTATATGAAGACGTACTCCAGACCCTTGAAGTGGCAATACTCAGAGGTCACTCCAGACCCTTTGAAGGCTAAGCAAGTAGAGACTTGCCTTATCTCTTTATAGTTTAGGCGGGTGAATCTAATAAATCACTTTACGTAGGATAAAGTGAAGATTCATGTTAAAGACGCATAGTACGACCTAGTGAGAAAAGTGAACAGTTGGCAGAAATGTTCACTAAAAGTTGGTTAAAAGCATGTCCAAGAATAGACATGCATTTAATGTAGTGTACGTCTTCCACTCAGAAGATGAGACGTCCCAACTGCCTCCACTAAGGTAGCAACCTCGTACCACTATAAATATAGATTAAAAAGGGGAGAAAAGTATCAATGATATTTGTTGTATTCATTATTGTCTTTTCTCCCATTGAACCTTTGTGAGTCTAAGGCTACATTCAGCAACTCAGCGGTTCACTTGTAACTTGATACTTCTATCAAGTTTACTTGTTCAAATGGTTATTATACATTGTCATTCAACAAGTGTGATCCATAACACTTTCTAATACTTTGTTTAGAGTAATAAAGCATTACGCGTTTGAAAAGTTAATTAATGTGTGTTATACTTTATGATGACGTATAGTCCCCAATCGGACCAGAAACCCTACCCACGGGTACTACTCATATCCGGTCTAGTGAGTATAGATTGGATATATATTGCCTTGGTCTCATGAGGCCCAATGGACGGTTGCCGCACGCGGTTTCATACGAACCACGCCATGACCGTACGCGGACAGACTTAGACAGAATCACAATCTAAATAGGACTGTGATTCGCCTAAGGAAAGAGAATATACACTATCCTTATTTAGCAGATAAGGATCAAAATGTGTATAGTAATTATCTCTTGCATAGGCTGCAAGATTTGGTAAGCCCAACTAGGGTTTTACCTGCTATATAAAGAACCCCTTAGGTTCCACATAAGGTACGATTCATTCACTCTTTAACCCTTACCGATAACATTATAAACCGATTACTTACTCTCACGCCAGAGTCTAATCGTGGGAAACAATCCCATGGTAAGCCTAACGGTGCTTTTCTCTTTAGTGTGCAAGGTCTTCTATAAGTTTACTTGGTGCAAGAGTCGGAGTCCCAAACACCCGAATTAAGCCTAATTCGGGTCAGACATGGTCCATCTAACTTTTGTATCAACACTTTGTGTTTGGAGTTATAGTATTACAATAGGCACGTATTTGGGACTTTCGTTAACAATCAAGAATCATCTTTGAGGTAAGCTAAGTCATAAGAAACTGATACAGTTCTCAAGGAATCCTTTAAAGATGATGACGAAGAAATTGAAGCCGGATATATTCCTTCTAAAAAGAAGAGACCCCGTGATGATCAAGATCCACCAAGAGGTCAACATCAGTGCATATATTGTAAATCTTATACATTATAAAGTAGTGATTTTATAGGTGTTTAGATGACAAATATGAATAATTAATTCACAAGTTTTTTAAGAAACTTAAAAAATTTCAAAGCTTGTACAAATCATGTGATAATCAAACTTGCGTTTATCTCCCTAAAATCTCTGGTAAAACTTAATTAAATCGATATATATCCAAAATATCAAAGGGTTTAAAATCTGAGATAAGGGGAGAAAATATGATTTAATATGTGATTAGCTGAAAGTATTTGATTCTATGTGCGGGCTCTACCCCACATGTGCATAATGTTTTCTTAAATTCTTTCGCATAATGATGCACTTATGTAGGGAGAGCAAAGGGTTATATTGTTTAAAATGTTTATGGAAAAATGTTTTGATTTAAATCACAAGTACCTTGAATGATTTTCTAAAGGATTTTCATGGTGACTAGTACTTACTCATCAACCATATATTTCACGATGATTGTGGTAGTAAAAGGGTGGTAGGTTAGGCATAGGTCCTATGATTCTTACATAATCGAAGGAATCTACCCAAGGACATCCCCTATTTAGAATTAACAGACCTTAGGAGAGATGAAGTTAGATTGTGAACAAAGCAGAATGCCAACCAATGACTTAAGCTAGCATTGTAACAATTACAACAAAGGGCAAGTGATGACGTCTTGGTAATCAATGAAGGGGTTGAAGAATGAAAAACAATTGTAAACATATAGGGTGTAAAGAAAGTAGCCTTCCTTACACTTAGGTAGAAATCGGGTCAATACATATGCTATCAGGATCATATATATGATTTTTGATATTGTAGAGAGACATCATGGACCTAGTGGTTGATAACATCAAATAGTTAAATGTTTTTGTCGCAATATCCCTTCAATTCTGCTCAATTTAGTGTTGATTAACACCCAACATTGCATAGTTTCGTACATTTTGTGTTTGGCATGTTAAATTGAGTAAGTGACGGAAAACAAGGGCAACTAGTTGAAATAGGAAAGAAAAGGCGCCAAGCACAATTTACAAGGCACCTACGACGTAGATAACTTTTACCCTACGTCGTAGATAACATGTTGATTAGTTTCCACATTTGAAGGCCCTACGACGTAGATAGATTTATGTCTAGGGCATAGGATCTATTTTTTCAGCGATATTTACTAGCCGACAAGATCAAGCTATTTGAAGAAAGAAGACCTACGGCGTAGGCTCATGTCCCCTCTACGTCGTAGGACTCAGCGTGATCCCAAAGACTTGCCAGTTTGAAGACCTACGACATAGGTGATTGTCCCCCCTATGGTGTAGGAAATGAAGAATCTATAGAAAGAAGATATTCTGATCCTTACGGCGTAGGGCACAATATTCCATACGACGTAAGGACTTTGACTAGTATAAATAGAGGCCTCATTCTTTGTATTCGACACATAATTACAAAACCCACAACACACCATGTTTAGGGTCGATTATAGAGTCTTGTAAAGGACTGGTTTCAATCAGGTTCCACTAGTATAGGGAAGATTTTATATTCGATCACCAAGTGCATAAACCATTCATCGTTCAACTCTTTGTAAGGTTTTCATGTTTCATAATTCAATTATGTTGGTGATTGATTATCTTCTATGTTTGTGCTATGAGAGGCTAAGCACCCTGGTGTTGGCCTAATTATGATATTATTGTTGTCCTTGTGATGCTTGTTTAGTTTATATTGACTTGTTTAGGATATCATTATGCTTTTTATGCGAACCTTGTGTATCGTTAGTATTAGCTTTTTTGCAAGATTCGATTGGCCTATACTGGATGTATAGGAACTGACCGTTGGAAACTTGGGGGAAAGATTTACAAAGGATAGGTTGGCATCTATTTGGAGTGTATTGGGGCTTAACGGTCACTGTCTCCTCTAAGCTTCGGTACTTAAGATATGCAAGTAGCTCATGTGGCAGAGCTAGAATAACATGGTCATATTGATAGTTGTGGTTCAATCACTGTCGACTTTATTTACATTGCTATTCGCGAAAGCGATAGTAGAGATTTATAAGACATAAGGTAAGGACTATTGAACAAATGGGCTTACTGATTTCATGACCACTAAACAGTTAATATAAACATTATGTTATCGATAATTTATGTAGTATTCTCCTACTTTGAGTTCCTACATGTAGTGTGTGGGAGTTTGAACCAGACTATATCTGTGCATAACATATCTCTTAGATCACTGATACCTAAGTCATTATCACAACTCAATATTAATAAAGTAGCTAGGCCATTACATTTTATCTCTATTGTCTCAATCTGCTATTTACTTTTATGCCATTTACTTTTCTACATTTATTTTATTTTGTTTTTATTATTTTATTATTTCATGACTTTCAAACTAAAACCCAGTTTACACTTAGCTCCTTGGACGACCTCGGATTTACCATTCAAAAAACTAGAAACGCACACACTCGACAGCGATTTACTCTTGAATACGACATTTAATAGGGCCAAATTTGCCACTCCATCGCTCTTTTCTGTTTTGCTCTTCTAATTATCCATTCGTAGCTCTTAAGTTGAATATCTTGAATAATTACATTAAGGCTTGAAACTTTATTTCTAAATACTATTGAATTCCTTTCTTTCCATATGTAATAAGCCGAAGTCCAAATAACCGGTTGCCATAATCTAAAAGAATGACTAGGAACATTGATGTTCCCATTAAACAAAACTAATTCATCAATGTAGAATGCATTGACATTACCAATTATACACCATCTATAGATCATTTCCTAAACCCTCCATACCCAATCGTACAATACCAAACTATGATTACAGGATTCCACCACGGTATCACAACACGGACAAAGTAGAGAATCCAAATATACTCCTCTTTTTCAAGTTATTCACGTACCAGTAGTCTACCTTTCAATGCCCTCCAAACGAATATATTTGACCTTCTTAAGCATCCATTTATTCCACAAAGTTACATGACTGTCGTTCTTAACTCTCAATATATTCTCTTATATCATCTTTGTTAGATATTTAAATGTAAATTCACCATCATCGTTTAATGTCCACTTCCAACGATCCCTACAATAATAACAAACAACAACACTTTGCAAAACATCTTGTAAGTCCTTAAACTCCCTATAAACCCTCCCCCTAATATTTTTAACCTAATCTCATTCCCAATGCCACTCATTGTTAACCCATCTCCCTTTATTCCTCACCCTACCCTCTTTATTTCGATCCAAATGATAAAGCATAGGAAATTTATCACACAACCTTGCATCTTCGATCTATTTATCCAACCAAAACCTAATATCATTACCATGCCCCACCTCACCCTTAAACGAGGAACCATAATCTATACCCAACCCCTCTGACTCGTCTTCGACCTTACTAATATCTTGCCAATCTTCTCCCCTATTTGACATCCCTTTAACCTCCCCTAGCCCCCCACTCTCACCATGAATACTTTTAATGATCCTAACCCATAGCGAACCCCATCTTTTTTAAACATCCACCGCCATTTTTCTGGAAGAGCTAAGTTTTTTTGTTGAAACGACGAACATTTTATTAATTACTAATGAAGTTTTACACAATAACAATGATAGGTGGTGTAGACATGCCTACAACCCATATACTCAAATAGCAGATATAAAGTACCCAAAATACAATGCCTAACATCTCAGATGACACAACATCATATCTAAGGTGCTACACGATATCAGATACAACTATTTTTTACCAGATGAGTTTATCCCAAACACACTGGTAAAGGACTGACAAAGTATCAACCCAGTATTCACTAATTCACCACTTTAGCTATAAGTACATAACTACATTTCCACCCTCAGAATAAGCATACATCACTCAACCCACAATCCACAATAACATATTCTATTAAGTGAGGGCATCATCATGTACCAATAGCTCGCATTTACACATAACTTAGGGACTATACTTTCACTAGCTACATTTTCCAAGCATGACCCTCAATGACTAAACAACATATCACATTGTGACAACCCTAAATTTTGAGATTTGTCATTTTTGACTGTTTGATGTTGATTATGTGTTTAGTGTGCGTTTAGGTGCTATATGTTTATATTTAAGCATTTGATTTGATGTTAGACATCGTACATGTAGTGCGTGGTACGTTATACGATGATACGATGGGAATAGTTCGTGCTCATTTGTTCACTTGGATGTAATTATGATAGAATATGGTGCTATTTTAGTATTTTATGTGTACGTATATGTATTATAGTAAATCGTATTTTTTTACGATTTTGGGTTTAGCATTTTGAGGTATCGGATGAGGTAATTAGTCACGGGAATATTCTTTGGGATGGTTTTAAGTCATTTAGGACTTAAATATAAAGTTTATTTCAAATTCCAAGAGTTTTTATAAAAATGTATATTTTTGTGTCTTTTACGGTATACGCGTAAAACTGACTAGTTTTACGGTTTTAAGGTTTTGGAGGATTTAGGAGCTGAAATAAATTAAGGTAAATTAAGGTAATGTTAATTATACTCTAATTAATAATAAAAGGAAAAAAAATAAAAAAAAAATAAGGGTTGGGTCGTTTTTGGTGTGACGCAAGAAAGGAAAAAGAGGAAAAAAATTAGATAAGGAAACAAGGCTTTTGTATTGGGCTAGGATTTGTTTAACTAATCTATATAAGACTTTTAATTAAATCAAAACACATAAAATCCCTGGAGAAAAACTACACGGAGATCAACTAGATTTTTTTTAGGGTTTCATAAATTTTTCTTGATTCAAGGTAAGTAATCAATTAAAACCTTAACTTAATTCATGTTTTTTATTAATTAATCATAATTGTAATGTTAATTAACCATCATTGAGATGATTAGGGTTTTATTAATTTTCTGGAAAAATATACTAATTAAGATCCATTAACGATTTTAGGGTTCTTGTTTAATAATTTAGGGGTAATTAATGATGTTTAGAGGGTTAGTGCATAAAGGCGTAAAACAGTCTGATTTTTAAGGCTGTCTTGTGTCGACTGTTCTGGGCAGTAGGTAGCACCTTTGGTCGAGTTTCTTTTTTTTAACATTAAGTTTAGAGAGTCTACTTTTCAAAAATGTAAGGTTGGTCGAAAATGGAGTTCGGGAAGGTCGTCAAACAATTTTTACAAAAACAGTGCGCTGTTCAGGAATAAATTTGGATTTCGGGAATTTGAGTCAAAACCTAACCAAACGGATGAGATAGCCAAAGATTTTTGATTTGGAAACTCTTTATAATGTATATAAAAGTACTGAAGGTTTTCAATAAAAGTTATGGTGTTTAGGTCGGGCTTTTGGTGTCAAACATTTAGCATGTACAGAAAATCAGCTTTATGAAAACGACTTTTGGTGTAGAGACTAAACGAAAGGGTTAAGCATGTAAGTAGAAAGTAAAATTGGTTTTGGAGTTCTTATATCATATAACAACATAAATCCAGTAGGGTAGAATCCAAGTGTGGTGTTAAGTTCACTTCATGTGATCGTTTAGTGACTAGTAAACCGTACCGGGAAAAAACTGGATTTTTACGTATAGAATAGCTTGTAGTGGGAGAACTAGATAGTGGAGATTGAGGAATTAGATTCATCTCCTTGATTGTTACTTAACTTGGGTGTTAGGACCTGAGCTAAGTGTGTTGTGTATGATTTTATAGGTTTGCAGGAGTGCTAGCTTGATGTGCTATCAAGTGAGTTCATAGTCCCATTTTCATTGAATTTTCAAATGTTTTTCTAGTATGGGATGGAGATGACACTTGTAATGTTCTTAAAATGTTTTGGTACTATATTTTCATAAATGTTTGGACATAGATGTGTTATTGTGTGACTTGCGTGCTTATGTGTTCTCATATGTGCTTTGATATGTGTTCTGATATGTGAATCTTGATTGTGTTAGTACATAGATGTATGGGCGTCTATGGGACCAGTTGTGATGTGTGTGGAGCGTAGGGCACGATCCGTCCTGAGTTCTTGGTTCTGAGTTCTTGGTTCGTGGGGCACGATCTGTCTTGAGTACTTGTGCATCGTCTCTTCGGAGGCAAGATATCTCGACGGAGATATAGTTCATCTTCCACAGGTGGTGTGGGAAAGATCCGGATAGTGTGGTGTGTGTTCTTGTGTGTGTGACGGGATACTTCTTGATTGTTATAGTGTGCTTTGTGAATTGTAGATATGATCGGTAATTGGTTTAAGTTTTGTTGTGGATGCATGTAACATGTTTAACACATTATGGTCCATTTTGTTTTTCTTCAACTTATTTACAGCGGATGTCAAGGTTTCTTAAGATGTTTTGATAATTTAAACTTATGTTCTCACCAACTTTATGTTGACAGATTTTAGTGTCATTTTCAGGTGAGGTAGTTGTGAAGGATGCTATTAGAAGTGGCTAGAGATTAGAGGCTGCTAGAATTGCGTTAGGAGGAATCCCTTTCCTCTTAGATTTTATTTTGTCTTTTGATTTAGTAAATTGTTTGATACCTATATGTTTGATGTGTGTTATTTGAATGTCTTTGGTAAGAGGTAGGCCTGTTACCTACTTACCTAGACGTTTACATCATTTGAGATATTGTCACGACATTTGTGTCGCTATTTATGACATTTCTTTTGCATTTAGTTTTATCTATAGAGACACCGTT
The DNA here is from genome assembly GCA_025667525.1 of Glebionis coronaria. Lineage (NCBI taxonomy): Eukaryota > Viridiplantae > Streptophyta > Magnoliopsida > Asterales > Asteraceae > Glebionis > Glebionis coronaria. Next base: position 109,690 of record JANFOE010000782.1, on the reverse strand, counting down.
TGTTGTGATGATATCCATACGTCGCGCCCCATATTCCGCCATGGTAGGGTGTGACACACATCCTCACTGTAAGCTCAAATCAGATAAGAGGCTCATGCATCATTAGGAAGGGAACACACACCCTTAGTATGATCCATCAATCCTCCTTTAATGATGCATTGGGTGGACCAAGAAGGCTCATCTTTCATGCACTATCTATTCCACCCATCTTGCATCATCCACCCAAATTACATACCTTTCACATTAAGTAAGTCATACCTTATGGTACATTTAACCAGTGTACACCCAATGCATCCCTATGTGAGACTAGTAACGTAAAGACCTAATATTTAACCCTCCATCCTCATGTGAGACTAGTAACGTATCTCATTTTACCCAAGCCACCTTTTTATGGTCACACCTCCCCTCCCTCCTAAAAAAAAAGATTTTTTTACGAACTCTCACAAGTTTTTTTATGACACTCAAAAGCACACGAAACATTGAAAAGTAATACAATGGTAAGCTAACTAAAATCAACTTGACCAATGTTAGACGACCTTCAAACGACATCATTTAGCTTTCCACTCACATAACTGATTTTTGAATTACTCCACAACTATATTTCATGCTCCCACCCACCTCATATTTTAGCTAATAGATAACCCCAAATAAAATCCCTTACCCTACAACCCATCTATCTCGCATCTTCTAATTTCAACTCATTTATACCTACGCCATAAAACTTGCTCTTATTATAGTTAACAAAAACTTCCTATGAGTTATGTTATTGTTTATGAAGTTAAAGTAGAATAAAAATTATAACCGAACAAACGCATATGGAGTTAAACTAATTTGGTAATAAATACTAGAATAAGAGTAGGCGGGCGTATCGAACAACATGACCAAATTAATAGGTTGAGAGAGAGATACACAACCGAACGTGTGAGACAAAAATAGATAAATAAAGAAGTCTTGGCTAAGAAAAACAGAAGGCCCACAGGCCCACAGGCCCACAAAAAAGCCCAGAGTAGTCAACACGCGATGAAGTCGGCTAAGCCTCTATAAATAGACCCTCACCGCTTCACAGAATCCCCTTATACGCAATCTCTAATCGGTTTGCATCTCTCGCCTCTTGAAACAAACCCTAACCCTAATTGTTTTTCAAAATCGCGGGAGATCGTTCTTGTTCTTCTTTAATAATAATAATAATAAACAGTCTAATATTCTAATTCATCATCAGGTTTAATAAAACCTTGAATCTTTTAAATTTATATAAACTTCTTTTATAAAAAAAAAGAGGGGAATATGTCTCGGTGCTTACCGTACAATCAAAACGGAGCTACTATTGAGGCCTTGATCAATCCGATTAAGGTTTGTGACAAGATCCGTTTTTTTCAATTCCAGATCTGTTTCTTTCTTTCCTTCTTTGTGTTGGGTCTTGGGTTCTCTATTTGTATTTGTATTCATTTATTGGACAAAGTAGGGAGTTTTCTAAGGATATTAGTATAGGTTTTGATTTATGTATTCTTGTTGTATATGTATATGTATGAAAAAAAGTCATGTATATTTGAGGAAATAGTTTGTTAGGGTGAAATTTCTATGTATAAATGTAAAATTTTAAGAATTTGTATTACTGTTTTATTGAGGATTTTAGTAAATGTGGACAAATGGACGAGTTTATGATTAGTTGTAAGTGTACAATTTGAGAATACTGTCATTGTACAGTTTAAGTTCAACTCCCAGATGAGTAATGTTAGTTTTCGGACAAGATTTTGCTAAGGTTCTGGACATGACTTGGTTTTGTTTTTGGTTGTAGTTCTTAAGGATAAGATTGACCGTTTTAGTAGTTTTTAGTAAGTTCTAATGTTTTGGGAGACATTTGAAGTCTTAGTATTGTGATAGGTGAGGTTGAAAGTCTTGGACGATGAAACTGAAATAAGTAAGACATTTAAGATTGTTACTCGGATGAGGTTTTCTAGAATGTGGATGATAATTGTTTAGTTGTTTATGATCAATTGTTAGGCATAGCTGTTACAAGGAGACCTTGTAATATACATGTTTAGTTGGTTACGTTTTTTGATAGCTTATCGCTGTGAGTCTACTTCTTTAAACTACAAAGCTCTTCCCCTTGTTTTTTAAAAATCCACCTTCTGTTTGTTTCATGAATCCTGCTGCCTGCATGCTGTAGTTGCTTCTACTCGTGCTATATGTCATTTGTGCACTTAAAACATAGAAATTTTGGAAAGTTTTTAAAATAAGATGCTTTTAACATGAAAAATTGTTTTCTGTTTCTTTTTTGACATAACCTTAAATATTTTTTAGTTCTGTAAAATGATCAAATGAAAACGGTGTTTTTTTACATTCTGATACATGATGATTAGGTAATTTTCTTGTCTCCGTGTGAGTGTGTGCTTTATTAGTGCAGTACCAGTCTGGTGTTCTGTATGTAGAAACTTTGTTTGCTATGATATGTATTGCATTTTGACTACACCATGTGATTGGCAAGCGATATGGCATGCTTTCATAATCCTGTGTTACCAATGGTTCTAAATATTTTGATCTGGTGCTTTAATTAAAGCTCCAGAAGGAAAAATCTGAAAAGTCCAAGGCAAAGGCCGAAAGGAAGGAAGAGAAGAGGGCTAAAAAAGAACAAAAACAAATAGAAAAGGAGAAACGGAAGGATGAAGAGAAGAGAACAGTACCAAAGAGTTTAACTGTTGACTCTACGAAAGCCCTTATTAAGAATTCAGTGCTTACTAAGACTTCAGAGCTTACCATAGAACAACGTGAAAGGAGCGATCTAACTGAGGAACATGGCCAACCTATCAGGTCTCAACAACCAAGTTACTCATCCGACAGCACTCAAAATACGCAAAATAGTAACAAAAGAAAAAGAGACGACACTGTTTTGCCTGATGGTTCGGGTGGCAATGGTTAGTTGAATATACTTTATTTATATTCTCTTACCATGTATGTATAAATGTTTGTATTAGATGCTAATATTGAAATTCTTTGATATTGACAGGTAAACAAATAAAGATTCGATTACTAAAGAAACCCAGAGGACCTGAACCTGGCGTAGACCCTTCGTTGTCCAATGTTGGAAGAGTCAAGACACCTGTGCGTGCATTGAACTCTGTTCAGGTACCTGGTGTTGCAGGCAGGAATCTGGTTGCAAGTAATGGACGGACTTCTGTCCCAACCACTTCTGGAAGAGAAAATGTTGCACCCCAGGCGAGACGATCTAGCCAAACTATGTCCGGCTCTAGTTCGGAATTATCTAGAATGCAAGTTAATGAACTACAGAAGCAACGTGTTGGTATGAAACAGACTGCCCCAAGCTCTGTGAGACCAGTTCCGCCTAAACATTTGAAACATGAAGTACCGAACTCACAATTTAATAAGACTGAAGTACTACCTGTTCTGTCCCAATCAAGACAGAATGATGTGAAGTTGGGCCAGTTTGGTAGACAACAACTACCAACTTCTAGTCGGGGAAGACCACCTGTGCTTCAAGGTTGTTTAGTTAATGATGTTCCGAGTTCATCTTTGGATGTGCCAAATGCTCCGTCTGTTACAAGAAGGATTGATGTACAAGGGCCTCGGTCTGGTGGACAGCAAGTTGCTCCAAGTTCTGGAACAGTTGCTGTTCCACGAAGTCACTTGGAACGTGAGATACCAAGACCGTCTTTGAATGTGCAAACTGGTCCAACTGTTTCGAGAAGGAATGATGTACAAGGGCCTCGTTTTGTTGGGCAGCAACAGACCGTAATTCCGAAAATGCCTACAAGTCAGTTGCCACATGCGAACACATCCAATGCTTCTGTTTTAGGGAAAAGGTCTATTGCTGAAGTGACACCTTATATCAATGCTCCCGCCAGATCTGAGATGGGTGTGTCACTTAGTGGGGTCCCACAGAAAGTCGGTCCCACAGGATCTGTAAAGGGAAAGGAATTTGCAGTTAGTGAAGTCCCACAAAAAGCGACTCCAACCCGATTAGAGAAAAAGATGATGAAAAAGATCTCAAAGTATGAGGAACTGATTGGAAGTTGGGTACCTCCGGTTATGGCTCCTTGTGGTGGTGGTTGCGAAGATGAAGATTGGCTTTCGAAAAAGAGTAAGACAGTAAAATCATGCTCCAAGGATGTTGGCACGCGCGAATTGGCAACTCCATCATTGTGGCAGCCATGTGCACGGTTTCTGGTGGAGGCTGATGTATACGCGCTGCCCTATACTGTTCCTTTCTGATTCGCCTAAAGCATTTGTACAGTTTTTTTGGATTGGTAGGTGAGGGGAAAAAAGCAGAGTAGACATTTTTTTGTAATTTGTTAAAGATACCAATGGGGTTCCCTCTTTTATAAAAAAGAAAAAAGTCAAAAATTGATTATGTAATATTTTTGTTCTTGTAAACTTTGGGATGAAATGAGATATGATGTTATTTGGCGGCAAAATCACTGGTATAAACTTGCAGACAGTTGATAGTTTTCTTGCAGACCGGTAATCCAAAACCTGATCAAGCACACTTTCTCAAAACGGCATGGGAATCGATAAACAGATCCCTGACTTTTTGAAACATACTTCTTACCAGATCCGTTGCTCTATTTTTTTTTTCCCAATGGTAAACATAACATTTTTGTTCTTATTAATTATTGTCAGATTTTGTGTCACTGGTACTTTCTTTCATTACAACAATTTATATGTCTTCTATACGGGAGTATTTAGGTTTACTATAAATTTAAAACACGTTTACGACTCCCATAAATCAAAATGGTGATTTTAGAAAATGTGCTTCTTTTTCAAGTTTTGGATTGGGTAATAAATAAAAGTGGTGGTGGTGGATTATAGTGGTGATGATGATAAACGAAGATGGTGGTGTTGGGTTATCGAAAAAGGTTGCCGGATAATTGCTAACCTGAATGACTTGAAAACCTATTAGTGAATTTACGTTTTAATAAAAAAAAGTTTGATAAACTAAATTGAGAAAAAAACCCGGAGTATATTAGATTTGAAACTAGGTATAAGTTGGGTACACTCTTATTCAATTAGAAAAATAAATAGATAAACAAGGCTGCGTCGCAAATCAACTTTTTTTTAAATATTCTAACGCAATACAAAGCTTTCAATAATCACAATTATAAATCTTACAAATAGTGAAAATTTAAGAATTAGGTTTCTAACCCGACATTGGCTGACGTGTTTTGGCATTGTGTTATCGCTAAGATAGAATATAATATAAAAAAATTATTTTAACACTCCCTCCTCCAACAACTCATTATTTATATCGCATTTATCGTATACTTTCACACAAAATCTTAACAAAACAATACATTCATCAAAATCTTTTAGGATTAAAAAAGTAATTGGATTTTTCAACGACTATTTTATGATTCTCCTTAACAAGGATTGTTCATCATATTGATGCGGGTTTGATGATAAGCCCGCAGTATAGCCATCAGGACCAAGATTTATTTGTTAATCGTATTGATGCGGGTTTGGCTGTTGATATGATTAATCATGTTTCTGATGGTGAAATTAAAGATGCTATTTTCTCCATGGGAAATGATAAGTCTCCGGGTCCTGATGGCTATACTGCGGGCTTTTTTAAAGGGGCGTGGGATATTATTGGTCATGATGTTATTCTTGCCATTCGGGAATTTTTTGTTAATGGGAAACTCCTTAAGGAAGTAAATCATACCGTGCTTGCTCTTATTCCGAAGGTTAGTAATCCTACTCGGGTTACGGATTTTAGAGTTCAAGTGTATAACCAAAATACTTGCTAATAGAATGAAGGATAGTCTTAAAGAGGTGATTAGTCCGAATTAGTCGGCGTTTGTCCCGGGTAGAAGTATTGCTGATAATATCCTCCTTACTCAAGAAATCATGCATAATTATCACTTGAATCGTGGTCCGCCTAGATGTGCTTTCAAGGTGGACATTCAAAAGGCGTACGATACAGTTAATTGGTCGTTTCTTAAGGAGGTTTTGATTGGATTTGGTTTTCATGCAAGATTTATTGGGTGGATTATGGAATGTGTTTCAACGACTTCATTCTCGATTAGTCTTAATGGCATGTTTCATGGTCATTTCAAGGGGAAGCGGGGCTTACGTCAAGGAGACCCTCTTTCTCCATATTTGTTCACTCTTGTTATGGAGATTTTAACTCTTATGCTTCGAAGACGAGTTAGAGAAGTGGATAGATTTTCTTATCATCGATATTGTGAAAGATTAGAATTGGTGAATTTATGTTTTGCGGATGATCTCTTCTTATTCACTTACGGGGATGTTAATTCGGCTAAGGTGATTAAAGAGTGCTTAGAGGAGTTCAAGAATGTGTCTGGTTTATCTCCGAGTTTACCTAAAAGCACTATTTATTTTTGTAACATCACGAACCCAGTGAAAAATGCTATTCTCCAGCTGCTGCCATTTGAAGAAGGTAAACTGCCGGTAAAACATCTTGGTGTGTCTTTGATCTCGTCGAGGCTTATGTATGGGGACTGTAAGGAGTTGGTTGATAAAATCCAACTTCGAATTGATGGCTGGCAGAATAAAGTTCTTTCCTGCGCAGGTCGTTTGCAACTTATTAAGTCGGTTTTGGGTTCTCTTCATGTCTTCTGGGCTGCTGTGTTTATTCTGCCCGCGAGAATCCTTGCGAATATTGAGCAACATATGAGATGTTTCTTATGGTCTCAAGGTGGGTCGGGTGTGGGGAAGTCTAAAGTTGCATGGGATATGGTTTGTTTACCGAAGAAAGAAGGTGGTCTTGGTATACGTCGTCTTTCTCCATTTAATCAAGCCCTTATGGTGTCACATGTTTGGAAACTTGTTTCGAATAAGGACTCTTTGTGGGTGAGATGGGTGCATATATATAAGCTAAAGAATCGGAGTTTTTGGGATGTTCCTATTCGTGGAAACATGACATGGGCTTGGCGTAAAATCCTCCAATTAAGGCCGTTGCTTCGTTCCTCAATCTGGCATAAAATTGGTGATGGCAATTCTACTTTGGCTTGGTACGATTCTTGGTGTTCGCTTAGTCCACTTTCTAATATTATATCTAGTTGGGACATCTTTCGATCGGGGTTTAATAAACAGACTATGGTCCGGGATCTTATTACGGAGGGGCAGTTCAACTGGCCTAATGAATGGGTGCATAAGTACCCTTTGTTACTCAATATTGCAGTTCCAACTTTACTTGAAGGTAATGCTGATATTCTGGAATGGAGAGATGAAGACGGGAATCCGAAACCTTTTTCTACGCTTGCTGTGTGGAATTTGTTAAGGCCCAGGGAGATTAAGGTTGCATGGTATCACGTTGTTTGGTTTTCAGGGTGTATACCTCGACATGCATTTACGTTATGGTTGATTATTAAGCGTAGGCTGAAGACCCAAGATCGAATGAGGGATTGGGATAATGTTGATCTGTCTACGTTAAGATGTGCTCTTTGTGAGACGACGCATGATTCGCACGAGCACTTGTTTTTCGAATGTTCGTTTTCTACTCAAGTTTGGAACACTATTAGAAGAGTTGCTGACTTTCCTTCTCCCATGCTTGCTATAGAAGATGTGGTACATGCTTTATTTCCGATTGCTCATCAGAAATCTACCCGAAGTGTTGTAGCGAAACTTGTGTTGGCTGCGACAACTTATTTTCTATGGCAGGAGAGAAATAATCGACTCTTTAAGAATTCTAAGAGGACGGTTGCCCAGGTTGTTGAGGTTATTGAAAATTCTGTTCGGCTCAAGCTCATGTCATGCCGTTGGAGACATTCTCGGAGCGTCTCAGCTTTGGTGCAGAAATGGAGGTTATCGGCTCGGTTGATTAGCTAGTTTTCTTTATGGAGGGCTCATTTTGTTCATGCTCCTATAGATGGTTCTTTCCTATAGGTGTTTTAGCTTATTTTATGCATTGATTATATGGCATGTCATATAATCTGGTAGTTCAAGGTTTCTTTGAGGTTAACACGGTATCTCTGCCGTGTTCCATTGTACTTAATGTTTTGGGTGATAAATATATTTTACCGGGGAATAAATTTTCCCTTTTACCCAAAAAAGGATTGTTCATCAAACCTTCCGACGCTAAATGCACAATTTCTTGATGCTCTAGCCAATTCTTTCCGATGATAACTACCGAGCAATTTCAACTACATCACCACCAACAACAAGCTTTTTTCGCATGGCAACAATCACAAGTTATCAGCCGTGATTTTCAAAATCTCTAACAAAATCCACCATCATTCATCGATGCTTGAGAAGCCAATCTTTACAATCACTCACACAACAAGTTGAATCGACAAAAAAAGATACCCGCAAAAAGAGGGTATAAAGAAAATGTAAAGATGTTGAAACTAAAGAGCCGTAACAATCGGCACGATGGATAGCCAAAAGTTGGGTAGTCGTTTCCGAGGATCCGAGGCTAGAAGGACACAAAGTTTGGAAATGTTTTGGTATAGGGTATTTCAACAACGTACGAAGGATATGATGACTAACAAATGACATATGTTGAAAACCAATTGCCAAAAGTTTGGGAAAAAGCAAATATTTGGGAAAAAGCAGCGAAAAAGATGTAATGTGATTAAGTGGACTCATAATATTTATACTTTGACTAGCATTAAGGGACCGCATTATTTTTGGAAAAGAAAACAAATCATAGGGGATTAAGCCAAAACTCTCTCCCCTAGGGGCGATTTCCGGCGCCGCCACCTCATCCGGCCATTTTTTTCTTATGGAGCCGCCTCTCTACTCTTAATCCTACATTTGTGTATCAATTGTCTGATTCATATGGTTGTATAGGGTATCCTTTCGAGGACTCCTTTTCTGCCTAAAGTCAGATCATTGTTCACAAAGGTTTGGAGCATGAGTATGCAATCGGCTCTATACAGATCTGGCTTTTATGGTGGTGGCGTCGGGTTACTGTGTATTTTAAAAATCGCCTCTTATCATGAATGAAACCCTAACCCTAAATTTTTAGGGATCAGTTCTCGATGGTTGATTATTGATCCACGTGTTATTTATCTATTTTATGGCGGATCAGGGGTTGTATTCTGATAGTTCAGGGCGTTGTGGATGGTGGCGGCTCGTTGATATTGCTAAACCCTTTTAGGGTTTTATGGTGCTGCGTGATGGGTGTTTGTACGAGTAGGTGACAGCGACGCTGGGTAAACTCCTTTTAGGGTTTCTAGTTTATTGATTGTATCTTTAGGGCTCGTTGGTCATGGATGGAAATCATGTGCGTATTGTTGTCATAGTTACCACTGGAATGATATTGGTTATGAATTGGGTAACAGGGTCCTATACGCTGAGGATGGTAACGAGCTTTAACTCGTTTTTGATCCATGGTAAAGTCTTTTGTAAGGTTTTGCTGCATGACGACTTGAATCTTTGGTAAGATTCCTATGATTTCCTAGATTTGGTTCGTTTTGCACGGTCGTACTGTTAGGGTTCTTGTCCACTGGTTGCTTGGTCATGGGTATGTTGATTTGGGGAGATTGGTTGTACATGTGTTGGTCACATGTTGGTAGCGTGTCATGTCACGCGATGTGATATTGACTCATGGTGCTGAATTTATGGGCACGTTTGTAGTGGTCGAGTACGTCTCTTCAGGAAACTCTTATATTGAAGACGGAAAGATCACTTTTTGGATTTATAAGTTGATAACGACGGTATTGTATTTCATTTTATCATGTATGGTTTTCAACTTATTTGATTAGCATAAGAGTGGCATGTCACTCTTATGAAGGGTTGTTTTGGTTAGTGCACATTGTGTATATGTGCTGGTTGTAGCCCATGTAACGGGCCGTGATGTTAGGACTTCACCTACATCCGATTGTACTTCAACGTTTTTTGGCGTAATATATTTTACCGGGGTTTTTCCCCTTTACCCAAAAAAAAGGGACCGCATTTAGTCAATAAGATGTTTTTGATTTTTTAATAGCATATGCTAAATGGGACGCCCCAATCCGATTGACTTATCCAGAGACATGCCCGAGAGAATCTATTCAGTCCGGACGCAAGAACACGTCCATCTGATAAACCATGTCCGGCCAAAAAATCAAATCCAAAACAACGTGTGCGCAGGTGGAAGTAACAGTCATCCGTTCGGGAAATTAATGTAAAACGAGCTTTGTCTCAAACGGAAGCCACCTAAAAGGCTTTAGAGGCCGCCGTCGAAAAAGACCGTACCTTGATGCGTTTGGAGGAATTGAGATTTCTTTCTATTCCCACGAAGGATTTGGATGAAGATGACACTATTATATCACGATGCAAAAAAAGCGATAAGTCAAATATAGGTTGGGTGAAAACTAGTCGTCAGGGAGTAAGATTTTTTTTATATTTCGTATAGTTGTTTTTCCTTAATGTTTGTTCTTGTAATTTGTATTTTTAATTTATGAATGAAATGATTAGTTGTTTAAGAAATGAAATGTTTGTTTAAGGGTTTTGATGTTAGGCTACACACAACGCTCCTGGAATTTTTCGGTTGCCAGTCGGTCGCGACCGAGTCGATGCGTTGCGGGGATTCGGTCGCCGGATCCGGTCGTTGCTCAAACGACTCTACACACGCTCGATTTGAATTTTTTTTTGACGTTGGCTTAGGCTATCCGTTGGAGAAATTAAAAAAACTAATTTAATTTAAACTTTTTCTATAAATACCCTATCTCATTATCATTTTTCATACAAAATTAACACACAATCCTCCAAACTTTTTCTATGACGAAGAGGAAGTTACAAGTGAGTTAGAGGCTTTTACGCAAGCTTGTGAAGAGGCTTATGAAGCATCACTCCCCAAAAAACGGGCGTATATATAGAGAGATTATCAGGGTGCACATAATCGTCTAGTGGATTTATTTTACTGACGGGCCGTAATATGTTGCAGAGAAATTTCGTGAACGATTCCGAATGTATCGAGATTTATTCTTACAAATTGTTGACGATTTGAAAAAATAACTATTCTTATTTTCAAAACTCAACGGATGCTGTGAATCGAGAATGTCTTTCGCCCTTGCTGAAGTGCACATCCGCTATTCGTCAATTGGCGTACGGAGCCGTGCCTGATTCTCTAGACGAATATTTGCAAATGGGTGCGACAACAGCCCAAGAGTGTCTTCGACGGTTTTGTACCGGCATAATGCAATTATATGGTACAGAGTACTTGCGAAAGCCTACTTATACTGACATGGAGAAACTCTATGCTCGCCACGAGACAAAACACGGGTTTCCTGGGATGCTAGGAAGTATCGGTTGTACACATTGGCCGTGGGAGAATTGTCCCGTTTCTTACAAAGCTCAATTTAGTAGGCGTGATCAGGGGTCAACACCGTTCATTTTATTGGAGGCGGTTGCGTCTCAAGACTTATGGATTTGGCATGGATTCTTTGGTGTAGCTGGGATGAATAACGACGTGAATGTTTTACGTCAGTCCCCTATTTTCAATGATCTTAAATCGGGGAAAGCGCCTGAACTGGGATTCGTGGCTAACGACGTGCATTATCGTCGGGGATACTATCTTACTGATGGGATATACCAGCAATGGTCGGTTCTGTTGGGAATCTAAACTTATTAGATTCCCTGATCATTGATTTAAACATAATTAGGCTGATAGATAGTCCCTTGCCTGTGCCTAGGAGGCAGGCAAGTTTCGCAAGACTCACAGAGATCCAAGTCTCTGTGAGCAACCTCAGAGGAGTCCATGTCAGAGACATTGTCAGGGAAGTCGAAGATTACCTGAAGACATACTCCTTGGCTGTGATGGATAACAGCCAAGATGTATTAGGGACTCTGAGGGGTTGAGAGTTAACAGGGGTGGCAATACCCTGATAACTCTCAGCACACTTTGGACATGCCATTTGTGTGTTCGAGACTATGAAGAATAAGGAAACTGTTTTTGACAACTGTTCCTTAAAGCATAATGGAAGACTACCAAGAATAAAAGGACATCATGTGACTGATGTGGGAACTTGTAAAAGCTTGTGTAGTCGACATCAAGTACTGTTTAAGTCAAACTCGTAACACTATAAATAGGATGTGTATCCATGCATTAATGTTCAACACTTTGAGATATTAAGAACATTAGTGCGTATAACTTAGTGAATCAAACAGCTACGACTGTATTCATAAGTTAGGGTTTATTGTTGTTCAAAGTGTGCACAACACATTGTCATCAAACGGTGTTATCCATAACACTTGTAATTCTTTATTATACAATAATAAGATTACGTTTGAAAAGTAATACCTTGTGTTAATTAAGTTAAGATTAGGGTTTCTTGCATTGATTAGGGACTTTCAATTGGTATCAGAGCGGTGTTTGATATTAAAACCTTCAAGAAACATCGTTCTCAGTTTTATAATCAAGATCCACCATGCCGGAAACTTCTAGCCCACAATCACCTTCCACAAACCCATCTTCACCAAGACTTAACCCTCCAGCCAATGACGATGATCTACCCCAACTTCTTGACTCAAGAGGTGGATCACACGTAACCAGTGTACCAGTCTTTGATGAAGAAGACTTTGCCAGTTGGAAGAGTCAATTTCTTGTATACCTTGATGGACTTGAACCTTTTCTCTTAGAAATTTTAGAAAATGGTCCATATATTCCCATGGCGCTTACATCTACTGAAGAAAACCCTCTTCCCAAACCTGTCAAACAATGGACTTCAGCTGATAGGAAATTAGCAAACCAAGATAAACGTCTCAAAAGCATCATAATTTCCTGTCTTCCCAAGCATATCATGAAGTCTGTCATTCAGTGTCCCACAGCTAAACAAATGTGGACAGACCTCATTCTTGGCCATGAAGGACCCTCTGAAAAAAGAGAGACAAAGATTCAGGCACTCAGACTTCAGTTTAATGCCTTTAAGTCACTTGAAGGTGAAAAGGTTCAGCAAACCTATACTAGGCTGAAGATTCTTCTAAATGACCTGGCTATAAATGATGTCACTATTGGTCAAGCTGAGATCAATGCTACTTTTGTCAACAGCCTTCCAAGAAAGTGGCTGAGCATGAATCAGACTCAGAGAGCTAACAACTCAATCAAAAATGATACCCTTGCTCAGCTCTATGGTAAGTACAATTATGAAGAAGGGCTGATCGATACTATCTACAAATCAGAGACTGAATGATTTGTAGTCCAAGGAGCATCTTCCAAAGCTTTGATCTCTGCAACACATCCTCATGACAGCGATTCTGATATTGAAGAAGATACCCGTAGCAGCCAAGAGTTCTTGTCAGACCTCAATGCAGAATTCCATGAAAGAGCATTGCTAGCCAACCTAAGAAGATACTACAAAAGATCTGGAAGAGTAGGATCAGCTAGCAAACCAACTGACAGGTCAAAAGAAACATGTTTTGCCTGTAGAAAGCTTGGACATTATCAAAAAGATTGTCCTTCCACCAAGACATCCTCACCCTCTTATCCATCATCTTTATCCAAACCCTACAAGTTCAAACAACATAACAACTCATCTCAATCCAATTCTTCAGACACTGAGAAGAAAGATTACAAAAATAAGTACAAGGCACTTAAGGCTGAGTTAGAACAAATGAACTTGAAGATTGAAGTTATGTCCAAAAAGAAAGGTGGTGAGAAAAAGACAGAGAAAGGGTTGGTTGCTGAAACTTATGATTGGAATGATGAACCACTTACTTCATATGAAGAAGACACCACAAGAGTCAGGGCTTTTATGGCGATAGCTGAGGATGAACCAGCTGTTGGAAAAGGTGATGCTAGATCAGGACAATGGGTTGATATCACAATGAAAAAGGTACACAGGCTTTTATCTATGTCTGATAGTGATGAACGTAAGCATGTCCTTGATTACACCATTGTTGATTTGCACTTTGTTGAGGAACAAAGAAAGAACCTACTTGATAAGTTTCACTCTATTAAATCTGAAATGATAAATGCTAAGGCTGAATGTGAAACTCTCAGGCGGGTTAATTTAGAGAAAATATCCCTGCAAAATGAAGTAGCTAGATTAACCTTGAAAAACATAGCTCTAAATGATCAAGTCTCTGAATTGAACAAGATTATTGAAAAATGGTTGTGTGCTAGGTTTACTATTGATGAATTGCTTAGGGATGAAGTGCCTGCTGACTTAAACAGGGATATAACTGCTAAAAATAAAAAGCTGAGGATTCTCACCAAACCCAAAGACATTGTCTTTAAATCTACAGAGACTATTCATATGTCAGATACCTCTTTGGCTAATGACCCTGTCTCTGAAGATGTGGCTGAGCTACCACCTTTGCCCAAACTCTCTGGAGTTGAACCTAGCAGCTCTTCTAGATCTGCTAAGGACGAACTTAGGACAGATATTGAGAATCCTCCAGCCAAAGTTTTTCGTGTGCCTGCTAAACAAACTGGTAAACAAGTAGCTTTTAAGCCTGTCACTTCTAAAACTGTGAATAAGGTTGACCCCACCACTGAAGATCGCTTGTTGTCTCTTATGAAAGAAGTAGAACTCTTGAAACAACACATTAAGCCTTCCGCTGAATGCTCTACTTCTCATGAACCTAAGTCAGTCCTAGGTGAACCCAAAGGGGAAAGGTTAATCAAACCTTATTGCAATATATGTAAAAATTCTCACCATTCGACCTTAGATCATGACAGACACATGGCAGCTAAAAGAGCTCAGACACCCTCTAGGGACAGACCACAGAGTTCCAAAAGGCAACAGGGAAATTACAAATCTTATCCTCCCTGTAAATTCTGTGGGTTCACAGACCATCACTCAGACGAGTGTGGTGACTTCCCTGGGTGTGATATCTGTGGGAGTTACAATCATGAAACAATGAACTGTCCATCCCAACGCCAAAAGTTTTTCAGGAACACAAGAGTTGCTAACAAGCAATTCAGGGAACCCACTGGAAAGTGGGTTCACCATAGGAACTAATATGTTTCTATGTATCTGTGCAGAAATATCTCAAGGAATCGGTATGGTATCTAGATAGTGGCTGTTCTAGACACATGACAGGGATTCAACAATACCTGCACTGATACTCAAAGGAGCCAGGTCCCAAAGTGGTGTTTGGAGATAACTCTTCAGGTGACACAGAAGGATATGGCTCAGTGAACTGCAATGGGATCACTTTCACCAGGGTTGCATATGTGAATGGTCTTAAACACAATCTTATTAGCATCAGCCAATTATGTGATGCTGACTATAAGGTTTTGTTTACTAAGACTCAGGGAACCATATTCAACAAAAACAATGATGTTGTGCTGATTGCACCTAGAAGAAGAGATGTTTATGTCATCAACATGGCTGTGTGCTCTGAAGACAGTTCAAATTGTTTTCTTGCCAAAGCCTCTGAAAGTGTCAACTGGCTGTGGCACAAAAGACTGTCTCATCTCAACTTCAAGAACATCAATAAGATAGCCACTCAAAACTTGGTTGCTGGTCTACCTTCAGTAATGTTTTCCAAAGACAAAACGTGTTCTGCCTGTGTCAAAGGAAAACAGCACAGGTCTTCATTCAAGACTAGGCAATCATTCTCTATTGACAAGTGCTTACATCTCCTTCACATGGACTTGTTTGGGCCTGTCAAACCTCAAACCATTAATCACAACAAATACACCTTGGTCATAGTTGATGAATTTTCAAGATATACATGGGTGTTCTTCCTCAGAAGGAAAAGTGATGCTGCTGAAACCATCATGTCCTTCATCAGACAGGTTGAAAATATGAATGATGTTAGAGTCAAAGCTCTAAGAAGTGATAATGGTACAGAATTCAAGAATCATCAACTTGAATCATTTTGTGATGAAAAAGGGACTTCTCAGAACTTCTCTTCAGCTGGCACTCCTGAACAAAATGGTGTGGCTGAAAGAAGAAACAGGACTCTGATTGAAGCAGCAAGAACTATGTTAAATGGTGCAGCCTTACCAAAGCAATTTTGGGGAGAAGCTGTTCACACTGCCTGCTACACTCAAAACAGATCAATCATTGTCAAAAGACATGGCAAAACCTCCTATGAAGTTTTCAGAAAAAGATCTCCAGACGTCAGCTATTTTCATGTGTTTGGATGCCCTGTGTTTATTTATAACTACAGGGATAAACTTGGAAAGTTTGATGAAAAAGCTGATGATGGTTTCTTTTTGGGATACTCTCCAACAGCCAAAGCCTTCAGAGTATTCAACATCAGAAGACAAGAAGTAGAAGAAACATTCCATGTCAGATTCAATGAAGATGATGAAGTCATACAGAGAACAGGAACAGAGGGTGATGAAGTAGATTTTAATGAAAATATTTCTTTCCCAAGTGATGAGTTCACAGAACCCAAACCTACCAGTCATCATCACTCCAACACTCTCACTCCTTATGTCCCTGCTTTTGACCCTCTGTCTACTCACAACATAGAAGTTCCTACTTCTCAGGAACTTGATGAAGAAGAACCTCAAATCTCTGATGGTCCTTCTCATGATATTGATGACTCACCAATTCTTCAAATCTCTGAAGATTCTCCTGCTGATAATGTAATAGCTTCCCTTGATATGGCTGAAGAAGACTCTGACACTGAAGTAGTCTTTGAAGAAAGCCCTCCTAGTCAGCAGGATGAGACTCAAATTGTACCAGCTGTGCCCTCAAGTACCCCTGCTCTTGAATCCCCTGCTCCTCAAAATAAGTGGTCAAGAGATCAACACATTCTTCTTGTCAACATTATTGGGGAACCAAATGCAGGGGTCACAACCAGACAGCGAATCCAAGACTCAGAGTCAGCCTCAGCCAATGAATGTCTATTTGCTGAATTTCTTTCACAAATTGAACCTAAAAGAGTAGCTGAGGCTCTGGTAGAAGAAGGATGGGTAGCTGCTATGCAAGAAGAAATCAATCAGTTCAAAAGGAACAAAGTATGGACACTAGTGCCAGCTCCACCTGGAAAGAATATCACAGGCACTAGATGGATCTATAGAAATAAGATGGATGAAATTGGGAACATCATCAGGAACAAGGCAAGACTGGTAGCACAGGGGTTCTCTCAGACTGAAGGAATTGATTATGATGAAACTTTTGCACCTGTTGCTAGACTTGAGGCCATCAGAATCTTTCTTGCTTATGCTGCCTATATGAACATCACTGTGTATCAGATGGATGTAAAGAGTGCCTTCCTCAATGGTGATTTGGCTGAGGAAGTGTATGTTGCACAACTTGAAGGATTTGAGAACAGCGAGTTTCCCAACCATGTGTACAGACTTCACAAGGCAATGTATGGTCTGAAACAAGCTCCAAGAGCATGGTATGAAACTCTTTCAAATTTCTTATCTGAAAATAAATTTATCAGGGGTTCTATTGATAAAACACTCTTTACCTTCAAGGACAAGAGTGATTTCATCATTGTGCAGATTTATGTGGATGATATCATCTTTGGGTCAACAAATGTCAATCTTAGTAAACGTTTTGCTAAATTAATGACCAAGAAATATGAGATGAGTATGATGGGTGAATTAACTTACTTTTTGGGCTTTCAAATTAAACAATGTCCTAAGGGAATTTCTATTTGTCAAGAAAAGTATGTTAAGGATTTACTTAAAAAATATGACTTGGCTGATTGTGCATCAGTGAAATGCCCCATGCTTCCACCCAACAACTTGGGCCCTGATGAGTCAGGGGTCTCTGTTAATGAGACTTTATATAGAGGCATGATTGGGTCACTGATGTATCTAACAGCCAGTCGTCCAGATATCCAATTCTCCACATGTCTCTGTGCAAGGTACCAAGCTAACCCAAAAGAATCCATCTAGTGGCTGTCAAGAGAATTTTCAGGTATCTCAAAGGAACACCATCCCTAGGTCTATGGTATCCAAAGGAATCAGGCTTTGATCTCAAGGCCTATTCAGATTCAGATTATGCTGGATGCTGTATTGACAGGAAAAGCACTTCAGGCAGCTGTCAAATCCTAGGAGGAAAATTGGTTGGATGGAGTGCTAAGAAGCAAAACTCTGTGGCTATGTCTTCAGCTGAAGCAGAATATGTCGCTGCAGCCAGCTGTTGTGCTCAGGTGCTCTGGATGAAAAGTCAATTGGCTGACTATGAAATCTTGTATGACAAAGTACCAATCTTTTGTGACAACACCAGTGCCATTGCCATATCCAACAACCCTGTTCTTCACTCTCGCACCAAACACATTGATATCAGGTATCATTTTATCAGGGATCATATAATGAAGGGAGATATTGAGCTGCATTTTGTTCCCACAGAGCTGCAACTAGCTGATATATTTACAAAGCCTTTGGCTGAACCTTCGTTCAACAGGCTAGTTGCTGAGCTAGGGATGCTCAATATCTCAAAGCCTGTGGCTTGATATTAAATGTGTTCATTAAATGATTGATTCTATATTAAATGTTTTTCACATGAAACTAGGTAGTTACTTTCCAAGTAAATGCAAAAAACATTCTCAAATATTTAATCATTTATTTTTCGGATAACGAGGAGACAAACTTTTTGAAAGGTCAAGGGGACCCACTTGAGCAGTCATTTTCGCACCTTGCATTTAATACGGTTGAATAACTGTTCACTTAAGTTTGAATATATATTGTCTTCTTTCTCTTCTCACCCACCACCATTCTAAAAATCTACTTCTCTCTCTAAGTTCTTATCTCTCTCAACCATCCGCCATTTTCATTCACCTTCAACCTCAAATCCATGGCGTTTCCCGTTCCAAAAGCCTCCAATGTTAACTTCGAGATCAACGAGAGCATCCTCGCCTCCAACAACGCCATTGGATGGATTAAGGCACCAAACAACACATATTCAGATCTGGTAAATTTCATGCAGAATTGTGACCTAAATGAAGCCTTCACCAAATATCCATCCACTTTTTACCAAGAATACCTTAGGGAATTCTGGTATTCTGCTGAAGTAGTAGAAGACACCATTACATTTAGCCTTTCATGCAATGAACATCCCTTTGCCTTCTCCCTTAAAGATTTTTCTAGTGTGGCCGGACTAAAACATGGAGATGAATGCCTGAAGGCAGTTGACAAAAAGGCTGTCAAGGAAGCCCTGGCCACACTCAACCCTTGCCATGACGTTAACCCTGCCCTCACACCAGCTGAAGTCCTCGCCAAATCCCCTCTGAAGATTAAGTATTTCACTCCTATGTGGCGTGTCCTCTTCACCCACATTGTGAAGTCCCTGGGAGGAATGCAGGGATCACAGGATCAGATGTCGTTTAATCATCAGGCTATTGCGTATGGATTAATCTGGGGAGCTGATGTCGACGTTGGAAGCATCCTATTCTCAAACCTGGTAGAACAACTGAAGGGAAGGAATCAGGTCAGGGAAAAGAACATCTGTTATGTGCGCTTCCTGTCCCTGATCTTTGAAAGTTTGCTAGGAGAGAATTACCACAACAAGGCCTTGACTGCTCTTAAGCCCTATCGCATCACAGGCGCCATCTACAAGGAAATAGGAGCTGAGGATATCCCTGTCACCGCCCACATGCTGAACGTAGCCAACCAGGTACCAAACGCTGAGAATCCCTTGCTCCCTTCCTCTGTGAAGGTGAATACTTCTAGTGTCGCTGGCAAGTCTATGTCTTTGACCTCTGGGCAGCACACTACTAAGTCCAAGGCTTCATCTGGCCAACAGCTAAAGAAGAAGAAAATCCCCTCTTCTTCCCACTCCAAAGCTGTTATTAAGGCCAAGGAAAAGAAGACTGACACCGCCTCTGGTCCAGATACTCGTGTGGATTCAGAATCTTTGGCTGACAAACAACAGGAGTCTAGTGTCTCTAGGTCAGCAGAGACAACAGGAAACCAGCCAAACCAAGCTGATATCTCACAGGTAATCAGTGTACATTTTTAGAGGTTCACAAGCAACCACTCTCATTTGTCTGTAGGAGAGAGTGGTGAAGTTAGGGTAATCCTCGACCCATAGAAGTCTGTCTTTACACTTAGAATACTTTAAGACTTCTGTACACCCTGTCTTTGCACCAGGGAATGATTCATTTGTGTTTATAAAGCACCCCGATGACCCTGAACCCTCTAGACAGTATTCAGGCTAACAACAACCTGAATACACTAATGTCTCAACCTTGATCAGCTGTACTTCACACAGCCTCTTGGTTCCCTCCTTAAAAGAGTCCCAAAGGATTTATCCTTTCAGGGGGAGCTGAATCATCACCCTCAGCTTTCCTAGGGGCAGCGTAACAGGCGACCTACAACAACATATGTTTCACTCTTAAAAGAGTCCCAAAGGTTCTACCTTTTGGGGGGGCTGAATAATCACACTCAGCTTTCCTAGGGGCAGCGACTGGCGATCCATAAACAACATATGTTTCACAATCAAAAGAGTCCCAAAGGTTTTTTACCTTTTGGGGGGGCTGAATAATCACACTCAGCTTTCCTAGGGGCAGCGAATGGCGATCATTAACCACTTCATTCACACTTAAAAGAATCCCAAGGATTTATCCTTTGGAGTGGCTGAGTAATCACCCTCAGCCTCTCTGGGACAGCGAAATGGCGACCATTCTCCTTATATTTTTCCCTGTTACTAATTACAACAAACTTGCAGGCTGAAATTGCACAGCCAGTCGTAGAACCTCAGGTACAACAAGAAACGGAGGCTGATACAATGACTAAGGACAAACCAAATGATGAAGAGCCTGTGATAAACGATGATGAAGAAATGCTCTCATTAGCGGATTATGTCTCTGATATTGAGCAAATGCCTGAAGATGAATTCCCTGAGGGAATGTTTGATGAAGAGGATGAAGAAGATGAGGACGACCAGCTGTCTGCCTCTCCTCCTAAAGATATCGCTGTATCCACACCAGCTGATGACAAGACTTCTCCTCTCAAGGAAGCTGTTGACACTCCAAACTCTGCTACATCTGCAACAACAGTCTTCCAAAGACCAACATATGATCCAACAGCCGAATTCCTCATGTTTGATCATCCTGCCCAGACCAACTTTGACTTAATTCCAAGGGGGGATGATTTTTCTCAGCAAAGCCTCAATATCAAGAATCTTCAGCCCGTACATCATCAATCTGATATTGAGCGCTTATCAAGGAAGCTGGATGTGATCAAGTCAGAGATGCACAATTTTACTGTGACATTTCCAGGGATCATAAAGAAGGCTGTGACTGAGGCTGTTACTGAGCCAATTCAGGATGGGGCAAGAAAAGGTGTAGCCCAGGGACTTAGTCATCTCTCAACACGAATCAAGGATGCTATTGACTCAGCTGTCCCTGCTATGTTCCGTGAACATGAACTCACCCTACACAGGCAATTTAATGCTGTTCGCAACAGGCAATACAACCATGCTAACTTTATTGTCAGGCATGTTCAGGCAAATACTAATGCCAATGCCAACCTCTTGCTGAAGATTGCCAGGGCTTCAAGAAAAAGACAACGTGCCATGGCTGCCTCTGTGGAGCAGATTGCAAGACGTTTTCAGGCACGTTCATCCAAGCATCAGCGAAGTAAGGATGAACGTGAGGGGGAGAAGAATACTACACTCAGCCTTGCATCTGCTGAACAAGGCTCATCATCAGCTAATCCCTCAACTACACCTGTTCCTCTACAAGTCATCACACCAGTTATAGTACCTGATGATGAGGATGATACTCAGGGGGAGCAACAACCACAAGATGGAGCTGACTCATCTAAATCTCTGATCTTAGTTAACATCAGCAAGCCTGAGGATGATGATGAGCCAGCGACCAAGAAACTAAAATTCACTGTGAGCTCTCTTCCCAAAGCTATTCAAACTCAGGCTCAGACATCGTTCATCAATAGAGCTGATGTTTTGAAAAACATAAGTGTGGAGTCCTCTGTCTCGAAGAAAGGAAAGGAGATAGTTTTAGTTGATACTGACACCAAACTTAAGAAGATAGCTGCGATGCTAGAGACAGGAGGATCCACCACAGACCTTTCACAATTCTCAACCTTTACCCATTCCGATGAGATTCCTTTGACCCCTGAAGAAATTGAGCAACAGGCTGAAGAATTCAAAAGATTAAGTGAACTCAAGACAACCAAAGAATTAAATGAAGCGACTCTGAGGAAGATGACACCACCTGAAAGAGAAAAACAAAAACAAAGGTTGAGGGAAATGGAAATAAAACGCGCTAAGGCCTTAAAGAAAGTCAAAGCTGACTATGATGCCTGCGTGAACAACAGGTATGCTGCTGGCAAGATAACCAAGTTTAAATACACCATTCACAAATCCACAAACACCCCACAGATGATCTTATGGAGGGAAAACCAACAGACGAATATGGATGTGTTTGACAACTTCAGGTTAAAGACACTTGGGTTATCAGAATGGTTTGAACTCGAAGCCTTAGCTGCCAAAAAGTCTGGACAGGCAAATTTCCTTCTGCTTAAAACTCTTAAGGCTAAGTTTAACTGGATCAAGGAAACAGCAGCCAAACTCAAGATTGATCCCCCACCACAGCTTTTTGAACAAGAACCCCCAAAGACAGGCAACAAAAGAAGAAGAATTTCACAAATTGTTGATGAAACTTTTGTTACTGAAGATATTCGTGTGGATGGTATGCACAGGGATTTGATCCTTCCAAATGGTATTGTTGGCCCTGTTGATGGTCAGACATACTCAGAGCCTGAAAGAGGAATGGCATTTATGAACAAGGCGTGCCAGTATGCTTTTCAGATGGAAGATGAGCTGTGCTTGGCTTCAACTATTCAGCTTCTCTGTCACAAGAAGTGTCTCAAGATCAACACAGAGTATTCCAAGAAGTTTGCAAAGACTTTGCAGGATGAAATTGATAACAGATTAGACGTGGCCGAAGCTGAAGAAAGAATAAAAAATGATGACTATTGAAGATGGTCTCAGCCCTTTTTACCTTCATCTTTTATTTTACTTATGTAATGAACTTGTAATTTTCTTTAAGTCTTAATAAAATCATGAGGTATGTTTGTTTAGATCTGTTATGTGTAAGAAGAAGCTGTTAAACTCACTTACCTTAACTTAGTTAGATCTAGCATTATTTATGTTTAAATAGAGGGAGATTGTTGAGAATCTAAACTTATTAGATTCCCTGATCATTGATTTAAACATAATTAGGCTGATAGATAGTCCCTTGCCTGTGCCTAGGAGGCAGGCAAGTTTCGCAAGACTCACAGAGATCCAAGTCTCTGTGAGCAACCTCAGAGGAGTCCATGTCAGAGACATTGTCAGGGAAGTCGAAGATTACCTGAAGACATACTCCTTGGCTGTGATGGATAACAGCCAAGATGTATTAGGGACTCTGAGGGGTTGAGAGTTAACAGGGGTGGCAATACCCTGATAACTCTCAGCACACTTTGGACATGCCATTTGTGTGTTCGAGACTATGAAGAATAAGGAAACTGTTTTTGACAACTGTTCCTTAAAGCATAATGGAAGACTACCAAGAATAGAAGGACATCATGTGACTGATGTGGGAACTTGTAAAAGCTTGTGTAGTCGACATCAAGTACTGTTTAAGTCAAACTCGTAACACTATAAATAGGATGTGTATCCATGCATTAATGTTCAACACTTTGAGATATTAAGAACATTAGTGCGTATAACTTAGTGAATCAAACAGCTACGACTGTATTCATAAGTTAGGGTTTATTGTTGTTCAAAGTGTGCACAACACATTGTCATCAAACGGTGTTATCCATAACACTTGTAATTCTTTATTATACAATAATAAGATTACGTTTGAAAAGTAATACCTTGTGTTAATTAAGTTAAGATTAGGGTTTCTTGCATTGATTAGGGACTTTCAGGTTCTTATTAAGTTTATAAAAGATCCGCCGACGAATGATCACAAACGAATATTGTATAAAACGAAGCACGAAGCAGCACGAAAAGATGTTGAGCGAGCCTTCGGTGTATTGAAAACAAAATGGAGGATGATTGCTTTCCCGACCCGAGGATTATCAAAACGTTGACTATCGGACATGATGAATGAGAAAGGTTTTTTCTTTTTTCAATTTGTATCTAGTGAGGGTCTTAATGCGGTTCTGGAAGGTGGTCCGTGGATGGTTCGTAATTCACCAATTTTTCTTAAGAAATGGACTATGAAAACGAATCTTCTAAAGGAGGAACTAACTCGTATTCCGGTATGGGTTAAGTTTCATGATGTCCCGCTTCAGGTATTTGAAGAGGAATGTATTAGTTTAATTGCTTCGTTTCTTGGTAAGCTTATTATGATGGATAATTATACTGATAATATGTGCAAAGAGTCTTGGGGTCGTTGTAGTTTTGCTCGTTGTCTTATTGAGATGAATGCTGATTCGGAGTTTATAGATAACGTTACTATTGGTGTCCCTGATCTTGAAGGCTCTGGTTGTACTAAGGAGTTAATTCGAGTTGAATACGAATGGAAACCGCCTAGATGTCATACTTGTAATATTTTTGGTCATTCCGGTGATTCTTGTCCGAAAAATGTTAAACCTATAACGGTTGAAAAAGTGACAAATCATGTTGATAAAGATGGGTTCCAACAAGTGCAAAGCAAGAGGAATAAGTACAAAGGTAATTTAGGGAATCAAGTTCCGAGAGGTGTTCCATTGAGCAAGGGTTTCCAAGCAGGTAAGACGGTTGTTTTTCGGCCAAAAACTCACTTGGATACTACAAGTACGAGTGCTGATAACAGAAGTAAGTTGCATACTAAATCTGGTCAGTTGCAGCAGTTCAACAATCTTAATGGTCCGAACAAGGCTAAAGCTCAAATGAGCAGTGTTTCTACATCTAATAAATTTTCATCTTTGTCCATACCTGGTATTGACGAAGGGGTTCAAGTAAGCGAGGAAGATAATGAGGTGGAGGAGGAAGTCGAGGTCGTCTTTGATGAATCGGTGAATCTTCTCAATACTCATATTGGGGCAAGCACTCCTACTGGCTGATCCCATGTTGATTTTTTATTTTTTTCCTCGTAACTTTATGTTATCGTCTTGGTTTTTGTCTAGTTTATATTTTCCAGCATTCTAGACTAGTTAATGTTTATGGCCTGTCGTAAACATTTTGTTTAACAAGCTGCCTGTAGCTTGCGGTTAATGTGGTATTTCAGCCACATTCCTTGTACTTCAACGCTTTTTTTGGTTCTATTTACCGGGGTCATTGCTACCCTTTTACCAAAAAAAAGACTATCGGACATAATAGTACACGTGTATCATATTACACAATATGATAATTAAACAAAGGGGGCGGAGATATCACCCATTTATCATCAACTAGAAGAACACGCTGATAACGATCCGGTGAATACACATGAAGAAAGTCTACAAATTACTCAGCAAATAATCGACCCAAATCTACATCTCAACCTAAAATCCGATCTAGTGGAACACATTTGGAAGAATCGCAATTAATAAATTAGTTTTAATGTTTAATGTTTTTAAGTTTATTGTAATGCTTTTTTAAATTTGAATAATTATGTAATGTTTTTAAAAAATAAAATAAACGTAATGGTTTTTTATGAAATTTAATGTGTTTAAAAGAATAATTTTTTTTTTCAACTAGTCGCACTAGGTCGTCGGAGAGAGAAAACTAAAAAAATTAGGTGACGATCTAGTTAACGTTGTGGGTAACCTTAATTAAGAGATATTATTTGATGGGATAAGAGAGACTGGGTTGATGTTAGTGTTATGATAACGCAACGTTGACGTAACAAACACTTTTTCGCAATTCCAAATTATGACACACAGAACTTTAAGATAAATACAACATAACACTATATATTATATATACCCCTCGTAATCCGATAACCGTGCCTTGTCTTGTATCGAGTTCAAGGTTTTTGCCATCCTTACTAATGAGTACTCCGTATTATTTACTCCCGCAAGTATAAAGAAATGGAAGATATTCACAAACTACAACAAATCTGTATGTTTTTTTTTGCACCTTCCTAATCTAAAGTTATAGATATCTTTGTGTACCTTATACACCTTTAGTAACTCACCCATTTTTTTTCCGCGCCTTTCAAGAGTCGGAAATCGCCAAAACCATCGTTACATGTAGGGCTGTAAACGAACCGGACGAACGCGAATAGAAATATGTTCGTGTTCGTTTATTTAAATTTAGCAGAACAAATAATTGAACACGAACGTGTAATTCGGACCAAAATTTTTGTTCATGTCCGTTTATTTAAATTTGAACTTGTTCATGTTCGTTTATTAATAAGTTAAACGAACGTAAATGAACATTAATGTGTGTAAACGGTCATATACAAACGTAAACGGACATAAACGAACATGAAACCAAATTTGTTATTTTATATATACTTTAGATTATTGTTATACATATTTGAAATATTTAACATATGATTTATTAACTTATATTTAATATTGGAGATGTTAATTGAACGAAAACAATTGAACGTAAACGAATGAACTAATCGAATAAACATAATCGATCGTTCACGAATGTAAATAAACGAACGGAGCATTGTTCATGTTCGTTCATTTAACTAAATGAACGATAAATCTTGTTCGTGTTCGTTCATTTATTAAATAAACGAACATAAACGAATTTTTTGCCAAACGATCAACGAACTGTTCGTTGAACGTTCAATTCATTTACAACCCTAGTTACACGGAATTCACTAATTTATACGTACTTTGTAGCTACGTCCCCTATAAGATGTGGGTAATTGTGGAAGCCCATGGGCCACGTATCAACACTTAGGCCGGTAATGCTTACGTAGGGGTGTAATCAAGCCAAGCTATTATCAAGTAATTCGAGCTCGAGTTTGAGCTTGGTTCGATCAAGTCAAGCTTTTATCAAGCTCAAGCCCAAAAAATAGCTCGAAACTATATCAAGCTCAAGCTCAAGCTTTTGATACGAGTTCTTGTCAAGCTTTATCAAGCTCTATCAAAAATATTTTTTAAGATGAATTTATATAAGCAACTAATTGTTAATTTGAGTATTAACCTAATTTTAAGGGTTAATTTCATAGATAAATAATATATTTTAGAAGAAATTTTAACTTTTATTACAATTTATATTTTAGTTCTTTGTATTTTAAATGATTCTTTATTTTTGTAAATTTAATTATTGCATTTACTTGGTATTTGGTGGAATACAATATGTGTCTAAATATTTTTTGTACTCTTTTTAATACTAAATGCAACGTGTCTAAATTGTGCTCGGATTCACATCATGCAATGGCCTTTGAGACCGTAATCGTATTGTAGTGCAAAACACATTTTGAAACCAAGATTGTACGATAATTTTGTTATTGATTTTATTAATGTTAAATAAATCAAATTTGTTTTAAGTAATAATTTTTGTTTTTTTATTTTATACATATGTTTATTTATGAGTTTTATTATAAAAAATTAAATTTATACAAATTCAATCTTTTCAAGCCAAACTCAAGCTTTTATCAAGTCTTATCAAGACAAGCTCAAGCTTGAATTGGTAAAGCTTGACAAGCTATCAAACCAAACTCACGCATACAATTTTAGTATCAAGCTAAATTCAAACCTTACTAAGCTTGAGCTCTGCTCAACTCGATTACACCCCTACTCACACGTCAACTATGTGCTGTTAAAACTTCAAAGTTTGAGAAGCTACACGCTACATCGACAATGCGTGTATCGATATTCGACGGCAACAGATTAGCAAGTCATTTTCTTATCACATTTTAGACCAGTGTTTAAAGGATTTTGAATATATACTTTTTACCGGTCTAAAATTTATGAGGATTTTATTTGGCGAGAATCATATTTTATCATAATTTTGGCGATGTGCCAATTTTATACTTGGCTAAGCGGATTCCTCACGAAGTTTACGCTGACAAAAAATCAAAATTTGAAACCGCTTAAAATGGGTCTATAACGTGCAAGCTCTTCACCACTCTTTGTCACCTTCCACCGCGCTTACGGCTCTATACCCCAACCCAACTTGCTCTGGCCCCGGGTCCTTCCTTTCTATTCCTTGGTAAGTGGACCATAGGAGCATGGGGGCGGAATAAATGCCTTATCTAAACCAAGGAACTTACGCTGAAGAGTTTTGATAAATGATCCTTGTCAAAGCCAAAGAACTTAAGCCGAAGAGTCCTGATAAATGATGACTGAGATGAGATTCTACACTTTTTAACCACGAAACACTCGGTTTCCATTTCTTTCGCTTAGCAAATCTCTAATTAGTCTTCTCAGGTGTCAGCACAGTCCAAGAAGTAGTATTTAGACCCCATCCCTCGCTCTGAGTGTTCACTATATGTGTATCGTATCGATCCCATATCATACGTATAATGTTTTTGCCGTAATTATCTTTGCTTATGGACATATAGAGGAGATGGCGGTGCATGACTGCATACATTGTTCATAGATAACACTCAATCCACGAATACAAAACATTCGTTTTGAGTATAAGTTTTCTCTGAACGACTGTTATATACTAAAAGGAAATTTGGATAATAGTTACTCTAAAGAATATACATTTGAGCCGTTAAAAAAACTCTAAAGTATATACATGGTTAACAAACTCATTTATAACATTACTTTATTAATCTGGCATAAAGATTAAGAAAACACCTTTATGAATCTTTCAAATGATTTGATTTTCAAGAACTCTGTGAAGTCTATTTATAATTATGTGAAATAGTCGTGGGAACATTAGCTTAAAAAGTTAATATCTATAATTTTGTGAAGTCTAAAATCGCTTGGATATATCATCACTTCATGATGCATTTTTATTTCATTGGAGCTTGTACAACTGTCTATGATTATAAACTAAAACATTAGGCGTAAGAAATGTCGTCGTTTTGATGTGGCCCAATCTCAACTCTTCACATGGGCTTATGAGGTTGGGATGGCCCATGTCTTTCTATATACTTTAGTAGGGCACAGATAACATATCTCAAAGAGTCTAGAATTTCCACCGCCTTTTTCATCTTCTATTATTGCCAAATCAGCATCTATTAGTAATGCCAACACCTGCTGTTTTCATCTAGGTATGTCTTCAAAATTAAAATCTTTTAATATATATGTATACATGTCCTTTTTAGCTATCTTCAAATGATGTTAATGTTACCTACACAATACATGTGCTTTGCGTTAGAGCATGTACCCGTGTTTAATATGCTAATTTTACCTGTCAATGGTGCTAATCTTTTATTATAAACCCCCCATAACTATAGTTGTCACATATAGATGCTTTAGTTAAAAATTGCTATAAACCATACTCGTCATATACCACACTTGTGAAACACATGTGCTTTACATTAGAGTATCTTTAGTGACTATGAAAACTAAAGGAAAATCAGTGAAAAGGAAGCTATTGAACGAATGTGATAATAATTTTGTTGTAGTTAGTAGCTCAAAAAAATAAAGTTAAACAATACGGAACCAAACGAAGGAAACTCAGTTATATTTATAAATGATATTTACGGATGACATACACACACGTAAGTACACATTTGACTAAATACCTTAACTCATACACATGTATACATGTTCCAATTTGAGTTTTTCCACCAATACCGTCAATCCCAATGTTACGAATACGTGCTTCCTATGTGTTGACGACATTGGATTTTGTTCCCAGTAATGTTGAAGAAGACGTATACACATGTAAGTATACATTTGAATAAATCCTTTAACTCATACACATGCCTATAGGTTTTAGTTTTGACTTGTTTCTCTATATTGCAGCAGCAACTGCCAATGTTAATTTTATGGATCGACCTATCGATGTGCTGTCAATACCAGAGTTACCAAAAGCATGCTTAATAAAAAAACTCCGCCTCAACAAACAATTGGTCCGTTATATAGAAATATGTCGTTCAAAATGTAATATCCGAGCCAAGTGATAACACATATATGTATCTTTGGTAATTATATAATGGAAGACCAACACGTAAAAAACAGAGCAGTATTTTCGAAATGTTGATACGGATGTATTACTTTCAAATGTTTAAAACCTTTTGAATATTTCTAATTCCTACAAAATGTTGCTGCAGATTTTACTGATCACCTAACGAGAAGTACAATTTATGATAATGCAAGAGACGGTTGTTTGATGCGTATATGTAAGTATGGTATCCCGGTTTCATGGTTTCTCATTGCGTCGGAAGATTCAAACACAATTGTTTCATTTTATTTAAATGTTTTTGAATAACTGTTGTAGATATTGGCGAAACAACAAACGGAAGACTACTAACCTATCTAACAATATCAAACGAACACGCCAAATTTCCCACAGTAAGTATAATCCTTGTTATCTACCTTGAGACCAGCTCGAAACGCTGATTTCCGGCACATATTTTGAAATTATGCAGGACCACTGTTAAAGTATATGCATTTAGGGATATGCAATTGGGTTTGCCCACACTGCGAGACATTGTTTTGGGAAGAAGAAAAGCTAACAAGTTGCTCCAGAAACTCAGGACCCCAATACCATAAATGTTGCTCAGGTGGACGAGTTGTTTTGAGGTCACCTCAAGCATATCCATAAAACATCAAACAATTATACAAAGACATGCATTCCATGTAGAATCTACGAGCGTATTAAGATATGTTTTAGCATGACGTGTTTAGGGGCTAACCTCGATACCTCTACTAATGATGACATAGAGCCATATGTCTTTAAGGTTTCAAGACAAATGTATCACTCGATTAGATCACTATGTCCAGACGAAGGTAACTAGCCAAGGTTTCTATAGATGTACATATATGATACGGACAATGAAGTCACCAACCGAATGAACAACTTTGGCGGAATAGGCGAAGGTGGTCTGAAGAAAACCACACGACCTTGAAGATGTTATAACAATCACGACACCTAAGAACAAAGTTGATTTATAAACACCGAAGCTAGCCATTAACTTAAGTGTGCCACAACAGTGGCAAACACGTCATGTTTTTATAAAATCTACTACAGTAGGTAGTTACTATATGTATAAACAACGTTTGCCCACTTTTAGGATCTAACATTGCAAAAAGTACCTTGCGTATACACAGATACCCTCAGCAGGCTTCGATAGTGCAGAGCCTCTACAAATTCAACCTCTTTGCAAGTTACAACATTCGACGTTCATGTAGCATCTTTTTACACCACTTTTCTACAATATACAAAAAACATTAGAATTCTTCCTCACATTAAAGAAACCAAATCCACATTCCCATCTTGCTGCTTCTAAGGAGTGTTTGGTATCGAGTTTTGAAAGTAGCAGATTCTTAATTGGTAGTGTTTGTTGTAGTGAGTTATTAAAATTGTGGGATTATTAAGAGGAAAACTAATAGTTTAAGAGCTGCTGTAACTTAACTATCATAGCTATGTATTATTCATGGGTATGAAACATGTTTTCTTTTAATCATTAAAGTTCCTTTAAAAGAAGTATCAAATACCATATCTCACATCAATTAGTAAACCGACAGAATTGCTTTGCTACAAAGGGTCTGCTTGGAAGTTGAAACAAATATAGCTCTAAACATTTGTGAGAACCCGTACTTTTCCCAACATTATTTTATTCTTTTTATTCGTGTTTTTGAATTATTAACGTATTTCGTTTTCTTGTATTTTATATGTAAATCCTGAGATTATATTAATTTTCAATAAATTATACTTTTCAAGTATTTTCGGATCATCGATAAATACTTTATCGGGAATTATAAAATTTTTATTTTATTTTTCCATATTTAATTTAAATCAAAGTTTTTGATTTAAAATCACCCGCGTGCGTTTTACAACGAGTTTATTCAAAATCAATGTACAACGAGAATTCCTAGTGATCGCGATACCGACGGATGCCCAAAATATTACGTTTATTTATCGATTGTTTCGATAACTAATATTTTCGACTATTTCGTTTTAATTACGTATTAAGTCGTGTCGGGAAATCATATAATCATTTTATGATGCATTGTAAACTTTTGAAAAGTATTTTTACGAAACCCGAGCCCCGTAAATATTTTCAATATTTACCAATAGCCATTTTCTACCCTTTAAAACTATTAGTTGTTTTTAAGTTCACAAGTTTCAAACTTGGCAACATTGGTCCCTCCACTTAAACCACCATATAAATAGTCTTTTTTTTCCACTTCACACACACATACACCATTTTATAAAACAAAAACCACTCTCCTCCCCTCCCCCTTTGTTTTTCCGCCACTCCACCACCACAAAACACCCTCAATCACCAACTTTTAATATGAATCTCTTAATTCTAAATTAAGACCACATCTTAAAATCTTCTTGCCATTCTTTTGATACCAAAATCATGAACATGCATCAAAATTTGAAGATTTTATGATTTCATGGTGGATTGGTGTTTAAATCATCTTGCATGTATTATTTTTGGTAAGATCATCATGTTTTGATCCTAAAAAGGTTGATTTTTGATCTTTGATTTTGTTAAATTTTACATGCATGTGTTTAGGAGTGTGTTTGGTTGTTAGGAATGATAGTATAGTGATCCTAGGGGTATGGAAATGATTGGTTTTGATTGAAAAATGGATTTGACTTGTTTTCTAAAAGGCTATTTTGGGACAGCAGGTATTAAACAGATTTTTCGTGGGTTTAAGGTCTGTGAAAGACTGAGATTATTTGAAATTGTTGTAGAATTTTCCGAGACGGTCGTTTTGGTATAAGATAGAGCTTCTAAGTCATTACGAGTCAAAAGTTATGCTAGTTTTAGTTTTCGTGTACCGGGAGACACAAGTCGGCACAATCCGAAATTATGGCTGATTTTGGGTCGACTCTCGGGACTTTAGGCTTGGTTAGATAGTTGATACTACTGATTTTCACAGTTTACAAACTGAGTTTGATGATTCTAGTAGTGGTTTCAAAAGACCGATTGTCGAGTTAGTACTTTTAAAGTGGTCCAAATGGTTTTACAAAACAAGTGCACAAATCTGTCCTAAATTTGGAGTCGAGTAAAGTGTCGAGCTGATGGGTTTTAAAGTGTGAACTTTGGCTCAAATTTTGGTGAGGTCTTATACAGGTTATAAGTGACCTTGACACCAATTCTCATCTAAAACGGACAAGTCTAGATAGGGTAGATCGGTGTGTACATTCGGGGTGTACTTGCTGATTTTATTTTGGACACGTAGTTCAATGTTTGTGTTACGTGAGTTTGAGTATTCATCATCGGACATGATGACTTATTCAAGTGCTTAGTCATTATGTAAATGACTTAGCTACTGGTCCAAGTAAGGGTAAAGGATAGTTTGACTTGCGTTGACTTGGCGTCGTATGACGAGTCATTTTCAAGTGTTCAAGTGTTTTAACGTGTAACGTTGGATAAATGTATTCATTTGATTCGTGTCAATGGTTTTGAAATGTGTATACTTTGAAAACATTTGAGTCATATTATATTTGGTACATATCGATATTCGAGTTCGAGTCTTAACGCGCGCCTTATTCTGATAGGTTGCGGTTTTCGTGTTTCCCCGGGCATCCATATCGTCGGTGATCGTCTACCACTACCGTTTCTACTCAGTTGCTGAGTATCGTGATTGACTTACCTCGTGGCTAAGGTGAGTTCATAGCCCCTTTTTACTTGTACAAGGTTTCTAAACACGGGGTGAGATTTTACATGGTGGAACACAACCATTTAAAAACTGTATGCTATCCAGAATTTGTATGCTATCCAGAACATGTATGATTTCAGGTTTTCAATATTATTATTGCTTTTTAGTCTAGCATTGAGTTTCCTCTCCCGATCATGAACCGTTAATTTCGAGTACTAAGCGCGAATGTTGTGGGTGGATCCATCGGGATTGACTGTCCCCGTCTCAAGTACCTTGACGCACTGATATTTGTTTATTACTTGAGTATTTAGGCTGAATACTCCCTAGAGGAACTTACATTGAGTTAAGCTTCGGTTCATGAACTGAACAACAATAATAATGATTTTGGACTATGGTTGACGTATATAACCATACTCCATACTACTTGTTTTACAAATGAATGCTGTGTTCCACACCTTTACTGCTAAACCAATGAATTTCACGCAAATTTATGTTGACGATTTTACATGTTTAATCTCAGGTATTATTAATTAGCTTTGCTTGGATGGGAGCCCGCAAGATATTATCGCTGCTTGGAGATTTCTGTGATGCTTTTAAAAGATTGGTTTTAATATAAACTGTTAGGAGTTTATTCTATCTTTTGGGCAACGTTATGTTATAAATCGAGACGAAATAATATAATTTTCCGCTTTTAAAACTCTGGGACCTATGTTTAAAAACTCTGACCTTTTATGATGTAATGTACATGTTTTTATTTCGTCAGCTTTGTATGAACTGTAATTCATTGTTTATTGTACTATGACGTGTTACCCCCTCGTTGCCTAGTTGTTCCATGTCAAATTTTGGGGGTCTCACAACATTTTGTTAAATTAAAAGGTTAGTCTATATATTATCAACATACTTTCTCAAATTACACTGTTTGACAATATATGTAATTATGCCCAGATGATTTTCCAACTAGATTTTTTTATTTCTTTTTAGTTCTATCTAGACAATTCTTTTATGTTTCTACATGTAGTTTATTACCTAAATTCCCTCGTCTTCAACCTCATCAATTTCATCTCACCCTTTTACAACCATGCTCTCATGTTATCAAAATTCACAAACACTTAAACAAAACCATTTATACTCTTTGAATTTAGTTCAAAACCCTCACCAGTTTCATATCAATTTTATAATAAAAATGTCAATAATAAATTAACCAACAACCCCCTACCGATGATCGAGAAAACGGGTCTGTTCCTGTCTTTCTAACCCCCAAACACCACCTAATATATCACGGTTTTGAATCTCCAACAAGATAAAAACATTTCTATACCTCAAGTTAAATCTGCTGCATCGATTAAGCTAAAGAGGACTAGCAGTTTGTTAGAAACCGGGTTTACAATAAGCATCTATAACTTTATTGTTTATTCATGTTGGAAATACGTTTTTACGTATTTAGAAGGATCGGTCACTCCGAAAATATATTAAGTTAAGTAGCTCATAGTCTAGCATTAAACAAATCCAAAGTCCGGTCCATGCATGTATGGCCGGTGACCCAGTTATAAGCCCAAGCCCATCTTATGGGCTTGGTATATAAACCCTCTCCTTTAATGGAGAGGGTGTGGTTCACATTTGGTTTACACATAGTAAAGTGTGTTTTTCACTACTTTCTCTCTCTAAGTGTGTGTGATATCACCATCTTTCTATATCTACTCTCTCTAGATTAAGCAAGATTTACGTATTCCTACAAATGATATCAAGAGCCATGGGATGATTGGTTAGTTCTTGTGTTTGTTTCCTTGATTTTCGTGAGTTTTTGAGCAAAATATCCAAGGTTCAATTTTTTTTCGTGTTTTTATTGTTCTAAGTGATCTTCATATATCCTATATAGTTGTGGTAGGGATTTGGGTACTTTGGATTGGTTAAAATCACAAATTTTCTAAGCAAAAATCTCATATTCGCAATATTTAAGGGTTTCTGTTATTGCGAAATTTGCATTTTCGCAATAACAAGGGTTTTCATTATTGCGAAGTTTGCTTAATATCCAGTATTGCGAAGATTGAAATTGTGATTATTGCGAAGATTGGAATTTGAGATATTGCGAAGTTTGGAATTTGTGGTTATTGCGAAGATTGGAATTTGAATTATTGCGAAGATTGAGTTCCATTATTGCGAAGATAACAGTTTTTCATATTGCGAAGAGTGACATTTTCAGTATTGCGAAGAGTTACTTTTTTAAGTATTGCGAAGACTGTCCTTTGAGATTATTGCGAAGGATATTGCGAAGAGTTACATCATATTGCGAAATCTTTAATAGGGCAATTATTGCGTAATCTTGCAAATATTCAAAGATTTTCAAAAAACGTGTCATGAGTTATTTGGTCTTGGAGAATTTTTGGTTTCTCGAGAACATTTAATTAGGGGATTTCATCAATTTCTCATCACAAATAAAGGAATCAAGTTCTTTCGACGACAACAAACACATTTACTTTCTCTCATTGTTCGATCAACGTTTGTAAATCTTTAAGTTATCGAAATGGAGTTTACTTCACTACCGATAAGTCCATCCTCTCAGGTACGGATAATCGTCCACCAATGTTGGTGAAGACTATGTATGAGGATTGGGCTTCCCGAATGGAACTTTATATGTTGAATAAAGAGAACGGACATCTCATTTGGGCATCGGTGCTCAATGGACCATTGGTATATGGTACTATGACGGAAGGTGCAGTTACTCATCCTCGCACAACGTGTGAAATAACTGGAGATGCTAAGATTCAAGATAAGTGTGATAAACAAGCTACAAATATCATTCTCCAAGCCCTTCCTCCAGATGTCTACAAACTTGTCAGTAAACATAAAGTTGCCAAAGAGTTATGGGATAGAAATCGTGTTTTAATGCAAGGCACCTCGTTAACTAAACAAGAACGAGAGTGTAAGCTATATGATACGTTTGATAAGTTTGCCTATGTCCCCGGGGAGACTCTCAATGATTACTATTTGAGATTCACTCTATTGATGAATGAGCTCAGCATCTATGGCCTGGCAATTCCTACGTTTCAATTAAACACCAAGTATTTGAATACTCTCCCTTCCGAATGGAGCAAGTACGTGACGACTGTTAAATTGGCTAAGGATTTGCATCAAACCAACGTGGATCAACTTCAAGATTTTCTTCAACAACATGAATGCCACGTAATCGAGGCTCGGTTGTCAACACCTCAAGTTCATGATCCGCTTGCCATGATTGATTCTCATCAAATGACTACTCCAAACTTGGCATATTCTTATCAACAACCATCATACTTGCAGCAACCACCACACACCTATCAGCAACCACATCAATCATTTTATCAACCATAAATAATGCCACAACAAGCATTTCAACAAAGTGTTCTTCAACAGCCTTATCCACAGCAACCAACACATCAGGGATCATCATCACAAGCTATCACTTCTCCAATGGGTTATACCTCTCAGCAAGGATATTTTCCAATTGAAGCACCACAAGCACAAGCCTTCTACTCCAATGAACTTTCACCAATTCAAGCACCGGTATTTACTCCAAATGATACGCTAACAGATGTTTTAAACCATCTCACTGCCTACTTGTCAAAACTTGTTGCTACTAGAGGTTTTCCACCAACGAACATCGGCTCCGCACTTTCTTTAAATCCTCGACAACAAGCCACTATTCAAGACGGTCAAGTGACGGTGAAATCCATGCAGGAAAGGCAAAATTCATATGGACCCACTACAAGGACCGTGAACACTCAAGCTGTGAATTCTCAAGCTAGTGGAAATGGAAGCCCTATCGGTCCTCAAAAGGTTGTGACTTGCTACAATTATCAAGGACAAGGTCATATGGCTAGGGAATGCACTCAGCCGAAAAGGAGAAGGGATGCAACGTGGTTTCGGGAGAAGATGTATTTGGTCGACGCTCAATATAAGGGAAAGATTTTGGATTCAGAGGAATTAGCATTTCTTGAAGACCCAGGGGCAGCAAATAATGAAGGCATTGCAGTCATCTTTACTTCTAATGCAACATATCAATCAGATGATCTTGATGCATATGATTCGGATTGTGATGACATTCACTCGGCCCAAGCTACTCTCGTTGCTAATCTCTCTCACTATGGTTCTGATGTCGTCAGTAAGGTACCAACCACAACTAATATTGTTCATGATAATCCACATCAAGTTGAGCATGAAAATGACAACCTCGAACAATATTCGGGAACTAGTAACTCAAATGATGTGTTATCCAATCCAACACATTTGAGTGAACCTCAACCAAATGCTATGACGGGTATGAAATCCTATGCTCAACATGCTTTGGTAATGGTGCCTAAACATATTATTGATAACATGAATGTGGCCATCTGACAAACCGTATATTTGAATGCCAATCTAACCACTGAGCTTGCGCTGTATAAGGAAAAGGTCAAAAGTTTTGAAATAGTACAACAAGCAGAGAAAATAACTTATTCTGAATTTGACCAATTTCGTCTTGAAAGGATAGAACACTTAAACGAAATAGAATCATTAAGAGCTAATATTTCTAATGAATTAAAAGAAAAAGAGTCGGTTGTAAATAATTTTCAAAAACTTAAAACGGACTTCAAAACTCTTGAGTCTAAAAATTTTGAATCAGAAATTAATGCTACCAAACTTCTTAAATTTAACGGAACAACAACTTTTAAAACGCACGCTTCCATGGAAAAGGTTCACCTCTTAACCAAGTCATTTAAAGAACTAGAACTTAAGCGTCTTCAAGATTTACCACCGAATCCCGGTTATGCAAAACAAGCTCAAGAATATATTCCTTGTCTTTATGATGTGACCCTAATTGCAAATCGAAAGAAGCACCTTATGTTCGTGATGATGAGGAGACAATGTCACTTGTAGAAGAAACTCGATCAAAAATACTTTTAAAATTCCCTAAGTTTGATTATGTAAAGCATAATAAAGAACAATTTGATTTTAAGACCCGCTTTAGACTACAAAAGGAATTAACTCAATTATCAGAATGTGTGCCTCAAAGTTTGTCAAACGAAAACCTTTCTAGTACGTCTCCTACACTTGTCAAAAAGGATTTAACAAAGTTAATTCGACCGGTAAGTAAGGTGTCTAATAGATTAAATACCGATTTTGACAAGGTCATTAAGGAACGTATGACGGATTTGGCCATAACGGAAGTGAATGGAATTTTTGAACACACAAGAGCTGCGTTTCGAGACGAAAATGTTCCCTTTGTAAACAATATTAAAGCGTGTTTTAGCAATATTGATCAAGATTTGGTTTTGGAATTAGATGAATTTAAACGTGTTTTCAATGAAATGGATGATACTTATGAAAACGGTTTAGTTGAAATAGAACGAATTTCACGCCAAAATGATCAGCTTTTGAAGCAAGTGATGTTGCATGATATTGTTTCTGTCTGTGTGAATAATAGTGTTGATAATGATTCTATTGTGCATAATGTTGAATCTGTGGATAACGTGGTAGATAGTACTTGTCACAAATCTGACGCTGAATTTTTAAAGCCTAAAGATACCTATAATTCGCTTTCAAAATGTTTTGGTGAGATTAAAAAACATTGTATTTCGCTTGAATGTAAACAACAATTTATTCAAGAGATTTTCAAAACGTCATTCGGAAGTGTTAATATAGAGGATCCAAATTTTCAAAAGAATTTAAGATTGAATTTATGATCAAAACAACGTCAGCCAAGTGACAAGGTTGCTAATTCATTGCCAATAGACATAGAGAAATCTAAGGAGATTAACTGTGTGAACGTACTTGAGGCCGCTGAGAATTTTAAACTTGATCTAGATAATCGAGTTTCCAAGATTTTTTCCAAAGTTGATAACTTAAAACAGAAAAATACACAACTCTTCGATTTAGTAAAGCCTGCATGTGCTAATACCACTGCACATAATCAATCACTGATTGAACGATTGAATCAAAAGTCGATGGAAATATCTGATTTGAGGGAATAAATTTGTGATAAAAATTTGGCTACGGCTGAGTTAAAGGAAACAATTCGTACCCTAAAAGGTAAGAATGTTGTGGATAACGCAGCCACCATCTCAACATCGTCCTCTAGTGCAATCTAAAGGAACCTCATCGCCGTCACACCATTTAACAAGGGACCTAGGACTAAACCATCTCAAAAATTGGTCACTAAAGATAAGGCAAAATCAAAACCAGCTGCTAATGTTCCCATGTTGCCTTCTACAGGAGTAAACACCACTACTAAGGCTCAAAGATCTAAGCTTAAAAGAAACACGAAGAATGATAGGATCTTGCCCCCATCTAGTAGTCAAGTGAAGAAGAAAGTAGAAGCCCACCCTAGGAATGTTATTTCTGTTTTGAATAAAAAGAATCATGTAGCTAAACCTAAAGGCTCTGCGGTTGGGCAGCGTTCTAAGCCTACTGTGAATTCTAATTTGAAATGTTAGAATTGCAATGAATGTATGTTTTCTAGTCGTCATGATTCTTGCCTTATTGACCATGTGAACGAGATGTATGCCCAAAAGTACAATTTAAATGGAAACCGACTGGGAAAGTGTTAACCCAAGTTGGCTGGATTTGGCGTCCCACTGGTAGAACTTTCACTATAGTAGGAAATACATGCCCTTTAACTAGGATCACTCCCACTAAAGCGAAGAAAGCGTGCCCTTTAACTAGGAGTACAAAGGCTACCAAAACACAAGCGTGTCCTTTAACTAGAAACACCAACACTACTGTAGGAACCAAGTGCCCTTTAAATAGGTCTACTCCCACTGTAGTGCCCGCTAATAATCCAAAACCTCATAAAGTTTGAACAATAAAACCTGTTATTGGTAAAACTCACATTAGAAAACGCCAGAAATCTAAGGATAACACAAATGTTAGCAATTCTGATAATATTATATCTGTATCTGCTAACACTCTGGAACCAATAGTTTTCAATGCATTGTCTACTGTTGTTGCTGAAAACAGGTTGTCCAAATTTTTCTATGGTATTTGGACTCTGGTTGCTCCAAGCATATAACTCGAGATGGCTCTCAGCTCAGAAATTTCGTCAGTAAGTTTCTTGGTACGGTTCGATTTGGAAATGATCATATTGCAAAGATAATGGGTTACGGTGAATATCATATTGGAAATGTTATAATTTCAAGAGTGTATTATGTGGGAGGTCTCGGTCACAATTTATTTTATGTGGGACAATTTTGTGATGCAAACCTAGAAGTTGCTTTTCGAGAGCATACCTGCTTCATTCGTAATTTGGAAGGGGCAGATTTGTTGAAAGGTACTCGAGGGAATAATTTGTATACTTTGTCCTTACAAGAAATGATAGCCGCTTCTCCCGTATGTCTTCTCTCCAAAGCATCAAAGACTAAGTCATGGTTATGGCATCGGCGGTTATCTCATCTTAACTTTGACGCTATTAATCATTTGGAGAAAAACGAACTTGTTCGTGGTCTTCCTAAACTTAAATTTCACAAGGATCATTTGTGTTTCACGTGTACAATGGGGAAGAGCACTAAGAAATCATACAAACCCAAGACTGAAGAAACCAACCAAGAGAAACTTTATTTGTTGCATATAGATCTTTGTGGGCCAATGCGTGTTGAAAGTCTTAGTGGTAAAAAGTACATCCTCGTCATTCTGGATGATTACTCTCGGTTTACATGGGTGAAATTTCTTGAAACAAAAGATGAGGCACCTAAATTCATCATCGGATTTCTCAAGATGATTCAAGTGCGTCTCAACACTACTGTCCGGCGCATTCGTACAGATAATGGAACCGAAATTGTGAATCAAACCTTGCGTAATTATTATGAAGAAGTTGGCATATCTCATGAAACATCCATTGTTCGCACTCCACAACAAAATGGTGTCGTTGAAAGGAGAAATCACACACTAATGGAAGCTGCTCGAACGATGTTAATTTACGCAAAGGCTCCATTGTTTTTATGGGCAGAAGCAGTATCTACACCAGTATACACCCAAAACCGATCACTAATTCGAAAACACCCTGGTAAAACACCTTATGAGCTTCTACATGGAAAAGTACCGGATTTATCATACCTTCATGTATTTGGTTCTCTTTGCTATCCAAATAATGATGGTGACAATTTGGGAAAACTTCAACCAAAGGCTGATATTGGTATTTTTATTGGTTATGCACACGCAAAGAAGGCATTCCGAATCTACAATCGTAATTCTCGCAAGATCCTCAAACTATGAATGCTGATTTTGATGAGCTGACGGCAATGGCTTCTCAGCAAAGCAGGTCTGAACCCACATTTCTTGAAATGGGACCTAGTTACATTAGCTCTGGTTTTGTCGCAAATAACCCTACTTCATCATCATTTACATCACCTTCTAGGAATGAATGGGATACGTTGTTTCAACCGTTCATTGATGAATTCTTTACTCCTCCAAGTATTGTTGCTCCAAAACCTAAAGTAATAGCTCCGGTTAACGAAGTTGTCGCTCCAGCAAATAAAGCATAATCAGATACGTCTACACCTACAATTGGTCAAGAGGCACCTTCAACGAGCAATTCTCAACCAACAAATGTATCAACTACTCATGTCATGCCTATTAATGATGAAGATGATGATGATGATCACGATTTAGAATTCGCTCAAATGCGTGAACTTCCATTCTTTAGTGTACCAATTCCCGACCCTAATCAAGCCGGTTCGTCCACCTCTGAGGAAGCTCCTACTACGGTCTACTCCAATCCACGGATTTGTGAACATGACAACAAGTGGACAAAGTATCATCCCATAGATTCTATCATTGGTGACCCTAATCGTCCGGTATCCACACGAAGTCAGTTACAAGAAAGTGCATTGTTTTGTCGTTTTGATGCTTTTCTTAGTGAAGTTGAACCTAAGACGTGGCAACAAGCTTTTACGCAATCACATTGGATTGAAGCTATGCAAGAAGAACTTAATGAATTTATAAGTCTTGATGTATGGGAACTCGTCCCATGCCCGGATCAAGTGAAGTTACTCACCTTGAAATGGGTCTATAAGGTGAAACTCGACGAGTTAGGTGGAATATTGAAGAACAAATCTCGACTAGTAGCTCGTGGATACAAGCAATTATTAGGCATCGACTTTATGGAATCCTTTGCACCGGTTGCCCGTTTGGAAGCTATTAGACTATTACTCGCTTATGCAGCTCATATGAATATGATCGTCTATCAAATAGATGTGAAGACGGCATTTCTCAATGGTGAAATCAAGGAAGAGGTGTATATTCAACAGCGGATGGTTTTGTGAATTCTAAATATCCTAATCACGTGTACAAGCTTAAGAAGGCTTTTTATGGATTGAAGCAAGCTCCACGCGCGTGGTATGACCTATTGTCACAATTCCTCCTTACGCAAGGCTTCGCTAAAGGCAAAGTGGATCCCACGTTGTTCATTCAGAAACGAGGTAAAGATATGATTATGGTACAAATATATGTTGATGATATTGTATATGCTGCCTCGACCCAAACCTTATCGGATGAGTTTGGGACACTCATGTATTCCAAGTTTATGATGTCAATGATGGGCACGATATCATTTTTCTTAGGTCTTCAGATATCTCAGTGCCCCAGAGGCATCTTTATCAATCAATCCAAGTATGCCCTTGAATCGCTAAAGAAATATAAGATGGACCCCGTGGACACTCCAATGGTGGAAAGAACTAAGCTAGATGTAGATCCAAATGGGATTGCTATTGATCCGACACTTTATCGTGGCATGATCGGTACCATTCTGTATATCACAGCTAGTCGACCTGATCTTCAATTTGCTATAAATATGTGTGCTCGGTATCAAGTTAGGCCTACTGAGTTACACTTAGCTACTGTTAAACGGATCTTTCGGTATATTAAAGGAACCGTTAATCAAGGACTTTCGTATTCGAAGGACTCTTCGATTGCACTAATGGCATATGCAGATGCAGACCACGTGGGATGTCAAGATACCAGGCGTAGCACGAGTGGAACTTTGCAACTACTAGGAGATCGACTAATTAGTTGGGCATCTAAAAGGCAGAAAAGCGCTGCAATTTCAAGTACGGAAGCAAAATACATAGCTATGTCCGGTTGCTGTGCTTAAATTCTCTGGATGAGATCGCAATTAACCGACTATGGTATAGGTTTCAACAAAATTCCGATGTACTGCGACAACAAAAGTGAAATTGACCTATGCTGTAACAACGTTCAATTATCCCGGTCGATGCATATTGACATTTGCTACCACTTTATCAAGGAGCAAGTGGAAAATGGAGTGATCGAGCTTTACTTTGTCTGATCTGAGTATCAATTGGCAGATATTTTCACGAAGGCTTTAGATCCCTCTCGAATTGAATTTTTGGCCGACAAGCTAGGATTGAGAACTTTCTCGCCTGAGACTCTAAAGGAATTGGTAGATGAAGCGAAAGAATAGTGGTGGTAAACTATTCTTCGTATCCTTGGTGATCATTTGTATATATTGTTTATATTTTTATCCACAAAAGCAAAATACAAAAATATAAAACCATATAAAAACCATAAAAATTCAAAAATTCAAAAAAATCTAAAAATATTTTTACTATCTTTTTATTTTTTTTAAAGGCACGTATTTTGGTACGATAATATTTACGGCCTTAGAAATGTCGATTAATATTGAGACGGCGCCATAAATAGAGTTCGTACAAAAGTTGTAAATATTTCATAAAACATGACTATATGGCTTGTAGTTATTTCAGACTGCAACCCGTTTCTCATATTAAAGTCAAGTATTTCTTATGAAAGCTTTGGCTCAACAACGGGAATTAATTTTCTCGGGTATGGTTTACTTTATAACCATGTAAGGGATTGTGTTTACATTTTAACACAATCTAACACGGATATATGTACGCATCCGTGCATTTATTTGTTAAAACAAGAGAAATCTTGTTTTTATGAAGTTATCATCTCTACAACCATAGAAATTTACAATTGGTATCTACATACTCGACGATGTGACTACTCCACCGACGACTACAACTCTTTCGATAGAACACGGGTCAACAATTGAGGGGGAGCAATTGTCAAGCATTCAGAATCTTCGATACTGAAAGTGCCAAGTTCACAAATTGGTGTCAAGACAATGATACTATCGTACATGTGGTGTCAAGAGATGACTTCAGACGTGACGAGGAGACCAACATTTACCGACAAGAACCATTTGATCTTATCATATGATGTTCTCATGAATCAGGTCCAACCTTGTCAATTCATTCTAATATGGTGAATATGTGATTATTTTACAAATCGGTATCATATCTCACAAATTAGTATCATGAAGACTTGCATTTTTCTTCCCAAAATTTCTTAAAATTTCATTAAATCAAT
The DNA here is from genome assembly GCA_025667525.1 of Glebionis coronaria. Classification (NCBI taxonomy): domain Eukaryota; kingdom Viridiplantae; phylum Streptophyta; class Magnoliopsida; order Asterales; family Asteraceae; genus Glebionis; species Glebionis coronaria. Next base: position 64,941 of record JANFOE010000782.1, on the reverse strand, counting down.
TGATATTAAAAACATCGATCGGGTTAATATTTTTAATATGGGGGAGAAAATGTGATTTAATATTGAGATCAATAATGGTTTACTTAATGTGCTGGCTCATCCCGACATGTGTGAAATGTTTTCGAATATCGTGGCATATGTTAAGGGGGGAGCAAAATGGATTTGCACATCAAAAATAGATTTTCATGGTGACATATACTTACCCTAAACCCATTTATTTCACGACGATGAAGATTGTGGTGACATAAGGATGGTAGGATAGGTTAAGTCCAATGATTCTTCCAAACCGGAGGAATCTTCCCAAAGACATTCCATAGCTAGAAATAGTAGTCCTTAGGAAAGATGGGGAAAGATTGTGAACGTAGCTGAATGCCGACCAAGTACTTAAGTTAGTACTGGAACAATCACAACAAGGTGCTAGTTATGACGTATTGGTAAGCATTGAAGGGGTTGAAGAATGAAAAAGAATTGTAAAGATAAATGGTGAAAAGAAAGCAACCCTCCTTACAACCTTAGGCAGAAACTGGGTCAAATCATATGTTATTAAAGATAGACATCATGGACCCAGTGATCACCACCCATCCCAGCTAACTCAGATATCTCTCAAAAGGTATTTGTTTTATTCACACGGAGACAACACATTATCTATCAATTTATTCACTCCGAATATACTGATATTGAAATGGTGGCACTCCTCTCCAGCCTCCGATCACTAAAAATCTAAAATGCACGATCGAGTCTAGAGCCATTTGAGATCATCAAATATCTCATTAGGACACACTTCCATATTTCCTTGCTTCTTCACACACTGTGAAAAGTAAGAAAGATATTAAGAGTCCTACGCAAAATCTTCAAGATCTTTCCTGAACATCCGAGTAATACGCAAGTATTTACAATGAAGATGGAAATCCTTCTTGAGCGAACATTAAAAAGCTCATGGTGGGTCACTTGTGCGATTCTTTATGAATCAAACGTGTGATAACTAGAAAGCAACAGTGGTTTAATTCTTAATTGAATTTAAACACGTTCCAGGCCTCTACGCAATATCTCAGTGATCTTGCCAGAACACTCAGAGTGACACCTTAGTGTTCATAGTGATGACTGGAAATCCTTCTAGTGTTAACGCCAAACAGCACTTGGTAGGTAACTTGCAAGATTCAATATGAATCAAGCTTGTGACAACTGGAAAGCAACGATGGTGCGATTCTTTAATGAATCAAACTTGTTCCAGGAATCGGAATTGACGACTTCAATCATGCGGATAATTTTATCCAAATGGTTCACTCTTTATGTTCGCAGTCAACTTTGGACGATCGAGTAAAGAGAACGGGTTTACCCGCGAAATCTTGTCAAGGAGATTTTTAATTAAATCTACCTTCCACAAGTACGATATCTAATATCGTCCAATGATCTTCATCGACCGGAGGTAAAATGCTACCGAATTAGAATGAAATGTTCAAATCCATTTCGTTCATGTCTACTTATGTTATTACATTTGAAGACGGTGGCGTTGCGGAATCCGAGAAGAAGTCGTCCCCGCATGATTATAATTTATACACTTCAACAAATTCAAGAAAGCCTAAAACTCAAGTCTTCTGCTGTATCACGCTCTGAAGCTTTCAAGAATTACAAAGGTATAAGTATGTGGGACATGAAGTCACGAAGAGACGGATATCACAAGTGATGATGCACAAGATCAAGGCAAGAGATAAATGTTCAAGATTGATATCAAAGATCACATCAACATATTCACCACAAAAGAAAAAGAAAAGAAATACGAAGACTATGAGCTCAAGACAAGCATAGTATTCTAGGTTTATTTTATTATTGTAACTCGGGTAACGCCCTTGTTTGGAGTGACCTCCATTAGGGGGAGATTGTTGGAAATACGTTTTTACGTATTTAGAAGGATCGGTCACTCCGAAAATATATTAAGTTAAGTAGCTCGTAGTCTAGCATTAAACAAAGCCAAAGTCCGGTCCATGCATGTATGGCCGGCGACCCAATTGTAAGCCTAATCCCATCTCATGTGCTTGGTATATAAACCCTCTCCTTTTATGGAGAGGGTGTGGTTTATATTTGGTTTACACATAGTAAAGTATGTTTTTCACTACTTTCTCTCTCTAAGTGTATGTGTGATATCACCATCTTTCTATCTCTACTCTCTCTCTAGATTGAGCAAGATTTACATATTCCTACAATTTAGATTGTGTGGTAGTGGAGCTAACGAGACGGTCACACGTGGCGGTGGCGGAGGCGAGATGGCAACCATGGATATAAAAAGTATGAAGTTTTGATAATGGCTAAAGTTTTTTTGTTGATAAGATTTGATAGAATATTGTTTGAGTTTGAAAGATCGGATTTGTGATTACTAGGTTTGTGATACAGTTCAAAAAAATGAGATGGGATCTCAATTTAAGAAAGAAGATCCTACATGTGTGTGAATGGAGATATACATGTCATCAATAAAATATAGTAAAATGTGAGGTGGAATTTCTGATTAAATTAAAAAATAGAAGAAAATGACGTGTCAGTCATCTTTCAATATTAACCGACACCTAACGGTCACATTACCTATATCATCATAAATTTGAAAGTTTGTATGGCTACACTGTTAATATTCAATGTTGATTACAGACTTAACCCTAAATTAAATATGTTGCTATACTGATAATATTCAATTTGAAAGTTTGTATGGTTATACTGATAATATTCAATATGAAAGATGTGTAAAATTTAGAACATATGTTGCTAATATACAGACTTAACTCTAAATTAAAAGCATAATGCTTCATAAGTCCTTGGCCAGGTATCAACCAATTTGCCCACTAGCCAATGTGAAATATATCTATCATTTTATTTGGATTTATTTAGTAAATATATGTGGTAGCATCAAACCTACCAACATTATATCGTATGCATTTTGTAGAACCCTATAAAACTATAAAGAAAAAAAAAGGTATTCTGTCGCAACACGCGGACTACTAACTGCTTGTTCTATCACATGTGCATAGTCTTCTCCACAAGGCTAAACGCTATGCTCACAAAACCAACCACCACAATGTTACCTTTCAACACAGTACCAAACTCACCACCCAACGACTGTTATGGTCACCATCAAACCTAAAATATAAAAATAATTCACTTTATAGTACAAACATATGCTACAATAGGGGTGAGCATGGTTCGGTTTGGTGCGGTTTTTGACTAAAACCGAACCGCAAACGCACTTGCGGTTTTTATAAAGAAAAGAAACCGCATCGAAGCAAAAACCACGGTTTCGGTTTTGCGGTTTTTTGCGGTTTTTATGGTTTTGCGGTTTTTATCTGCACAAAACAATTACTTGTGACTTACATAATAATTATGGCTTTTTGCGTTTTTTTGTTTAAAATGTTGATTTTTTTTGGTTATAACAATGCATAAATTGCATCTAACAAACGCTTTACTAATAACTCATATGAATATCAATGATAATATGCACTAGAAGTCTTATAACTCGCATAAAATAGTCAATGTGACATTTTTCAGTATAAAATAATTATTTTGTGGTGCGGTTCGGTTTTACGGGCGAAAACCTCAACCGAACCGTATTTGCGGTTTTTCCTTTTTCTTAAAACTAAACCGTCAGTTTTTGTCGTGGTGCGGTTTCTGCGGGTTCAGTTTTTGCGATTTTTTGCGCTTTTGCGGTCCGCGGTTCGGTTTCTGCTCACCCCATACTTCACACATACTCAAAAACCAAAAGAATAATATAGTAATAAAAAAGCTCCTTTTTCTTAGAACTAGGATTTGTGCCCGCGCTCCGCTGCGGCGAAGTGCGGGCATTTTTAGAAACATTATGTGTGTTCACTTTTGGTTGTTCGTTCTGCATATGTGATAAGACATTTAGCGCTTTCCCTCTTCAGCATTCCGGTTCCTCTTCTTCTCACATACCTGAGTCTGGTAACTCCCTATTGACGTCATCCGTGTATTCTTGCAACTTACAGCTTTGTCTCACAACACGTTTGCAAATAACAACACTTTCTTACAGTAACAACACTTTCTTGTGGAAATAAAACGTTTGGCTCACAACATAAGCTTCTAATACCTGCAAATAAAGTATAAGACTATAAATGGGCTTACATCGCATTTCACAAAAGTTGTGGTCATTCAAGCAAAGCAAAAAAAATAAAAAAAAATAGAAGAGCTTTATCATCAATACGACAACACCTTATGTACTCTCATCATGAAGGGACTGTCTTCGGAGAGAAAAGGCGCCAGCCGAGGTGTTATGGAAATAAGGTGAAGCCATGGCATATCAAGAACGATTGACCTTCAACTGCTATCAACAAACTCTTTGCTTTCTGACCATAAATATGTCTATCAGTAAAAAAAATTAAAGGATCGAGTTCATGTTACATGTGAAAGAGAAAAAAGTATTTGAGGCTGAAGACGATATTAAAAGCTCCAAGTGAGTAGGTTGTGCACATGGTCGAAATTGACGCGCCTAGCTAGGACCATTCGTAATTGATTGGAAGTACAACATGTTGAAAGGGTTTGATTCCAACATTAAATGTCTCAAATTTGCTTTACTGTAGTACTTGCATATGTTAAATCACTCTTGACATCTCTGGATTCGATTCATATATAATGTAAGTCACAGTAATAGATTTATATTCCGTTATTAATTGATGATATATAATTAAGTTCTTAACCTGTTTTTCTTGAAGTGATTATCATGCATGCAAAACTAAGCCTATGATACTTATTCTACATAGAGAAATCAAACTAACCTGTTACCAAGAAGCTTGTGCATCCTGTAAAACAAATCTTCTTTTTGCAGGGCTCAAATTAACGGTCTCCCATTTTTGACTACTCACCTCTGCAAATTCAATTGTTTCGTCAAACCAAAATCCGTCTTAAACAACTTACATCATAAACATTAGTCCATTACTTTTCCATGATCGATAAATAATCAAGTTTGTGAACATTATAGTGTAAATTTTAATCCAGAGATTAAGGTTGAACCAATAATCCTTAATTTGTTGCACAAATTTTTAACCATTTAGTTTTAGATAATCTGAAAGAAAAATCATACTTGAAACATCATATATATGTTAGTTTTGTGCCATATGTGTTGGCTTTCAAGCATACTCCAAGATAGAAATCACTAATATGTTTTCAGATTTCTTATATCGAAAGATAGATTGACTTTAAATATAAATAAATGAATATGACTATATATTATTTTGAAAACTTACCTTCAGACTAACCATTGCTGTTCATGGAGGATCTAGTGTTCTTCCTTGAACGTTTATCGATTATGCAGATGAAAAAATAGGTTGGGAATTAATTGGCGTGTGACTTTATTGAATTTAGAATGTCATTAAAAGTTTGCCATGAGTAACACATAATTCATGTGGTTGTTCAATACGAACTACGTTTATTAAAATTTTGCTATCCAATACCACGTATAAAAAGAACGTGAAAACGATCTACCTCCCCGTGGGGACGATTACCATTGACCCCTATCCTAAATCCCGATGTTAGAGAGCATCTCAGCACTACCTCCAGACCTGCCCGACTTCAAATGGGTTGGCTAACTTAAACGGGTCAAAACTTGCCCAAAGTACTTTTAGTAGAACAGATGTAAAACCCACATTAAAACACCATGAACAGTAAACATGAACAGTAAATACACGAAAATACGATAAAATTAAAACTTTCAGTTTATAATATATTTCACGTGTCACGATATTAAATAAAATGTACTTACGTATATATTATAAATGTGTTTACGATCATAATAACTGAATTTTAATAAGTTCTTTTTTCTCTCGACTCGATTCGAATTGAAATCGGATTTTAAAGTGCGACTCAATTGTTTTTGGTAGATAAAAGGAAATATGGTTATCTATTTCTACTTAAAAAGTAAATGCGAAAAACATTAAAGATAAACTAAAAACAAATGGCAAATAATAAAAAAAATAAACAAATTAAAACTTAATAAAAAGTAGAATTAAAAATAAAAACTAAACAAAATATTTTGGAATAAAACTTAACAAAAATGGCGGGAAATGGCGGGAAAGTAAAATCTTAAAACAATTCGGGAAACAAAAATTAAAAACAATTCGGAAAATGAAATTCTAAGTTAATTCGGAATAAAAATTTGAAAAACAGTTCGGAATAAAATCCTATGATAATTCGGAATAAAAATCTAAAACTAATTCGGAATAAAAATCTTATTATAATTCGGAATATAAAATCTTAAAGTAATTCGGGAAATAAAAACTGAAACTAATTCGGAATCCAGAAACAATTAACAATTCGGAATGCGACTTATGAAAATAATTCGGAATAAGCGAAAAAGAAATTAATTCGGAAAATCAAAGAAAAGTTAATACGGAATGTAAAATTTATACCTAATTCGGAATATAAAATTCTCAACCTAATTCGGAAAACGTATCCCGAGTAAGGATTCAGAATACAAAATAGTAATGTAATTTGGAAAAAGAAAAATGTTATAATTTGGAATATGTAAAAGAATTTTAATTCGGAATAAGTAATATTAATGTAATTCGGAATAATAAAATCTTACTTAGTTCGGAATAAAAGGTTTTAAGGGTATTTCAGAATAATGGGGTTTTAAACTTAGTTCGGGATAATAGAAAAAGTAAATAATTCGGAAAAAGAGGGTGTATGATAATTCAGATTATAAAGAAAATAAGACAAAACTAATTAAGTAAATAAGCAAAAATTAAGCTAAACTACTTTTTAAAATAAGCTAAACAAGACACGAATTAATACTCTAAAAAGCTCCAAATAAGCAAAATAAATAAAATCTATTTTAAAAACATTAAACTAGCAAATCCACTCAAATAAAAATAAGCTAAACACAAAATAAGCAATAAACACAATAAGCTATAAAAATCAACCACATAAAGTAATAAAAACAATAAATAAGCAAATCAATCAAATAACCAATAAGATCAAATAAGCTAACATGACGATTAACCAAATCAACACAATTAAAAACAAGAAAGGAAGAATGAGATTAATTGAAAAGCTTAATAAAAATATTAAGATTAAAGATTCAACAATTGAAAGATTAATGATAGATGAAAAGCTTAAAGAAAATTGAGAGAAAAGTAAAGATTACACCTACCCCTAATTACTTGAAAATTAAACTATTAACTACTCTAATGAATACAAATGAAAGATTTTAAGTCTATTTATAGGTGGAGGAGTATGTTGGTGTGGTGCTTCATTCTTTTCTTTTGTCTTCTCGTCTTTTTAATTAATTCGTCATTCTCGACTTTTGCATCGGGATTTGTCGATAAATAAAATGAACCCGTCTTCTAAATTCTTCTTTTATTAGATTTGGTTCTTCGACTTTGTTAAACTTTCGTCTTTGGACTAATTCTTCAATAAATCTTCATAATAGGCCTTTGAATTCTGTTCCTTTTGCACTTTTGATATTTTGACTTTTTCTTCGATAAAAGCCCGTGAAAGCCCGTGTTTTCTTCCTTTATCATCTTTTGGTCCTAAAACACAACAAAAACACAAACCACGCGTAATTCTGACTTTTACGACATTAAACACACGTTTTGGTCTCGTTTTTATTTGTATTAAGTGGTAAAAGGATAAGTGTTTTCACTCTTATTAAATCCCCTACACTTGACCATTGCAATGACCTCATGCAATGCATTAATTTCAAAGCAAGATTTACATTCTCCTCATAATTAACCCACCTTGGCCCTTATTACATACTAGACACTATGGAAACTAAAAAGATAGAAAATTTCGAAATTGTTTGATGGAAGAAACTTGTAAAGAAATAAAAGACTTAAATTAGGGCTTGGGTGTCATAAATATTTATCATCCTCTAGTTTCATGTTCCCCATACCAAGCTTAAAAACGAGATCATAGTTATTATAAGTTAGTAAAGCTAACACTTACTCATGTGGCTCAATTATTCACTTAGACCCCCTTATTCCTACGGTGTATCTCTTGTATTTTATTTTTGTATTGAATGATCACGAGGATGCATTGTTGACTTATTTCGATAGTTTATCAAGGCCGAAAATAAAGTAGGACGATTTAATCCATAGTTAGCTAAAGGACAAAATCTTTTAAAACGGCTTCTCGAAATCTCATAAAGTTCATATCTTGGCATAACTCGTTTCACGATTTGAGACCTTTCTCGGACCGATATTTGGCATTGACTTCATACTTCGAATCTTGAGAGACGTTCTTGAAATAATGGTCTTCTCTTCATAATTGTAATTTCTTCACTTGAAGTTTTTGAGAGATTCTTCAAACATAGACCACGACTTCTTTATTTTTCTTCAATCTTTATTTGGAATTTTGATATGCAACGATCCGCCTTCTTTTCGGACTTGGATCTATTTATCCTCATACATTGTTAGGGTCTTTTTGGATAGACTTCTCCATGATCTTTTTGGGAGTAATTGCTTCTCGTCGTGTGTCTCGATCCTTCATATTGATTTTTGAATAACGATTCTTCACATCATCTTGGATCTTTAGCAACAAAATGTATCCCTCATGCCTTGTTAGGGCCTTTTTGGACTCGCCAATCTTCGCATCCCGCTTCTATATGTTATGCCCTGGCTATGAATTCTAATTAATCCCGAGCAACTTTTAAATGATCTTGGGCTAGAAGCTAAGTAATTTTTTCAAATCGTACGACCTTATTTATTGCATTTATTTATTGACAAGCGATGGGAGAAAAAGCTTATAATTAACTCACATAAATTCATGAAAGAATACAAAACTTATAATTGACTCTATCATTTCTCGTTCTCCACAATTTAAAATCTCAAGGAATGAGACACGTGGATGCTTAGCCTACCAAACCAATTAAGATCCATATGGTTAAGGATACTAGCTAGAGTAAACTCAAATAAGTGAACTCGGATTGAGTCAAAATATTTACGACAGGCCTAATATATCAAAGACGTCTAAACTCGTTAAAACCATTTTATTTAATAATTTATTTTGACTTTATTCTAGAAATGAAATAAATACATAAAATGAAAGAAAGTAACGATAACAAAGGAAACTATCAAAAATTTGAAAAATGTCGAAAAATAAAAATTTTCCAGTTAAAATGAGGCCATATTAATGGAAAATCCCACTTAACTTCGATAGAAGTCTCCCCTACACTTAATATAAACATTGTCCTCAATGTTTAAGCATGTGGAAGTAAACTCCCCTACACTTAGGACATTGTGCACGTTATTTAAATCTTGCTAAGAAAGAGACAACTAAGGTGACTCCTCTTTCAACATTTATGGATATAAAAGATTGAATCACAAGAGTTTAGGATAGAACCGGGAAGACGGGTACACGGGATCACGGGTCGTCAAATATCATCAAAAGTGGATCTTTGAAAACTCCAATCCCTGCACATCATAAGAAACAACGAAACAACAAACCTACGTGGCCCCCTACACTTATTATGGAAAACGGTTAAAGAATGATAGATCATCGAGTTCCCTCCCGAGAAACGCTTGTTTTTGTTAACCGAGTCACGAGCCTGACTCGACCCCAAATACTATGGTTGAAAGTTCATAGAAAACCTTGATGAAAATCCGTCGGGGTCAAATACATGGTTCTCATCCAACAAGTAGCATAAGCCTAAGGTGAAGAGCACAAGCCAAAGTAGAGTAGGCGAGGTTCCCTTAAGCAAAAGTTGAGCACGGTGATATAAGGTATGGTAAGGTAAACGCGTAGCTTCGTATTTTCCAAAAGTCTTTCCTTTTATTTCATCAGATGGATACTGAGATGGCTAAAAAACTATGATAACCGGATCGAACACCTTTTACTTTAGGGGAAAATAAGAAAGACACTCAGTAGACCTTGAATAGGATTCACCCATATACCGTACAATCTGACCCGAAGAAGGTAGAAAGAGAGGTGTCAAAACATAAGTACTGCGAATGTTGGCGTCGTCCGGTTTCTTCTCCTTGGAAACGGGTTTCTTAAAGTCTGAAGGAGGGTAAAGGCCATAATCAAAATCCAAAGTATGAGAATCATGCTCATTAGGAAAGTAAGTATTGAGAAAGGTGACGAAATCTTCCTCAAAAGAGTAATCCTCTAAAGTAGAATCAAGCGTTGTTGGTGGAGGATCCTCATCAAATATAGGAGCAAAAACATCATTAGTTGAAGAATCACTCGAAAGAGTGTCAACATCATCAAAGTCATCATAAATCGGCATGTCTTCATACTCGAAAGTAGAATCATCATAATCATCATAGATTGGTATAGCATCCAAATCGGAAAGAGAATCATTAGAATCTTCCACATGTTCTTGAAAAAGTGGATTATCATAGAAAGTATCGAAAAGAGGATTGTTGTGTAGTACAAAATCATTGACGTCAAGCTTTGTGGTTTCCAAAGGAGTTTTATTTGGTAAAAGGGTAACAATGACCCCGGTAAATAGAACCAAAAAAAGCGTTGAAGTACAAGGAATGTGGCTGAAATACCACATTAACCGCAAGCTACATGCAGCTTGTTAAACAAAATGTTTATGACATGCCATAAACATTAACTAGTCTAGAATACTGGAAATACATAAACTAGACAAAAACCAAGACGATAACATAAAATTACGAGGAAAATAATAAAATATCAACATGGGATCAGCCAGTTAGAGTGCTTGCCCCTATATTAGAGTTGAGAAGATTTACCGATTCATCAAAGACGACCTCGACTCCCTCCTCCTCCTCCCCATTATCTTCCTCGCTTACTTGACCCCCTTCGTCAATACCAGGCATGGACAAAGATAAAAATTTATTAGATGTAGAAACACTGCTCATTTGAGCTTTACCCTTGTTCGGACCATTAGGATTGCTAGACTGCTGTGACTGACCAGATTTAGTATTCAACTTTCTACTATTATCACCACTCGTACTTGTAGTATCCAAGCGAGTTTTTGGACGAAAAACAACCGTCTTTCCTGTTTGGGAACCCTTACTCAATGGAACACCTCTCGGAACTTGATTCCCTAAATTACCTTTGTACTTCTTCCTCTTACTTTGCACTTGTTGGAATCCATCATTATCAACATGAGTTGTCACATTTTCAACCGTTGTAGGTTTAACATTTTTCGGACAAGAATCAAAGAAATGACCAAAAATATTACAAGTATGACATCTAGGCGGTTTCCATTCGTATTCAACACGAATTAATTCCTTAGTACAACCAGAGCCTTCAAGATCAGGGACACCAATAGTAACGTTATCTATAAACTCCGAATCATCATTCATCTCAATAAGACAACGAGCAAAACTACAACGACCCCAAGACTCTTTGCACATATTATCAGTATAATTATCCATCATAATAAGCTTACCAAGAAACGAAGCAATTAAACTAATACCTTCCTCTTCAAATACCTGTAGCGGGACATCATGAAACTTGACCCATACCGGAATACGAGTTAGTTCCTCCTTTAGAAGATTCGTTTTCATAGTCCATTTCTTAAGAAAAATTGGTGAATTACGAATTATCCACGGACCACCTTCCAGAACCGCATTAAGACCCTCACTAGACCCGAATTGAAAAAAGAAAAAACCTTTCTCATTCATCATGATACGCTTAAGACCATGTTTTGCCCAGTGATTCTTAGCAAAATACTCAACCACAGGAAATGCAATCCTTTTACCAAGAAAGTAACCATATAAAGTGTTGTGGTAACGAGTATTTACTTTTTCAACTACCTTCCTGGGAATAGAGATATTAACCCCTTCACAAACATTTTCAGAATTAAACAAAGAAAAGTTCCGCATGTAGTGATTGGAATAGATAATCTTATTCGCGGATGCGAAGTTGATGATAACCATGTCATGGATCAAATTTTGAATATACGCTAGAACCTTGTAAATGATCGAACAAATCTCTCATCTTGGGTAGTGGATATAGATTTTGATCACCAATTTACCTAGTTCACTGTAATTCAACAAATATAAGGAATGATAACACCATATCTCTTCATGATGACGAGCTCGGTAGAATAAAAGCTTTCTCTGACAACTCTCTCAGTTGTACGGTAACTCTCTTAATTCAGATGGTGCTGAAGTATAGTGCACATGTCACAGGTGCAGCACCGGGAATATAATCAATACAAAATTCAACTTGCCTTAATGGCGAAAGTCTAGGTAATTCATCAGCAAATACCTCAGAAAGTTTCAGATAACAGAAACATCTTTTAATACATTTACTTTAAGTTCTTTCTAGATTACAAGGTCTATGACTAGTTCATAACCATTCATGGTAAAATTTCAAGTCTAAATGCAGGATATGGTCATCCATCAAGAATCATTTAGATCACTTTTGATAATTAACATCTTATCTTTTAGGGGAATTCCACTCGAGTTCCCACCAATTTATACAATGACATTATGTTATAATCAATCAATCCATTCTACTGGCACTATCAACTTTCTAGTTTTATTACCGTTGATAAGATGTGAACTTCTCAAAATAGACTAATAATAACTCGTAATCCTTTCACAAAATCAAGGATATCTGTAGACATAACTAACATTAAAAGAGTAAGGTCAACGCGTGATTTACACGAGAGAATTTCAAATCAGATAAACACGAAAACACAAACGTATATGAATATATCCCATATTTTCATAATCTGAGTACGCATTCGAAAGCTGCTCGGATCGTTACCCAGGTCATTCAAATGAAATCTAATCAAAAGAAATGATAGGAATCGATACACCCAATCAGGTATTAATACTCGATAATTAGATACTTTTCCTAAGAATCTCATCACGAGAGAGAATTGGACAAGAAGGGGATATTAATTGTTAATGAAGAAAATTTACACAGATGAGTAAATTCGATTCAGAAAACTAAATGGTACGGGCACATATGTAGGTGTCTCTAACAATATGCCCCTATTTTGCACTTCTTGCAGATCTCGCAAAAATTCAATCTTTCACAATTACAAAGAAAATGTAATGTTTAGTAACAATTTCATGGTGACTACTAATCAGCCTTGCATGGTCCCTTCCAAATTGTATGTAGGCGCGCAACTATATACAATTTTAGGATTAACGATGCAGTACTCAGTTCGTCAAAACTTTGTCATCATGTTTAAAATAAAAATATTTTCATACTTAATTCTGGAATAAGAATCAAAATAAATTTACAGAGATATTCTTCGTTATGGAATCAATTAAGTTTTCCAAGGCGTTCATAAACAACTTTATTTCAATAAAGGTTACTTATAAATCTCAGTTTAAATAATCCATATGGTGATGAAAATTCAATTTTTCTCATGGGATACTGTTTTAACTTATAAAAACAATGAATGATCTGCAAAAGAGTGATGAAAAGTTGTTCACCAAGAACTAACTATGATATAATAGGAAAAGAGCTTAGCCAATTAATCATGAGGTTCACTAATGCGAACATTAGGATGACGCAATAAAAGATAGATAACATCGATACATGTAGGATTTAGCAATCAAAGGTAATCTTTTCATTAATCACAAACAAGTCAAAATCGTACCGTAACACATTACGTGTTGCCATGTCATACAATTCCAAAAACTCATCCTACCAACTGATGTCTCACTTAAGTTAGGGATTTTAAAAGATACCACAATGGATACTATCTACAAGAGTCATTAGGTGTTCCACATGTCCCGAAAGATCCATCGGTCCCAATTTCAGAAGAAGATTTCTTCGATTTATTTCTTGGACACCGGGCATCCTCGTCATTCGACAATGGTCTAGGAACAACCCTTAACATGAATCAACAATCATTTAAAACCTTATAATTCAATCACAGAACTTAACGACTTCCTCTTAACAATCTCATATTCCATACGAGTTAAATTTTACTTTATTCAAGTTTTAATCAACTTATATTTTTTTTTTGGTAAAAGGGTAGGAATGACCCCGGTAAATAGAACCAAAAAAAGCATTGAAGTACAAGGAATGTGGCTGAAATACCACATTAACCGCAAGCTACAGGCAGCTTGTTAAACAAAATGTTTATGACAGGCCATAAACATTAACTAGTCTAGAATACTGGAAATATATAAACTAGACAAAAACCAAGACGATAACATAAAGTTACGAGGAAAATAATAAAAAATCAACATGGGATCAGCCAGTTGGAGTGCTTGCCCCAATATGAGTATTGAGTAGATTCACCGATTCATCAAAGACGACCTCGACTCCCTCCTCCTCCTCATTATCTTCCTCGCTTACTTGAAACCCTTCGTCAATACCAGGCATGGACAAAGATGAAAATTTATTAGATGTAGAAGCACTGCTCATTTGAGCTTCACCCTTGTTCGGACCATTAGGATTGCTAGACTGCTGCAACTGACCAGATTTAGTATTCAACTTACTACTATTATCAGCACTCGTACTTGTAGTATCCAAGTGAGTTTTTGGACGAAAAACAACCGTCTTACCTGCTTGGAAACCCTTGCTCAATGGAACACCTCTCGGAACTTGATTCCCTAAATTACCTTTGTACTTCTTCCTCTTTCTTTGCACTTGTTGGAACCCATCATTATCAACATGAGTTGTCACTTTTTCAACCATTATAGGTTTAACATTTTTCGGACAAGAATCAACGGAATGACCAAAAATATTACAAGTATGACATCTAGGTGGTTTCCATTCGTATTCAACACGAATTAATTCCTTAGTACAACCAGAGCCTTCAAGATCAGGGACACCAATAGTAACGTTATCTATAAACTCCGAATCAGCATTCATCTCAATAAGACAACGAGCAAAACTACAACGACCCCAAGACTATTTGCACATATTATCAGTATAATTATCCATCATAATAAGCTTACCAAGAAACGAAGCAATTAAACTAATACCTTCCTCTTCAAATACCTGTAGCGGGACATCATGAAACTTAACCCATACCGGAATACGAGTTAGTTCCTCCTTTAGAAGATTCGTTTTCATAGTCCATTTCTTAAGAAAAATTGGTGAATTACGAACCATCCACGGACCACCTTCCAGAACCGCATTAAGACCCTCACTAGATCCAAATTGAAAAAAGAAAAAACCTTTCTCATTCATCATGATACGCTTAAGACCATGTTTTGCCCAGTCATTCTTAGCAAAATACTCAACCACAGGGAATACAATCCTTTTACCAAGAAAGTAACCATATAAAGTGTTATGGTAGCGAGCATTTACTTTTTCAACGACCTTCCTAGGAATAGAGATATTAACCCCTTCATAGACATTTTCAGAATTAAACGAAGAAGAGACTGCATTAATACCTCCATTAGTAGACGTAACCATATCAGCTTCAAATTTGCAAAGTAACTCCAGAATTTCTTTAGCACGATCATGTGAAATCAATTCCCACAAAGGATGTTTCTTCATTCTTAATTCATGCATAAATTCACCCGCGTCACCAACCGTGCGAATCGTTACACCAAATAATTTCAAAACCGCATGTAGATTACACGGTTGCAAACCATTAATGGTTGCAGCCTTAGCTGCAAGGTCTGTTTCCTTAGCCATTTGTGCAGAGTGCACACTCGAACCACCTGAACTGAGTGAAGAAGTGCTGCTAGTTAGATTCTTATGGCGTTCACACAAAACTTCATAATAACGCATAGTGGTCTCCTTAGGTAAAGTAGACCATTTAGGAAATTTGTTTGCCTTCACACCATTTGCAAACACTTCAATGTCACGCACAGTATTCAAAGGAATAGAAAACAAATTAGATATCTCCTCTAACGTTACTAAAACCTCAAGAGTAGACACCTTAACCACATCCATCCAACCTGTAAACAATGGCTTATCACTTTCATTACTCGAATCCACCATAGCTTCGACAAAACTACGACACAGAATCAAACGAACCACAAAATAATAAACCAATAACAGCCGTCCACTTAATATCAGCCAACCACGTAACCCTACAAATCAATAACAGCATTAACTGTTTTGCTAGGGTCAAAATTCAATGCCACTTGATATTTGAGACGATGAGAATCTTTAATTAATACCGAAACCCTAACTTAAGGTCAGCCGCCAAAAATTATTAACTAGAATTTCAGCCGACCACTCCAATTCAATAAACTAATAGAATATGTCAGGACCACAAGATGTCAGCCGACCAATTTATTAACTAGAAAGTCAGCCGACAATGTCAGCTGACCAATTTAAAGCCAATGGCAGCAAGGACGATTTAATGCAGGATAAAAACAAGGACGATTTAATGCAGCCGCCACAACTATGGAACAAGGACGATTTAAAGCAATAATTCTGAAAAATGATTAAATGCAATCCGCTCAAAATCGATACCCAAACACACCGAAACCTTAAAAAACACTTAATGCTATCACTGTTTAAACAAACAAAACGAACCGAACCAACTTGCCCAGGTAACACGTGATGATCTAACAAAGACAAGTAACCACCAAAGAGAGAAACAATACACTCGCACAAGACAATGACGGCAAAAAACGAAAAAATAAAACCTATTTAATTTAACCTAAAATCAATCAACCAAATAAAGACTTTGTTAACTCAAGAATAATCAGTAATTATTCGAGAAAACAGCATCATTATAAGGTATTCGGATTAAAGGAAAAAGAAAATTAGGTTATGAGAAGAAGGGATTTTTTGGCAGCCATTGATGTTTTAATCAACTTATACTCAATGCAAATATCCTACCTCATTCTCCTATACTTTCAACCTTATTCTTAGACCTTGAAAGGGCAATAAAAGTTCGATATGAACAACACTTAATTTCTAGTCCTATAGCTCCTTCATCAATAGTTATCAAATGAGTCACTAGTATGAAATGACTCACACATTCAATTAGACTTCTCGGAAAGGTACTAGTGGTATGAGGCTTTTGGGTAAAGGCTCCAATGACAGCCTCAAGTGCAACATTCACCCTTTCGATTTCAAATTTAAGAATTGGGTGACAACGAATCAGATGACACCTTTCCAAGTGGTAATGTTTTGTCAAACTCTACTTTATAAGGAAAGATCGTCATGACATCGATTTCAGATTTAATCTCGCCAATTCATCTTCAAGATCACAATCAACTATTATCAACATTTCTACGAATATCAACCATTTTGTTGGGATCATAAATATCCACAACTTGGTCCAGATATGGAATAGCTAGAATTCCTACAGAAATAGCTTCGATTAATTTGCTTGGGGAGTTAGGGTTTCTTGTGACAATCTACGTCGTATAAATACCTCGTATAAATATTAAAATAATCATCAAACAATCATGTAATCAAATTACATCATATATATATATATATAATCCAAGTTATATATATATATATATACATATATATATATATATATATATATACATATATATATATATATATATATACATATATATATATATATATACATATATATATATATATATATATATATATATATATATATATATATATATATATATATATATATATATATATATATATATATATATATATATATATATATAGAGTTGGGGTAAAATAAAATAAAACTTATAATAAAATAAATGAGGTGGAACCACAGGCTGCCATGTGTCCTCCTCTTTTTCCAAAAAAAAAGGTGTACGTTTGTAATTTTAGAAACTTCAGGGGCCGTTTTAAAAAAAAAATCTTAAACCTATATAATTTGGTTTTTTTTTCACACACACATCATTCCCTATTTTTGATCGACTGTATCATATCAACCGTAACCAACCACCGTCTTCTCCATCATTTTCTCCACCATCTTCTCCATCTTGAACCACCACCTTCCCCACCTTCTGACCACCGTACTTTCGCCACTGCACCACCAGCGCCATTGTTGACAAGCGTTCCCCAGTTGGTATGTGGTTAGATTTGACATAAAATTTTAGAAGTTTGATTCATATTACATCTTGTTTTTTTAATACATACATGTTCTTAGATCTATAACAAAATATAGAAAATGTGAAAGTTGCATACGAAGTGTTTGATAAAATGTCTAAACTAGAATTTATAACTATGAAGCACTTAATTCACAATGTGATGCAGTAAGATATACAGTAATGGAGTAGATCGTAACTGCAATGCGTTAGAAACATACATGTGACGCAGTAGGATATAAAGTAATGTAGTAGAACGTAACAGTAATGCAGTAAAAGCTATTTGTAGTGTTATTATAGTTTTTACTGAATCACAACTTTATTTCTACTACATTATATTTGTAGTATTTTTATAGTTTTCTACTGCATGTGATTTGGTAGAAGTTGAACCATGGTGCTCATTGATCTTTGTCGATATTCATATGCATGAGTTATGATATATTAGTATTTGCCTTTTGTCGATATTCATATGCTCATTGATCTTTGTCGATATTCATATGCAGTATGATATACACTAATGTTGTAGAATATACGGTAATGCAATAAAATAATGCAATAAAACACTAATGTTGTAGAATATACGGTAATGCAATAAAACATAACTATTGTAAAACACTAATGTTGTAGAATATACGGTAATGTTGTAGAATATACGGTAATGTTGTAGAATATACGGTAATGTTGTAGAATATACGGTACTGTTGTAAAACACTAATGTTGTAGAATATACAGTAATGTTGTAGAATATATAGTAATGCAGTTGGGTATAAAATAATGCAGTATGATATACACTAATGTTGTAGAATATACGGTAATGCAATAAAATAATGCAATAAAACACTAATGTTGTAGAGTATACGGTAATGCAATAAAACATAACTATTGTAAGACACTAATGTTGTAGAACGTAATGTTGTAGAATATACGGTAATGCAATAAAATAATGTTGTAGAATATACGGTAATGTTGTAGAATATACGGTAATGCAATGTTGTAGAGTATACGGTATATTCTAATGTTGTATAAAACACTAATGTTGTAAAGTATACGGTAATGTTGTAGAATATACGGTACTGCAATAAAATAATGCAGTATGATATACACTAATGTTGTAGAATATACGGTAACGCAATAAAATAATGCAATAAAACACTAATGTTGTAGAATATACGGTAATGCAATAAAACATAACTGTTGTAAAACACTAATGTTGTAGAATATACGGTAATGTTGTAGAATATACGGTACTGCAATAAAATAATGTAGTATGATATACACTAATGTTGTAGAATATACGGTAATGCAATAAAATAATGCAATAAAACACTAATGTTGTAGAATATACGGTAATGAAATAAAACATAACTGTTGTAAAACACTAATGTTGTAGAATATACGGTAATGTTGTAGAATATACGGTAATGTTGTAGAATATACGGTACTGTTGTAAAACACTAATGTTATAAAACACTAATGTTGTAGAATATACGGTAATGTTGTAGAATATATAGTAATGTAGTTGGGTATAAAATAATGCAGTATGATATACACTAATGTTGTAGAATATACGGTAATGCAATAAAACATAACTGCAATTCAGTAGAAACTATTTGTAATATACTTATAATTTTTTACCGCATTATAATGTTTTAGTTTGTAATTCACATTAATATTCTATAGATTCACTAATTTACATAACATTTATGTTATTTCTTATTGATCAAGTGAAGTTAATCGAATTTTGTTATTGTATGAAGTATTGAAATGAATTTAGATGGTTGTTACAGTATTTGGTAATATTGTGCTGATGTTTGGCACATATTAGGTTTAGATATAAATACTGTGATTTTCAGAGTTAAATGGTTGTTACTGATCTTAAAGTTAAGTAGCTTTTCATTATGATGGAGTAGGTATAAAAGCGTGATGCAGTAAGATTGTCTATTGTATTGTGATGGAGTAGAATATACATTTTGATGTAGTAAAGTTTACATTGTAATGCAGGAAAATAACACAGTGATGCAGTAAAGTAATAAAACGAGGAAGTGTAGTGGCTGTGTAGAAAAAGAGCCATAATTTAAAAGCATGCCCATTGAAGTGGCCACCATCAAAGAACAGCAAGCAACAAGAAGATCCGACAAGAGCGACAAGATCTGGACACATAATATGTACCCGTAAAGCTTACAAGCAATGTTTCATTATTCGTTTTATATTCAAAATAAGTAGTGTATAGATATCAAATTATTACTTACAAGCCATGTTTTCGGTTCTAAGATGTATAATATTTGTTACCAAACATGAATACAAAAGTATCTTATTGTATTTTAAATATACTCGGTATCCTTTTGTTTTATGAATAATAATTAATACTGTATATTATCTTATTTGTTTGGTGTATTATAACGCATTAAAATATACATTATATTTTGATACAATAGCATTCACATTATGATGCAGTAAAATAGTCATTGTGACATGGTAAAATAATAAAATGATGTACTAAAGTATTATTTTGATGGAGTAAAGTTATATTGCAATTCAATAGTATGGTAACAATCTGACGAAGTAAAACAATATTGTGATGCATTAGCTGTAGTCGCCAGATGCAATATTATTTTCATTGCAACATACTTGATAACTTAATGCATCTATGTTCATTCACATATCAACAGTAATCAAAAGTAGTAAATATTATACAAAATTTGTCATCATTAAAATTTCAATACATCGTATTTACGTTCCGTATTCCAAAGTATTACATCTAATATAATTTAAGTGTTGTCTATAAATGATCCACCATCCACGAGTATCTTCTAAGAATCTTTGTTACGCGTTCAATGCATCTGTGCACCATTTCACCCTTCAATTCGAGTGTATCAATTGGTATTTGAGGATGCAATCTACTGCTTGTAGCTTGGTAAATGCATATGCCTTTGTCGCTTGTGTTTTTTTGCTTGTTCTTTTCACATGTGTAATAACAGTTCAAGCATTTTCATGAAAATAGCAAAATATATTATGTGATGCAATAGAATTTAAACTAACATGTAGTAGAGTATAAGTATAATGTTGTAGAAATAAAGTTATAATGTAGCAAAAAACTACAAATACATTACAAATATTTTCTACTTCATTACAATTATATTCTACTAAATCACTGTTATTTATATCATAATTTAACACAGTTATTTTGTTAGTGCACTATATTCATTTACTAGTATAAAATAGCAGCAACAAATAACTTTAATGTAATAGAACATAAAATAACACTAATGTAGTAGAAATAAAGTTGCGATGTAGTAAATCATGCATATGAACACCACGAGTAACCTACTGCATTAAATGCATTAGAATTTAAACCTTAATGTAGTAGAAATAAAGTGTTAATGCATTAAATCATGCATATGACGAATGTACGTAACCTACTTCATTACAATGCATTAAAATTAAACTGTAATGTAGTAGAAATAAAGCTGCAATGTAGTAAATCATGCATATGAACAACACGAGTAACCTACTGCATTAAATGCATTAGAATTTAAACCTTAATGTAGTAGAAATAAAGTTTTAATGCATTAAATCATGCATATGAAGAATGTACGTAACCTACTTCATTACAATGCATTAAATTAAATTGTAATGTAGTAGAAATAAAGTTGCAATGTAGTAAATCATGCATATGAACAACACGAGTAACCTACTGCATTAAATGCATTAGAATTTAAACCTTAATGTAGTAGAAATAAAGTTTTAATGCATTAAATCATGCATATGAAGAATGTACGTAACCTACTTTATTACAATGCATTAAAATTAAACTGTAATGTAGTAGAAATAAAAATGCAAGTATCGTAATATATTACAGTGCATTAAAATTAAACAGTAATGTAGTAGAAAGAACAATGCAAGTGACCTACTACATTACAGTGCATTAAAATTTAACTGTAATGCAGTAGAATAAAAGTTGCTTATTATTATTAAAATTTTACCAAATCACATGCATAGTATTAGTTTTACTCCATCATAATATTAATTCTACTCAATCATAGTGTTAATCCTACTCCATCACAGTTATAATTTTACCAAATCACTTATATATTACATACAAATACTTAATTTTGACAAAACCTCAAAATACAACTTTATCCTACTCAAGCATATTCACATTAAAAATAATTCTACTCCATTACAGTTCTAATTTACCAAATCGCATGCATAGTATTAGTTTTACTCCATCATAATATTAGTTCTACTCAATCATAGTGTTTCCTACTCCATCACAGTTATGATTTTACCAAATCACTTCTATATCAAAGAGAACTTTATAATTCTCATTGAGACATTATATCAAACACATTTTATACATCAATCATAAACACACACTTACACAAAACCTTATATATGTTTGATATCCTATCGCATTCTAGAGCATCATAGATCATTTTTAACACATTCTAACACAAATCATTCAAAAATTAATCAAAAAATTAAAAAAAAAAATTACCAGAGTATGCGTTGTTTAATTTGTTTGATTCGAGAGGATTCAATAGGTTTGATTTGGTGGATTTGGTGGATTCGAGTGGATTCAGAGTGTACTGTGTGTTTTTAATCGTTTTTTAGTATGTGAAGTGTGTGTTTTTTGATCGGGCTAATTTGGACGTTTTAATTTTAATTATTTCTACAATTACCCTTAAAGTTTGAGAGTTTACAAAAAAGACACCATTTTTTTTTATCAAATTAGGTGATTTTGATCCAAGGGGTGAGATTTCACCTCATTTGTTTTATTATAAGATATGTTTTAGAATAACTCCACTCTCTCTCTCTCTCTCTCTCTCTCTCTCTATATATATATATATATATATATATATATATATATATATATATATATATATATATATATATATATATATATATATATATATATATATATATATATATATATATATATATATATATATTTATATTCAAATAACACTTCTCAGTCTGGCCTTGTCGGTAACAAGGGAATTCTTCAGCACCGTTATAGTCAAAAGATTTTTAAACATTTTATTCAAGATATTTATTTAAAAATATTTATGGTTAAACGATTTTGAAATGTTTTATTCAAAACCTTGGTTTTAAAAATCTTTCGTTCTCTATAACGAGAGCTCTGGTACCAAACTGTAACACCCCCAAATATTCATACTTTAGTTCAGCAGAAGAGTCGTTGGTATTACGGGATATCACATTATTCAAATCATATACAACGCTTAAAAAGCACGTCGTTTAATACTAAAGCATTTTCCATTCATAAATATCAAGTTACATAGGTCCCAAGTCATAGTATTTCATACAATTTTACAAAGCTTTTGAATGGAAATTTGTTATTTAAGTGCGGGCCATGAATTCTTGTCGTCTTCCCGAGAATTACCTTCAAGTACCTGAGATAAAACATGTTAAAAGAAAAGGTCAGCGAAAACGCCGAGTGAATTCATAGAGTTTAATGAAATCCATTAATATTTCATCGGTATATATTTATTACCGAAAATCATTTTGTACAAATCTTTCAAGTAGGCCATAAAATAGGCCAAAGACATTTTATACAAATCTTTGTCATAAATCATAATATAGGCTTTTGCCTTCAAAACCATTATACGAACCAATGTCGTAAAAACATCATACAATACGTTTTATAACGTTGTATAGAGTTAAATAAAAACCGTTATATGAATATGGTTATGTAAAACCAAAAAACGAACATAATATCAATAATAAGACCCCGTATTGCTAGTCAAGCAATATACTGTAATTCAATGCGTATAGCAGTATTTTCGTTATTGGATTATTATAAGCCGCATGACATTGCTACCTTACTATAACAAACAACGGGTAGCTAACCCGAAACTCATTTTCCCATCTAAAACAGCATGTCGTCACAATAATCACGCTTATATAAATCTTCTCATACATAAATTCGCTTACCAATCAATGTGGTACGACGGGGATCAACCGTCAAGGCGCGAACTAGGGTGATCTTCCCCAAATAGTACTACTATATGCATAAGCGTCTACCAAATCCCTGTAGTTCACAATTCATGCTAATGGTACTTTTAGTGACATAACCGGTTTTTTATTTTCACAACCGTTGTGAGCAACAGCGTATTATCAACCTCTGTTTTGCAGATGATCTTTTCTTGTTTGCTAGGGGTCACTTGGAATCTGTGCAGGTTATTATGGATGCGTTGGAGGAATTTAAGATAGCTTCAGGTTTGGTTCCAAGTATCCCAAAGAGCACAGTTTTCTTCTGTAATGTAGCTACTGCTGTTAAGAGTAGTATTTTACATATCATGCCTTTTGCTGAAGGCGAGTTACCTGTCCGATATCTTGGTGTCCCTCTCATTTCGTCCAGGCTTCTATATAGGGATTGTAAAGTACTTGTTGAAAAACTTGAAAGTAGAGTTAATGATTGGCGCAATAAATTTCTTTCTTTAGCAGGAAGACTCCAATTAGTTCGTTCAGTTCTTTCATCAATGCATATCTACTGGGCGTCTGTCTTTGTCTTACCTGTTCGGATTATTCATGATTTGGAACAGCTTATGAGAGGCTTCTTATGGTGTCAAGGTGAAATGAAGAAAGGTAAGGCTAAAGTTGCTTGGGACTCTGTTTGTACCCCATTTTATGAAGGTGGACTTGGTATTCGTAAGCTCTCTGATTTTAATACTGCTTTAATGGTTTCTCATATCTGGTGTATTCTCACTCGTAAAGAGTCTTTATGGGTTAAATGGATTTATTCTTACAAGTTAAAGGATCGAAGTTTCTGGGACGTTCCATGTATAGGTGATATGAGTTGGGGCTGGAGAAAACTTCTACAGATTAGACCACGCATTCGTCAATTTATTTGGTACAAGATTAATAATGGTAGATTGGCTTCTATGTGGTTTGACAAATGGACAGATTTATGTCCGTTAAGGGACGTTCTTTCGTTTCGAAGTATTACAAGATCGGGGCTCTCTCTATCTAATAAGGTAAGGGATCTTATTACTGATGGTATTTGGCAGTGGCCGCAGGATTGGTATGCTAGATTTCCGAACATTGTCTCTATCCCGGTCCCTGTTATTAATGATGCTCAGGATGATGATTTGATGTGGCGGGATATAAATGGGGTTTTACATCCTTTTTCAGTTTCTTTAGCTTGGGACTCCATTCGGGATAGGGCTTTGATGGTTGATTGGTTTCAGGCTGTTTGGTTTGCTCATTATATTCCTCGTCACTCTATCCACTTATGGTTAGTGGTTAGAAGAAAATTGAAGACACAAGATCGGCTTAGGCAATGGGATGTTGGCCCTTTGGTGGATCTAAGCCTTCTACGATGTCCGTTGTGTAAATTGGTGCCGGATTCTCATGACCATCTCTTCTTTGAATGTTCTTATTCTATGCAGGTTTGGTTTAAGGTTCGGGGCCTATGTGATATGGATAACATCCCCCCTCGGATTGATGATATTTTAGCCTATGTTATTTCAATTTCTAAGGGAAAGTCTTGTCCTAGCATCATTGCCTGTCTTGTGTTGGCTGCTACTGTGTACTTTATATGGATGGAACGTAATTCAAGACTTTTCAAGAAAAAGCTGTTGGCTGTTGATCAGATTGTTCAGCTTATTTGTGATACTATTCGGTTGAAGTTGATTTCTTTTCGTTTTAAGAAGTTGTCTGCCAGGTCGAGTTTGCTGCTTGACAAATGGAGGGTGCCGAGCTCAAGAGTTCTTCATGATGGGAGTGCCGGGTGAGGGTTGTACTCTTTTTTCCTTGTCCAAGGTTTTTCCCACTGGGTTTTCTTTGGCAAGGTTTTTTAAGGAGGCAGGCTCATTTGGATATCATTTGCTCCTTTCGTGCTGTTGGTGGAAGCTAAAGACAATGTGTGACTTTATGTTTGCATCTTGGTTTCTTTCTAGTTTACTTCCATTGTAGTTCTAGTTTAGTTTGTGTTTATGCCATAACATAATCACGTGTTAATATGCTGCCTGTAGCATGCGGTTAATGTGGTATCTTAGCCACATTCCTTTGTACTTCAACATTTTTTTGGTTAATATATTTACCGGGGAAACCCTTTACCAAAAAAACCTAACTAATAATAATCCATTTCATTTCATTCATCCGGGTCATATAATCATTCATCGGGTCATTTAATCATTCGGGTCCATATCAATAAGCAAACAATCGGGACAACCGGTGTCCTATTTTATTAAAACTAACATGTTATCTCCCTCGCGGGTTTATAAAACATTTCATAAAACATTTAAAAGAGTGCGAGGCTATGAACTCACGTTGATTGGGAAAGGCGGTTATCGGCGATTTGGATGTATGGTACGTGCTTCAATCACGGAAACCTAGACAAATAATACTCGTCTTAGACTCTTGTCAAATGACTTCATAAAAACAATGGCTATGCATATATATGATGATATTATAAGTATGATGATGATCAAGTGGGATTTTATCTCTTCATACACATTATAGAGTTATGTGTTAGTCAAATTTTTGTCTAGTTACACTAGTTTCAATCCAATTCCATATCAAGGCCCAATAAGCCCATTAAAGTTCAATACTTTATATTAGCCCATTTATACTTTTTATACCAGGCCTATACTCATATTTTAGGCCCAAGTGGGTTAAGCCCAATGAGTAAGTCCATTAGTGTTTATCCAAACTAGTTGGGTCAATAGTCCAATAAGGCTACTTTGGCCCGTTAATGTCCATAAGTCATAAAGCTCGGGTTTTATCGGTTTTTACTTGTCAAATGTTCTTATACATCAGTATATGAGTTATAAAAAGATTACATTAGACGGGTCCGACCTTCTAAGTTTTAATTGACGAAAACGTTAATCTTTCGGTTTTAGCCGAAAAGACGTAAAACTTATGTATATAGTTTTATAACTTATAAAACATATCAAATTGTCATTTTTATAAAATGCCTCATTTACTTATCAGAGTATATACTTATTTGTAAGTAATACATGAGTTAGTGGGTTTTAGGTATACATTTTATATTAGTTTTACTTGAGTGCTAATTTTATAATATATACTTTTATTTTACAAATCTGATTATGAAATTCACTTTCACCATTTTTACCATATCTTGAGTTTTACAAGGAGATAGAAGCTCATTTTTGGGAAGCACAAACTAAATAATATGTTCTACAATTAATTCCTTTTTAGCTACTGCTCAATCATCCTCTAAATGTCTCTAACAATTCATCCAAAACAGACTATACAGATTTGGACTTCAATAATGTTTTGATCATATCTCACTCATTTTATGGATTCCATTGTGTGGCCAACTCTCACATATGTACAAGTCACATACCTTACTGTATATTAAATTATCCAAGTCATTTTAACAAGTTTTCATATGGTTCTTTACTGTTTTATACAACCTACTATTTTAGACATGATTTTATCATCTTTTCATGTAGCTTTTAATCATTTTAACCAAATTTATCAACACCAAATCCCCACATAATATTTTGATCATCATTCATCATCATATACATATACATAAATAAAGAAAATACAAGATTACATATTCAAAATAACAAGAGGATAGGAAGAAACAATCTCTATACCACCAATAGTGATGAAAAGATGAGGTTTATGATGATCAAGACTTGGTTCTTATCACCACATCTTTAACTTGGCAAATGAACTCCTTGAGATCTTCATATGCATGAATACCTTCTTGAAAATCAGCCCCTAACTCCATGGAAACTCCTTTTCACATGTTATAACCACCTCCAATCTTCATCTTTTCAATGGGTTTTCATCATATGTAAATTATACATATGATTTATGGTTGATTTTTTTGATGATCATGGTGATATGGTGGATGTTATGGACATTCATAGAGAGAGAAAAAGGAGAGATGAAAAGTTTTCTAGGTAGTTTGCATGTATGTGAAGATAAGAGAGTGTTAGTTGGTTTTTGTGTTAGTGGTTTTCTAGTTGTGGAGGACAAGTGTCCTTAGGTTGTTGTAAGCTTGCCACCAAGGTTGTGTTATTAGCTAGTCTTGCCACCCATAGTGGGGGTGAGACAAGTGTATACTTTTTTCATCCCAACTAATTTACAGGTACTCCTCGATTCTAGTTTTCTCGATTTACGTGCCCTCGGGTCATTTTACGAAAAACGTTTTTATAAATTATGATTCTACGACACAAATCGATTCTAATAAAATTTGTCTCATCACAAACGGAGTTCAAAAGCGTAAATACGTAAACCTAGGGTTTCCTGTTTAATCGTAAAAGACGCTAAATTATGCACGTAAATCCTAATTTCTTCTCGTAAATTTGTGAGTTTATGAACCAACACAAATTTAAAATTCCAAAATAATATTCAAGAATAAATTTATTTCCTGAAATGTCGGACTATCACCAAAACTGTGTATGTAAACGTAAGCACGTAACGTAGAATCCTCCGGTTTAGACGTAGTCGATGCTACTTTTAAAAAGTAAACTCAAATTCCTTCCAAAAAATGAGTGAGTTCATAATATAACATTATAATAATGCTTTTAAATAATACTTAAGAATAAAATATCGACCATAAATTGACGGATTGTCACAAATAAGCCTTTTAAATTGATAATATTGCATCTCAGTTATATTAGTTGTATTAATGCATTTTAGATTTACTCTTGAAATGTATCTACTAGTTTACATCTTGTTATGTTTGGGTACTCATGATGATAAATCATTCAATTGATTTTGAATTAAGTTACTTACACTTGTAGAAGACTCATCTTCTTTGATTTCCAACATCATTAAATGATGATATCAAGATGGATAAGAGTGATACTATTCCTTGAAGACTTAGTACTCACATTAGTCATAATTGGGCTTTGCATTGATTTCTTGAAAGCTTGTAATGCAATTTGTGGCCAAGGTACGTTTGTGTTCTTCCACACGCCCTATTGATCATTCTTTTGATCATTATTTGACTATATGCTTGTTCTTGGCATCCTTGCCTTGACATTTGTTTGTGGTTTGTGATTCTTCCCTTTTTCCCTCTCAAACCTTCATTGCTTGGATACTTGACTCACTATGTAGATGTAGAGTGAGTTAGTAGAAGCTTAAAGTATCAAGCATGATTTCCATGGTTTGCACTCTTACGGTTAGTAGGCCCAATATCATGTGTAACTTATGCATTTAAGCTCATCTCTAGGATGATTTATGAATCCCTTGAGATACCAAACTACTTCATTAAGTTGTAGGTGGATTTTACACATTTTGAATTGAAATATTCCAAGGAATTGCTATTATTAATCCTAGCAATAATTATCCGATCATGTGGAAGAGAAAGTGAATCTATACTTTGCTCACATTTTGAAATAGAATAAGACTACTCTTGAAAAGGATCTTATTCTATGTATCAAAGTTGCTTGATATAGTTCATTACCAAAGCCGTTTAGACTTTCGCCAAAAAGGCACGTTTTAAACCACTATATATGACACAAGCTCTTCGTCTTTTCGATTTGAAGAATGTCATTTGTCTGTTTAGCAATGTTCTTGGTCTTGATACACTTCCCTTGACTCATCTCCCCTTTTCTTCTTTGCTATGAGTAGTTGTTTTTCCGTTTCGGTCTTTTCCTATATCGTAATCCTTCAATAAAGTATTATTACCTAGTGTTGTGGTGATCCAACGATATCCTAAAAGGTTTAATATATTTTTTAATTACTTTAAAAAAATTTGTTTTCAAAAATTCTTTGTTTTTCTTTGATAAAAACCGACCACTGTAGGTGGTTCCTTATCATGCGCGGTTCCTTATCGATAAGGAACCGCGAGCAGAAACTTCGCTAAAGCGCCAGTTTTATTAAAATATCCCTTTTCAAACAAAGCCGACGTGTTCTTGTTTTTCCACCACTGTTGTTTCTTCAAAAACCTTCAATGTCAAGATTAATTGATTTCAAGTTGTGGGTTTCACTCATCCTTCATCCAAGATCAGTTATATGTAAGTCATCTCTTTCAATCTCATCTAATTTGTTCTAGGTTTCATACATTCATAATTGGGGACTTTCAAAATTGAAATTGAATTAGAACCTTACTAGTAATAAGAGTTGACATAGTATTCCATAGGTTCATATTCAATGACCCGAATTTTGACTAAATTATTTTGGTTGATTGATGGAATTGATATGAACACATGAACAAGTTGATAATGGCATTGTTGAATGCTTACCTAAAAAACTTGTTTTTGAAAAACCAATGTTCAAGTTCATTGTTGATCTTACATGATCAATGTGTTATTGTCATAATGAACTAGGTACATTGTGAGTATGAGAATGATAAGGATTAAACCTTGTTTGTCAAGAGATTGATGAAATATATTCTCATATTTTTTATTCTTAGTTTATATGTAACATATGAGTGATTGGACAAATAATTTTTTTTATTTAGGTATAAATCATGCCATTAAGATATCAAAAAGATCACCAAGACACTAGACAATATATGCTTAACCTTTCCGACTTTTGTCACTTAACACAAATTGCTCACACCTACCGTTCCCTTCAAACTCGTTGTTTCCACGTGGGTAGAGTTGTCCAAGAGGACGTTAGGAATTATGGTTACATTAAGTCTATGTTTGAACAAATTAGGTTCGATTGTTTGTTATACATAGAAGAAAGCATTTACCCCCAATTCCTCTTGGAGTTCTTTAGCACTTATTATCTCATTATGGATAATGGTAGAATATTTGTTAGGTTCATCTTGAATGGTCAACTCATCAATACTCTCTCGAAGCCTTTGGTCAAATTCTTGGTGTGCCATTTGAGGGCACTTGTCGTTTCACGAATAAATGGAATCTTGAGGCTCTCCTTGAGTCCAACGATTGTCCTTCAAATGACCACTTGGAAGTTGACCTTGACTTAATCCTTGAGATCATTTCCAAAGAGCGTAATGGAAACGTTGTAAGAAGCCTTCATACTAAAAGACGTTCGGTGAAACGTCATGAGGTTCTCTTAAGCGACCTTAATGATGATATGGTCCAATAGGCTAACATCCTTAGGGAAAATGTGTTTTGTCTTGGTGGGAACCGGGATCATGTTCCGGCATGTCTAGTGCATATGATATTTTGCATCTTTACCGAAACCAAGTACAATTTAGCGTATTTTATCGCTCGACGGATCAATTATGATATCTTCAAGACAAAAACAAACCTCCCTTATACCATGCTCCTTACTCGCCTTTTGAAAAGGGTTGTTCGTTACTTTCCTAATCTCGATCTTTCTCGCATTCAACCGATTCAACGAGTTATGCTACCTATTCAAGAGGTATATGAAAGAAATCCTAGAAGTGATAGAGGTTCAAGAAAAGCCGACCAACAAGAGTCTGATGATGAGGACACTTTTATGCCAACAAGTGATGGTGATGGCATAGGTACAAGTGCTCATTTCGGCTCTTCGAGTAACTCCCACCCATCCACTAACTCATTCATGGACGGGTTAGAAGACCTATCTTATCCTCCTCACAATGCTACTAGTGAAATTACGGAGAACCTTAGTCTTGAGGATGTCTATTGGTCAAATCTTAGGACACAAGTTGAGTTACATGATCATCGAGTAGAGTCAAGAGGTGGATACAAGTACTTAGGAAAATTAATCAAAGGACTTGGGAAGAAGAAGAGATGATGACTTAGATATGATTCAGAGTGAACATGTTGTTGGACATGTTTTGTAGTGTTGAACTTCTCTTTTATTATTATGTGTGTATTAACTATTACTACCTATTTGGATTACTCACTATTTTAATCCTTAATTAACTATGTAATTGATCTTTTGATTTTTTTTTGGGTAAAGGGGAAAAACCCCGGTAAAATATATTACGCCAAAAAACGTTGAAGTACAATCGGATGTAGGTGAAGTCCTAACATCACGGCCCGTTACATGGGCTACAACCAGCACATATACACAATGTGCACTAACCAAAACAACCCTTCATAAGAGTGACATGCCACTCTTATGCTAATCAAATAAGTTGAAAACCATACATGATAAAATGAATTACAATACCGTCGTTATCAACTTATAAATCCAAAAAGTGATCTTTCCATCTTCAATATAAGAGTTTCCTGAAGAGACGTACTTGACCACTACAAACGTGCCCATAAATTCAGCACCATGAGTCAATATCACATCGCGTGACATGACACGCTACCAACATGTGACCAACACATGTACAACCAATCTCCCCAAATCAACATACCCATGACCAAGCAACCAGTGGACAAGAAACCTAACAGTACGACCGTGCAAAACGAACCAAATCTAGGAAATCATAGGAATCTTACCAAAGATTCAAGTCGTCATGCAGCAAACCCTTACAAAAGACTTTACCATGGATAAAAAACGAGTTAAAGCTCGTTACCATCCTCAGCGTATAGGACCCTGTTACCCAATTCATAACCAATATCATTCCAGTGGTAACTATGACAACAATACGCACATGATTTCCATCCATGACCAACGAGCCCTAAAGATACAATCAATAAACTAGAAACCCTAAAAGGAGTTTACCCAGCGTCGCTGTCACCTACTCGTACAAACACCCATCACGCAGCACCATAAAACCCTAAAAGGGTTTAGCAATATCAACGAGCCGCCACCATCCACAACGCCCTGAACTATCAGAATACAACCCCTGATCCGCCATAAAATAGATAAATAACACGTGGATCAATAATCAACCATCGAGAACTGATCCCTAAAAATTTAGGGTTAGGGTTTCATTCATGATAAGAGGCGATTTTTAAAATACACAGTAACCCGACGCCACCACCATAAAAGCCAGATCTGTATAGAGCCGATTGCATACTCATGCTCCAAACCTTTGTGAACAATGATCTGACTTTAGGCAGAAAAGGAGTCCTCGAAAGGATACCATATACAACCATATGAATCAGACAATTGATACACAAATGTAGGATTAAGAGTAGAGAGGCGGCTCCATAAGAAAAAAATGGCCGGATGAGGTGGCGGCGCCGGAAATCGCCCCTAGGGGAGAGAGTTTTGGCTTAATCCCCTATGATCTATTTTCTTTTCCAAAAATAATAATTGATTATTATGTGTTTGTGCATATTATGTGTTTGTTAGCTTCCTAGATTATGATTTATAGTTAACTTTGACTTGCTATTTACTTGTATAAAATTTGGACTAACAAAAGTTTGAGGAAGTGCACATTTTTGACACCTCTGGTCGCGGTTCTATATCGAACTCGCGGTTCCTTAGCGATAATTAACCGCGGCCCTACATAAGGAACTTCTTATCACTGTGTCGACAGAATCTTTTCTTTACACTGTTTTCCTTCTGTGTAAAACTTTGATAAATTTTTTGCAAAAACCTACACTTTCCTAAACTAGGCTACCTAATTTCATTATTCACCTAAAATGATTTTAACCCATTACTAGTTTGGATCATTCCCTTCTCTTCTTAAACCCTCTCTTGTTGATTGTGTTTTTCATCCCTTCAACTCTTCTCTAAACCTTAACACGCAACCATGGTGTCCACTAGAACATCTAATTCTTCCATAAATTCCTCTTCTAAAAGAAGCCTTTAAATAAAGATTAAGTTACCTAACATTGGTTCTTCATCTTTTCACACTCCCAAAAATGAGATTTCTCCTATTCTCATTTCCTCTTCACCTTCACCACCCCTTGCTCCATGCAAGACAAACTCAACCCATGGTACTAACCATTCACATGGTTCTACCTACTCTTCATTCCAATCAAGAATGAATGAGCTTTCTTCACCTTTCACTCCTAGTCCTCCTTTGGATGGGATTTCTCAACCTCAACCTCTACAAAGCATTCCCTTTGTCCTTGAGCCTTTGGCTACCTCTCCTTTCACTCCACAAAATTCTCCCATCTCACCCATGGACACTATACCTCCACCACCTCCTCTACCCTCAAACACTAATGCTCCTAATTTGGGCATTCCTATTCCTCACTTCATGGGTGATCCTTACTTCTTTGGGTTCCTAGAAGCTCATGGTACAAATTGCCTATGTTGTCTCTATAATAACTGCATCATTTAAAACCTAAGGTTGGAGATGCTTGGTCTTCATAGAAGGTTGCATGATTTATTGCTTACCTTGTTCTCCATGCCTCCTCCTCCTAAGAGATGAATGATGTGTAGAATCATAGTTTCTTAGGATTGTATATGTGTTATGATTATCTAAAAAAGGAACAAGATGAAAGAACTAGAGAGGGAAAGCTAGAGAGAGAAAGGAGAGAATGAGAGAAAGATGAAATGAGAAAAATGGAATAACTAAGTGCTCAACCCCTCCTAACATGCTAGGAGGGGGTATAGCCCATCCTACATGTGGGCTATATGGGCTATATGTTTATATATTGGATCACGAGCCCAATACTTGGATATATAGTTGGAGTGACCGATCCTTCCTAAATACGTAAAAACATATTTACAACAATCTCCCCCTAAAGGAGGTCACTCCAAGTTACAATGTCCTAAATAGGATATAACTCGTGATCTATGCTAACAATGATGTGACCGAGACTTTCTTTGGAAAAACGTATTTCCAACAATATCCCCCTAAGGGAGGTCACACCATTTTACAAAATCTTAAACCTAGGATACTATGCTTGAGTCTTCGATCTTGTTCTTGTGAATATGATGATGAGATCTTTGACTTTAGTCTTGAGCATGTTTCCTTTCCTTGACCTTGTGCATTCATCACTTGTGAAATTTGCCTCATCGTGACTTCATGGTCCACATACTTATACCTTTATAAATTCTTGAAAGCTTCAGAGTTTGATACAGCGGAAGACTTGACTTTTAGACTTTCTTGAATTTGTTGAAGTATTAAGTGCATACAGTATAAGCATGTGTTCACAACTTCTTCTAGATTGTACACCGCAATGCCACCTTCTTGTTATGCTGCATAAGACAGTTAGCAACAAAACATATACACGGATGAAATGGCCTTGAACATTTCATTCTAATTCGGTAGCATTTTACCTCCGGTCGGTGAAGACCGTTGGACGATATAAAATATCGTACTTGTGATAGGTAGTTTCAGTTAGAACCTCCTTGACAAGATTTCGCGGGTAAACCCGTTCTCTTTATTCGACCGTCCAAAGCTGACTGCGAACATAAAGAGTGAATCATTTGGATAATATTATCCGCATGATTTGAAGCCGTCAAATCCGATTCCTGGAACAAGTCTGATTCATTAAAGAATCGCACCATCGTTGCTTTCCAGTTGTCACGAGCTTGATTCATACAGAATCTTGCATGTTACCTACCAAGTGCTGTTTGATGTTAACACTAGAAGGATTTCCACTCATCACTGTGAACACTATAGAGTGTCACTTTGAGTGTTCTGGCAAGATCACTAAGATATTGCGTAGAGGCCTGGAACGTGTTTAAGTTCAGTTAAGAATTAAACCACTCTTGCTTTCCAGTTATCACAAGTTTGATTCATAAAGAATCGCATAAGTCACCTACCATGAGCTTTTTGATATTCGCTCAAGAAGGATTTCCATCTGCTTTGTAAATACTTTCGTATTACTCAGATGCTCAGGCAAGATCATGAAGATTTTACGTAGGACTCCTAAGATCTTTCTTACTTTTCACAGTGTGTGAAGAAGCAAGGAATTATGAAAGTGTGTCCTAATGAGATATATAATGATCTCAAATGGCTCTAAACTCGATCGTGCATTTTGGATTTTAGTAATCGGAGACTGGAGAGGAGTGCCACCATTTCAATACCAATTTATTCGGAGTGAATAAATCAATAGAAATGTGTTGTCTCCGTGTGATTAAAACAAATATCTTTTGAGAGATATCTGAGTTAGTTGGGATGGGTTGTGCATTGCATCACTGGGTCCATGATGTCTTATCTTCAATATCAAGCATCATTTAAAAATGATCTCAATAGCATATGTATTGACCTGGTTTCTGCCTAAGGTTGTAAGGAGGGCTTCTTTCTTTAGACCCTTTATCTTTATAACTCTTTTTCATTCTTCAACCCCTTCAATGCTTTTTTTTTTTGGGTAAAGGGGAATGCAACCCCGGTAAAATATATTACTCTAAAAAAACCAATTAAGTACATAGGATATAGGTGAAGTCCTATATCAAAGCCCGATACATAGGCAATATCCAAGCAAATAAAGCTATAACAAAACATCCCTACTTAAGGGGACAACCCCCCCTTAAGACTACAAAGACGTACATCTACTTCCTACCACTCCTTTGAAGTTGAAAGTCTCGAAACTCCTTAAGTTGACCAGGTAAATCATAAATTTGATTTACATACTCATCATCATACATATCAAATTCATCCTCAAGAGAGTGGCCTCCACCAACCGACGACATATAAGCAGCAAACTCATCTTGAGATGCAAAAACTTCATCGTCATCCGAATCACTAATGTTAGCAAGATTTAATGGACCAAATGAATGTTTAGGTTTACTAGAAGATGCACCAGCATCTTTAGGGGTCTCAACAATCTTATTTATCTCACTAGAACTAGGATCAATAGCCCTTACCGTGGGCGTACTACCTTGGCTTGGGGCCGTCGTCTCAACATGTTGCACTTCCTCCTGAACCGCCTCATTATCACGCAATTTCTCAAACGCATTTTTTAATTCCAAAATATTTTCAGAATTGTTGCTCTTTGAAGTAGACGTCTTCGATTGCTTTATAACCCAAGTAGCTTTAGGTTTAGTAAATTTAAGACCTTCTATAAGGCGAGGCTTACTACCATGTTTCTTCTTTCGTTTAACCTGTTCAAAACCATCACCAGGTTTCGAATTAACTTCCTTAGACACATTCGGGCAATCTAGATCCGTATGATCAAAAATTTTACAAGTATCACACCGGGGAGGCTGCCATTCATATTCAACCTCAAGATTCTCCAACACGTGTTCCAAATCATCCTCAAGTGGTATAGCCACCACTAAAGAATTCTTCAAAGCCCTATCAGCCGAAACTTCGATAAGGGCGCGAGCATAAGTGCAATGTCCCCACGGATTGAGGCACATTTCACTATTGTAACTATCAAGCATAATCGGTTTTCCCAACTGAGATGTAATCAAGCTAAGCCCAATCTCCGAGAAAGCAACAATAGGAATCTTATGAATTTTAACCCAAACCGGTACCGATTTAACATCATCCTTAACCAATCTAGTATTCGGTTTCCAAATATTAAGAATAATTGGAACTAAACGAATAAGCCAAGGGCCTTTCTCTAGCACTTGTTCCATACCTTCTTTAGATTTAAATTTAAACAAAAAGAAACCATTACGTAAGATAACCCGCTGAATACCAAATTTCGCCCAAGTATTCATAACATAATTTTCTACAATGGGGAATGCTAATCTTTTTCCAACAAAATACCCATAAAGTGTATTAGCAAAAAATTCCCTCACCTCCTTAACTGCTGTCGATGGGATTTTAACATCCGCACCCGAAACCACTTCATCATTTGTAAGCATCGAAATACTTACCTTCTTGCTAATAAATTTAGGTTCAGGATGTTTCACCTTATCAACATCATGCGACCCATGACCAGCAGCCACGGTCACACTGTTAGGACTTGTGTCAGTCGTATTTCTCCCAGCAGATGCATACGTAACATCAGTCCTCATCGAGGAATCTTGACCCACATCAGAAGTACCACTCGAATCATTAAGTGGAACAATAAAAGTACCTGTAGCTGGTGCATTCCTCATGACCTGTCGCAGCTTCCCCCCTTGGATTTTCTTCCCATCAATGTTCATAATTTTTGAAGCAAATGAATTTTTATCCAAGAAGCCCTTTTCCATTCTCTCAAACCCACAGCAAAAACCCAACAAAAATCCACGATTAGCAGCAATAGAAAGAAACCCTAGTTAGGGTTTTCAACAATGGAAACAAGCCACCAATCAGAACACAATATTCCCAAATATATAACCCTAGCTTCACCGAAACACGGGTTAATAAACAATACGCACCATCAACACCGAATCACAACCAACATATCTAAGAGATCAGGTCGAAACCCTAGCCTAGAGATCCGAACAGTCACAAAAAAGGAGGAAAAAATAAATAAATAAAGAAAAGAACGGCACCAGAAACCCAATCCGACACAAAATAAACCCTAAATATATACAATCCAAAAACGATTAGATCTAATCCCACCCCTAACCTCCGATTACGATTCAAACTAATAACACGTCTAACCCTAAAAAGGAAACAACGTTTTTAATTAGCGAAAGAACCAAGATCAGAGAAAGGAAGTAAAGAAAACAAACTAATCATAATAGATGTACACAAAAAAGGATCAATGATTTGATCGGAAATAGAGAGCCATGTTGCCGGATTCCTCCATTTTTAGAGAGAAAAAAATAGGGTTAGATCTAACATGGAATTCCCCCTTCAATGCTTACCAATACGTCATAACTAGAACCTTGTTGTGATTGTTCCAGTGCTAACTTAAGTACTTGGTCGACATTCAGCTACGTTCACAATCTTTCTCCATCTTTCCTAAGGACTACAATTTCTAGCTATGGATTGTCCTTGGGAAGATTCATCCGGTTTAGGAAGAATGATTGGACTTAACCTATCCTACCATCCTTATGTAACCACAATCTTCATCGTCGTGAAATAAATGGGTTGTGGGTAAGTATAAATCACCATGAAATCCATTTTGAAGTGCAAATCTATTTTCCTCCCCCTTAACATATGCCACGATATTCGAAACCATTTCGCACATGTCGGGATGAGCCATCACGTTAAGTCAAACCATTTGTGATTAATCATTTCCCATATTAAATCACATTTTCTCTCCTATATTAAAAAAATTAACCCAATCGATTTTTTTAATATCAATTGGTTTAATAGCTTTTTAAGAAAATTTGGGAAGAAAAATGCAAACCCAATTATCTTCATGATTTTCACAAGATCCCCCTCAAATTAATGAGGGTGTACTTGAAACGTAAATTAAATACCTTTTAAACACAAGTGTAAGGTACTTATCACGTGCAAAGATCATATATGATAATGTATTCACAAGATTAGCAATTTACGAGGTTGGACCTGAATGATGGAGAACATCATATGAAAGAATCACATGGTTCTTGTTCACGAATGTTGGTCGCCTCGTCACGTCTGAAGTTATCTCTTGACTCCATGTGTACGACTAATATCGTTGTCTTGACACAAATATGTGAACTTGGCACTTTCAGCGTCAAAGATTCTGAATGCTGGACAATTACTCCCCCTCAATTGTTGACCCGTGTTCTATTGAAAGAGTTGTAGTTGCCGTTTGAGTAGTCGCACCGTCGAGTATGTAGATATCAATTGTAAATTGCTACGGTTGGTGGAGATGATAACATCATAAAAACAAGATTTTCTTGTTTTAACAAACAAATGCACTGGCACGTACATATATTCGTGTTAGATTGTGTTATTACGTAAACACAATCCCTTACATGGTTATAAAGTAATCCATGCCCGAGAAAATTAATTCTCGTTGTTGAGTCAAAGCTTTCCGGTGAAATGCTTGACTCGAATATGAAAAGCGGGTTACTATCTAAAATAAGAGCAAACCATTTTGAACATGTTTTAAATCATTTAAACTTCTGCTCAAACTTTATTTACAACCCCGTGACATTATTGAACGACATTTCTAGTTTCGTAAATATTATCGATTGCAGAAGACATGTTCTTTTTATCAAAACATTTTTGAACACACAATTTAGAAAAATTTAGAAAAAACCTTTTGAGAATTTCTCGAAAAAATGTGTTCAAAGTTTTGAAAACCAATTACTTGAGCTTAAGATGTTGAATATCTTACAAAACGAGCTCAAGTCCGAGAAGTTGTAACCTTCCCGTTGTTAAGGATAAGTTACCATCGGCGATAAACTTTCCTTTTATCTGAAGAACGAGTCCTAAGTTGACATTTACTTAGAAGTCGTTTTCATGAGCTTGAAAAACTTTAAATGTTTTAACGTAAAGCTCATGACCGAGAAAGATTAATTTCTCGTTAAGAAGAAAAGTTCTCTTATGTAAAAGATACACTTAACTTATAGAGTAATCATTAGAGCCAGGTTTAAACTAGCATCAATAGAAAAACATCAATGGCTGCCAGAAAAATCCCTTTTTCTCATAACCCAATTTTCTTTTTCCTTTAATCCGAATACCTTATAATGATGCTATTTTCTCGATTAATCATTGATTATTCTTGAGTTAACAAAGTCCTTGTTTGGTTGCTTGGTTTTAGGGTTAATTAAATTGGTTATTTTTAATCTTTCTGCAGTCATTTGATGTGTGAGTCCACGATGCAATCTAATTGTTCGTAGGTTACTTTTTCAATTCTTTAGTTGGTTGATTTTTGTCCCTGTGTGAGTTCACGTGTCTTTTATTGTTCGTAGGCTATTACTTCAATTCTTTGGTCGGTTGGTTTTGTCCTTGTGTGATCACATGTCCTCTACTTACTAGGAATCTATATTGTGAATCATTATAGTCGGTTGATTGTCAATTTGTCGACCGAATAGATATTAAGGTTTTGCTTGGCTAAGATCACGTGTAGGGTTTTTTTTTAATTATTATAAGTTGGGTGCTGCGATTGTTATAATCGACCAATCTTATTTGTTTTTTAAGGGTTTCATCTTTTCAAACCAAAATAATTGGTCGACTGATTTCTCATTAATTGTTTTTTATCCTTAATCAGCATTAAATCGTCCTTGTCATTAAATCGTTGTGCTGAAATTGTTAAGTGGTCGGTTGTAATTTGTTTATTTTTCTTTGGTTCGATTTGATTTTGTGTCGTAGTTTTATAAGCTATGGTGGATTCGAGTAATGAAAGTAATAAGCCACTGTTTACAGGTTGGCATGATAAGGTTAAGGTGTCTACTCTTAAGGTTTTAGTAACTTTAGAGGAGATATCTAATTTGTTTTCTTTTCCTTTGAATACTGTGCGTGACATTAAAGTGTTTGCAAATGGTGTTAAGGCGAACAAATTTCCTGAATGGTCTACTTTACCTAAGGAGACCACTATGCATTATTATGAAGTTTTGTGTGAACGCCATAAGGATCTTACTAGCAGCATTTCTTCACTAAGTTCAGGTGGTTCGAGTGTGCACTCTGCACATATGGCTAAGGAAACAGATGACCCTATTACTAATGTTTCCTCTTCTGGTGATGTATCTTTGGATCTTGCAGCTAAGGCTGCAACCATTAATGGGTTGCAACCGTGTAATCTACATGAGGTTTTGAAATTATTTGGTGTAACGGTTCGCACGGTTGGTGATGCGGGTGAATTTATGCATGAGTTAAGAATGAAGAAACATCCTTTGTGGGAATTGATCTCACATGACCGTGCTAAAGAAATTCTGGAGTTACTTTGCAAATTTGAAGCTGATATGGTTACGTCTACTAATGGAGGTACTAATGCAGTCTCTTCTTCGTTTAATTCTAAAAATGTTTGTGAAGGGGTTAATATCTCTATTCCTAGGAAGGTCGTTGAAAAAGTAAATACTCGTTACCACAACACTTTATATGGATACTTTCTTGGTAAAAGGATTGCATTTCCTGTGGTTGAGTATTTTGCTAAGAATAACTGGGCAAAACATGGTCTTAAGCGTATCATGATGAATGAGAAAGGTTTTTTCTTTTTTCAATTTGGGTCTAGTGAGGGTCTTAATGCGGTTCTAGAAGGTGGGCCGTGGATGGTTCGTAATTCACCAAATTTTCTTAAGAAATGGACTATGAAAACGAATCTTCTAAAGGAGGAACTAACTCGTATTCCGGTATGGGTTAAGTTGCATGATGTCCCGCTACAGGTATTTGAAGAGGAAGGTATTAGTTTAATTGCTTCGTTTCTTGGTAAACTTATTATGATGGATACTTATACTGATAATATGTGCAAAGAGTCTTGGGGTCGTTGTAGTTTTGCTCGTTGTCTTATTGAGATGAACGCTGATTCGGAGTTTATAGATAACGTTACTATTGGTGTCCCTGATCTTGAAGGCTCTGGTTGTACTAAGGAATTAATTCGTGTTGAATACGAATGGAAACCGCCTCGATGTCATACTTGTAATATTTTTGGTCATTTCTTTGATTCTTGTCCGAAAAATGTTAAACCTACAACGGTTGAAAATGCGACAACTCATGTTGATAGTGATGGATTCCAACAAGTGCAAAGCAAGAGGAAGAAGTACAAAGGTAATCTAGGGAATCAAGTTCCGCGAGGTGTTCCATTGAGTAAGGGTTCCCAAACAGGAAAGACGGTTGCTTTTCGTCCAAAAACTCGATTAGTTACTACAAGTACGAGTGGTGATAATAGTAGTCAGTTGAATACTAAATCTGGTCAGTTGCAGCAGTCTAGCAATCCTAATGGTCCGAACAAGGGTCAAGCTCAAATGAGTAGTGTTTCAACATCTAATAAATTTTCATCTTTGTCCATGCCTGGTATTGACGAAGGAGTTCCAGTAAGAGAGGAAGATAATGAGGAGGAGGAGGGAGTTGAGGTCGTCTTTGATGAATCAGTGAATCTTCTCAACTCTCATATTGGGGCAAGCACTCCTACTGGCTGATCCCATGTTGCTATTTTATTATTTTCCTTGTAACTTTATGTTATCGTCTTGGTTTTTGTCTAGTTTATATATTTCCAGTATTCTAGACTAGTTAATGTTTATGGCCTGTCATAAACATTTTGTTTAACAAGCTGCCTATAGCTTGCGGTTAATGTGGTATTTCAGCCACATTCCTTGTACTTCAACGCTTTTTTTGGTTCTATTTACCGGGGTCATTGTTACCCTTTTACCAAAAAAAAGATACACTTAACTTTAAAATTCCAAAATAATATTCAAGAATAAATTTATTTCCTGAAATGTCGGACTATCACCAAAACTGTGTATGTAAACGTAAGCACGTAACGTAGAATCCTCCGGTTTAGACGTAGTCGATGCTACTTTTAAAAAGTAAACTCAAATTCCTTCCAAAAAATGAGTGAGTTCATAATATAACATTATAATAATGCTTTTAAATAATACTTAAGAATAAAATATCGACCATAAATTGATGGATTGTCACAAATAAGCCTTTTAAAGTGATAATAATGCATCTCAGTTATTAGTTGTATTAATGCATTTTAGATTTACTCTTGAAATGTATCTACTAGTTTACATCTTGTTATGTTTGGGTACTCATGATGATAAATCATTCAATTGATTTTGAATTAAGTTACTTACACTTGTAGAAGACTCATCTTCTTTGATTTCCAACATCATTAAATGATGATATCAAGATGGATAAGAGTGATACTAGTCCTTGAAGACTTAGTACTCACATTAGTCATAATTGGGCTTTGCATTGATTTCTTGAAAGCTTGTAATGCAATTTGTGGCCAAGGTACTTTTTTGTTCTTCCACACGCCCTATTGATCATTCTTTTGATCATTATTTGACTATATGTTTGTTCTTGGCATCCTTTCCTTGACATTTGTTTGTGGTTTGTGATTCTTCCCTTTTTCCCTCTCAAACCTTCATTGCTTGGATACTTGACTCACTATGTAGATGTAGAGTGAGTTAGTAGAAGCTTAAAGTATCAAGCATGATTTCCATGGTTTGCACTCTTACGGTTAGTAGGCCCAATATCATGTGTAACTTATGCATTTAAGCTCATCTCTAGGATGATTTATGAATCCCTTGAGATACCAAACTACTTCATTAAGTTGTAGGTGGATTTTACACATTTTGAATTGAAATATTCCAAGGAATTGCTATTATTAATCCTAGCAATAATTATCCGATCATGTGGGAGAGAAAGTGAATCTATACTTTGCTCACATTTTGAAATAGAATAAGACTACTCTTTAAAATGATCTTATTCTATGTATCAAAGTTGCTTGATATAGTTCATTACCAAAGCCGTTTAGACTTTCGCCAAAAAGGCACGTTTTAAACCACTATATATGACACAAGCTCTTCGTCTTCTCGATTTGAAGAATGTCATTTGTCTCTTTAGCAATGTTCTTGGTCTTGATACACTTCCCTTGACTCATCTCCCCTTTTCTTCTTTGCTACGAGTAGTTGTTTTTCCTTTTCGGTCTTTTCCTATATCGTAATCCTTCAATAAAGTATTATTACCTAGTGTTGTGGTGATCCAACGATATCCTAAAAGGTTTAATATATATTTTTTAATTACTTTAAAAAAATTTGTTTTCAAAAATTCTTTGTTTTTCTTTGATAAAAAACGACCACAGTAGGTGGTTCCTTATCATGCGCAGTTCCTTATCGATAAGGAACCGCGAGCAGAAACTTCGCTAAAGCGCCAGTTTTATTAAAATATCCCTTTTCAAACAAAGCCGACGTGTTCTTGTTTTTCCACCATTGTTGTTTCTTCAAAAACCTTCAATGTCAAGATTAATTGATTCCATGTTGTGGGTTTCACTCATCCTTCATCCAAGATCAGTTATATGTAAGTCATCTCTTTCAATCTCATCTAATTTGTTCTAGGTTTCATACATTCATAATTGGGGACTTTTAAAATTGAAATTGAATTAGAACCTTACTAGTAATAAGAGTTGACATAGTATTCCATAGGTTCATATTCAATGATATATCACTAAAACCCACTTGTAGAACAAACCCGAATTTTGACTAAATTATTTTGGTTGATTGATGGAATTGATATGAACACATGAACAAGTTGGTAATGGCATTGTTGAATGCTTACCTAAAAAACTTGTTTTTGAAAAACCAATGTTCAAGTTCATTGTTGATCTTACATGATCAATGTGTTATTGTCATAATGAACTAGGTACA
The DNA here is from genome assembly GCA_025667525.1 of Glebionis coronaria. NCBI lineage: Eukaryota > Viridiplantae > Streptophyta > Magnoliopsida > Asterales > Asteraceae > Glebionis > Glebionis coronaria. The sequence goes on along the minus strand of JANFOE010000782.1, from coordinate 20,287 downwards.
TTGTGAGTATGAGAATGATAAGGATTAAACCTTGTTTGTCAAGAGATTGATGAAATATATTCTCATATTTTTTATTCTTAGTTTATATGTAACATATGAGTGATTGGACAAATAATTTTTTTTATTTAGGTATAAATCATGCCATTAAGATATCAAAAAGATCACCAAGACACTAGACAATATATGCTTAACCTTTCCGACTTTTGTCACTCAACACAAATTGCCCACACCTACCGTTCCCTTCAAACTCGTTGTTTCCACGTGGGTAGAGTTGTCCAAGAGGACGTTAGGAATTATGGTTACATTAAGTCTATGTTTGAACAAATTGGGTTCGATTGTTTGTTATACATAGAAGAAAGCATTTACCCCCAATTCCTCTTGGAGTTCTTTAGCACTTATTATCTCATTATGGATAATGGTAGAATATTTGTTAGGTTCATCTTGAATGGTCAACTCATCAATACTCTCTCGAAGCCTTTGGTCAAATTCTTGGTGTGCCATTTGAGGGCACTTGTCGTTTCACGAATAAATGGAATCTTGAGACTCTCCTTGAGTCCAACGATTGTCCTTCAAATGACCACTTGGAAGTTGACCTTGACTTAATCCTTGAGATCATTTCCAAAGAGCGTAATGGAAACGTTGTAAGAAGCCTTCATACTAAAAGACGTTCGGTGAAACGTCATGAGGTTCTCTTAAGCGACCTTAATGATGATATGGTCCAATAGGCTAACATCCTTAGGGAAAATGTGTTTTGTCTTGGTGGGAACCGGGATCATGTTCCGGCATGTCTAGTGCATATGATATTTTGCATCTTTACCGAAACCAAGTACAATTTAGCGTATTTTATCGCTCGACGGATCAATTATGATATCTTCAAGACAAAAACAAACCTCCCTTATGCCATGCTCCTTACTCGCCTTTTGAAAAGGGTTGTTCGTTACTTTCCTAATCTCGATCTTTCTCGCATTCAACCGATTCAACGGGTTATGCTACCTATTCAAGAGGTATATGAAAGAAAGCCTAGAAGTGATAGAGGTTCAAGAAAAGCCGACCAACAAGAGTCTGATGCTGAGGACACTTTTATGCCAACAAGTGATGGTGATGGCATAGGTACAAGTGCTCATTTCGGCTTTTCGAATAACTCCCACCCATCCACTAACTCATTCATGGACGGGTTAGAAGACCTATCTTCTCCTCCTCACCATGCTACTAGTGAAATTACGGAGAACCTTAGTCTTGAGGATGTCTATCGGTCAAATCTTAGGACACAAGTTGAGTTACATGATCATCGAGTAGAGTCAAGAGGTGGATACAAGTACTTAGGAAAATTAATCAAAGGACTTGGGAAGAAGAAGAGATGATGACTTGGATATGATTCAGAGTGAACATGTTGTTGGACATGTTTTGTAGTGTTGAATTTCTCTTTTATTCTTATGTGTGTATTAACTATTACTACCTATTTGGATTACTCACTATTTTATTCCTTAATTAACTATGTAATTGATCTTTTGATTTACATAGCTTTGTGCATATTATGTGTTTGTTAGCTTCCTAGATTATGATTTATAGTTAACTTTGGCTTGCTATTTACTTGTATGAAATTTGGACTAACAAAAGTTTGAGGAAGTGCACATTTTTGACACCTCTGGTCGCGGTTCTATATCGAACTCGCGGTTCCTTAGCGATAATTAACCGCGGCCCTACATAAGGAACTGCTTATCACTGTGTCGACAAAATCTTTTCTTTACACTGTTTTCCTTCTGTGTAAAACTTTGATAAAAAATTTTCAAAAACCTACACTTTCCTAAACTAGGCTACCTAATTTCATTATTCACCTAAAATGATTTTAACCCATTACTAGTTTGGATCATTCCCTTCTCTTCTTAAACCCTCTCTTGTTGATTGTGTTTTTCATCCCTTCAACTCTTCTCTAAACCTTAACACGCAACCATGGTGTCCACTAGAACATCCAATTCTTCCATAAATTCCTCTTCTAAAAGAAGCCTTTAAATAAAGATTAAGTTACCTAACATTGGTTCTTCATCTTTTCACACTCCCAAAAATGAGATTTCTCCTATTCTCATTTCCTCTTCAGGTTCACCACCCCTTGCTCCATGCAAGACAAACTCAACCCATGGTACTAACCATTCATATGGTTCTACCTACTCTTCATTCCAATCAAGAATGAATGAGCTTTCTTCACCTTTCACTCCTAGTCCTCCTTTGGATGGGATTTCTCAACCTCAACCTCTACAAAGCATTCCCTTTGCCCTTGAGCCTTTGGCTACCTCTCCTTTCACTCCACAAAATTCTCCCATCTCACCCATGGACACTATACCTCCACCACCTCCTCTACCCTCAAACACTAATGCTCCTAATTTGGGCATTCCTATTCCTCACTTCATGGGTGATCCTTACTTCTTTGGGTTCCTAGAAGCTCATGGTACAAATTGCCCATGTTGTCTCTATAATAACTACATCATTCAAAACCTAAGGTTTGAGATGCTTGGTCTTCATAGAAGGTTGCATGATTTATTGCTTACCTTGGTCTCCATGCCTCCTCCTCCTAAGAGATGAATGATGTGTAAAATCATAGTTTCTTAGGATTGTATATGTGTTATGATTATCTAAAAAAGGAACAAGATGAAAGAACTAGAGAGGGAAAGCTAGAGAGAGAAAGGAGAGAATGAGAGAAAGATGAAATGAGAAAAATGGAATAACTAAGTGCTCAACCCCTCCTAACATGCTAGGAGGGGGTATAGCCCATCCTACATGTGGGCTATATGGGCTATATGTTTATATATTGGATCACGAGCCCAATACTTGGATATATAGTTGGAGTGACCGATCCTTCCTAAATACGTAAAAACATATTTACAACAATCTCCCCCTAAAGGAGGTCACTCCAAGTTACAATGTCCTAAATAGGATATAACTCGTGATCTATGCTAACAATGATGTGACCGAGACTTTCTTTGGAAAAACGTATTTCCAACAATCTCCCCCTAAGGGAGGTCACACCATTTTACAAAATCTTAAACCTAGGATACTATGCTTGAGTCTTCGATCTTGTTCTTGTGAATATGATGATGAGATCTTTGACTTTAGTCTTGAGCATGTTTCCTTTCCTTGACCTTGTGCATTCATCACTTGTGAAATTTTCCTCATCGTGACTTCATGGTCCACATACTTATACCTTTATAAATTCTTGAAAGCTTCAGAGTTTGATACAGCGGAAGACTTGACTTTTAGACTTTCTTAAATTTGTTGAAGTATTAAGTGCATACAGTATAAGCATGTGTTCACAACTTCTTCTAGATTGTACACCGCAATGCCACCTTCTTGTTACGCTGCATAAGACAGTTAGCAACAAAACATATACACGGATGAAATGGCCTTGAACATTTCATTCTAATTCGGTAGCATTTTACCTCCGGTCGGTGAAGACCGTTGGACGATATAAAATATCGTACTTGTGATAGGTAGTTTCAGTTAGAACCTCCTTGACAAGATTTCGCGGGTAAACCCGTTCTCTTTATTCGACCGTCCAAAGCTGGCTGCGAACATAAAGAGTGAATCATTTGGATAATATTATCCGCATGATTTGAAGCCGTCAAATCCGATTCCTGGAACAAGTCTGATTCATTAAAGAATCGAACCATCGTTGCTTTCCAGTTGTCACGAGCTTGATTCATACAGAATCTTGCATGTTACCTACCAAGTGCTGTTTGATGTTAACACTAGAAGGATTTCTACTCATCACTGTGAACACTATAGAGTGTCACTTTGAGTGTTCTGGCAAGATCACTAAGATATTGCGTAGAGGCCTGGAACGTGTTTAAGTTCAGTTAAGAATTAAACCACTCTTGCTTTCCAGTTATCACAAGTTTGATTCATAAAGAATCGCATAAGTTTCTCTCCCTATGGGGCGATTTCCGGCGCCGCCACCACCATTATTTTCCGGCAAAACCTATTCTAATTAACGTTTCTCTACCTATTAACGTATGATCTGATCTTAGTGATGTCTGTGGTCTCCTTTTTTGGGTTCCATTGATATTATTTAGATTATATTCCATATGCTTCATGGTATGCAAACGTTTGTTAGGGTTGTGTTCTTTTTGTGGTGGTGACGTCGATCTATCCTTATACTCTAATAAAGAAATCGTTCTATGATTTTATATGTATCGAACCCTAAACCCTAGTTTTTAGGGTCTTGCTGGTTATTATCTTTATTTTTTCGGGGATTTGATGCGACGGTTGGTGGTTACTGGTGGATCCCGAGGGTAATGCTTATTTTTATTTGGATCGTCTTCACTCTTGGGGTGGCCTTGTGATGTTTTTCACTTGGTCAGTCCTTTCCTTGACGCTGCGGGATGACGATGAAACCCTAATTTGCTTAGGGTTTGGTTTTTTCAGCGTATGGATCCTGGGTTTTTCAGCACGTTGTCATGGGTTACAATGTTCATTATAAGGCTTATTATGAGGTAACATGATCCTACCTGTTTGGTGGCAACGAGTTTATCTCGTTTATGATCAATTCTAAACCCTAGTCTTTGGGTTTCGATGTATGACGACAGGGACCTTCGGTCCTTATGATTACTCAGTTATAGGTTGGTGCGTTGGTGGCTGGTCAATGGTGGTTTTCGCTGTTGGTGGGTGTGAGATTGGTGATGCTCGTGGAGGTGCGGGTTGGGGAGAGGAGAATTGTGACGCTCTATCATATGTTAGGGTTTATGGCATGTGATTTTCACGTGATGAACCCTAGTCATTGATGTCTTGTATGCCGGTCTGAGCATGCATGTTATCGGGTTGGATGCTAGCTAGTAAGTCCAAGTTTTCACTCTTATATCAAAGACGGAAGGTTTAGCATGATTGGGGTTGTATAAGTTGGAAATGGGATTGTATGTTTTTATTATTGTTTCACAACTTTTTTGGTAGTCATAAGAGTGGCATGTCACTCTTATGTAGGGTTTTAGTTGTTGCACGAGAGTGTGCATGGTTGTTGCCTATGTAACGGGCTGTGATGTTAGGATTTCACCTACATCCGTTGTACTTCAACGTTTTTTGGCGTAATATATTTTACCGGGGTTCTCCCCTTTACCCAAAAAAAAAAGAATCGCATAAGTCACCTACCATGAGCTTTTTGATATTCGCTCAAGAAGGATTTCCATCTTCTTTGTAAATACTTTCGTATTACTCAGATGCTCAGGCAAGATCATGAAGATTTTACGTAGGACTCCTAAGATCTTTTTTACTTTTCATAGTGTGTGAAGAAGCAAGGAATTATGAAAGTGTGTCCTAATGAGATATATAATGATCTCAAATGGCTCTAAACTCGATCGTGCATTTTGGATTTTAGTAATCAGAGACTGGAGAGGAGTGCCACCATTTCAATACCAATTTATTCGGAGTGAATAAATCAATAGATAATGTGTTGTCTCCGTGTGATTAAAACAAATATCTTTTGAGAGATATCTGAGTTAGTTGGGATGGGTTGTGCATTGCATCACTGGGTCCATGATGTCTTATCTTCAATATCAAGCATCATTTAAAAATGATCTCAATAGCATATGTATTGACCTGGTTTCTGCCTAAGGTTGTAAGGAGGGCTTCTTTCTTTAGACCCCTTTATCTTTACAACTCTTTTTCATTCTTCAACCCCTTCAATGCTTACCAATACGTCATAACTAGAACCTTGTTGTGATTGTTCCAGTGCTAACTTAAGTACTTGGTCTACATTCAGCTACGTTCACAATCTTTCTCCATCTTTCCTAAGGACTACAATTTCTAGATATGGATTGTCCTTGGGAAGATTCATCCGGTTTAGGAAGAATGATTGGACTTAACCTATCCTACCATCCTTATGTAACCACAATCTTCATCGTCGTGAAATAAATGGGTTGCGGGTAAGTATAAATCACCATGAAATCCATTTTGAAGTGCAAATCTATTTTCCTCCCCCTTAACATATGCCACGATATTCGAAACCATTTCGCAACTGTCGGGATGAGCCATTACGTTAAGTCAAACCATTTGTGATTAATCATTTCCCATATTAAATCACATTTTCTCCCCTATATTAAAAAAATTAACCCAATTGATTTTTTTAATATCAATTGGTTTAATAGCTTTTTAAGAAAATTTGGGAAGAAAATGCAAACCCAATTATCTTCATGATTTTCACAAGATCCCCCTCAAATTAATGAGGGTGTACTTGAAACGTAAATTAAATACCTTTTAAACACAAGTGTAAGGTACTTATCACGTGCAAAGATCATATATGATAATGTATTCACAAGATTAGCAATTTACGAGGTTGGACCTGAATGATGGAGAACATCATATGAAAGAATCACATGGTTCTTGTTCACGAATGTTGGTCGCCTCGTCACGTCTGAAGTTATCTCTTGACTCCATGTGTACGACTAATATCGTTGTCTTGACACAAATATGTGAACTTGGCACTTTCAGCGTCAAAGATTCTGAATGCTGGACAATTGCTCCCCCTCAATTGTTGACCCGTCTTCTATTGAAAGAGTTGTAGTTTCCGTTTGAGTAGTCGCATCGTCGAGTATGTAGATATCAATTGTAAATTGCTACGGTTGGTGGAGATGATAACATCATAAAAACAAGATTTTCTTGTTTTAACAAACAAATGCACTGGCACGTACATATATTCGTGTTAGATTGTGTTATTACGTAAACACAATCCCTTACATGGTTATAAAGTAATCCATGCCCGAGAAAATTAATTCCCGTTGTTGAGTCAAAGCTTTCCGGTGAAATACTTGACTCGAATATGATAAGCTGGTTACTATCTAAAATAAGAGCAAACCATTTTGAACATGTTTTAAATCATTTAAACTTCTGCTCAAACTTTATTTACAACCCCGTGACATTATTGAACGACATTTCTAGTTTCATAAATATTATCGATTGCAGAAGACATGTTCTTTTTATCAAAACATTTTTGAACACACAATTTAGAAAAATTTAGAAAAAACCTTTTGAGAATTTCTCGAAAAAATGTGTTCAAAGTTTTGAAAACCAATTACTTGAGCTTAAGATGTTGAATATCTTACAAAACGAGCTCAAGTCCGAGAAGTTGTAACCTTCCCGTTGTTAAGGATAAGTTACCATCGGCGATAAACTTTCCTTTTATCTGAAGAACGAGTCCTAAGTTGACATTTACTTAGAAGTCGTTTTCATGAGCTTGAAAAACTTTAAATGTTTTAACGTAAAGCTCATGACCGAGAAAGATTAATTTCTCGTTAAGAAGAAAAGTTCTCTTATGTAAAAGATACACTTAACTTTATGAGCTCAAAACTTGGAATGTTTTAGTACAAGCACATGACCGAGAAACTTTAATTTCCCGTTACGAGGAAAAGCTATTTTTAAAGATAAGCTTTCCTAAAAATGAAGTCCGAGTTACAGTCTGATATTTAACTTTAAGTCATTGTGCATGAGCTTAAAAACTTGGAATGTTTTTAATATAAGCTCATGCCCGAGAAAAAAAATTAAATTCTCGTTGTAAGGGTAAGTTTATCATCGGCGATAAACTTTCCTTTCTTTGAAGTCCGGGGCATAATCTTAAATGTGATTATACGCCATTTACGAGAGCTTAAAAACCTTTGAATAGTTTTAATGTAAGCTCGTGTCCGAGAAAAAATTAATTTCTCGTTAATAAGGATAAGTTTATCATCGGCGATAAACTTTCCTTTCTTATAATCGCGGGCCACAATCTGACATGTGACTGCAAGCCGTTGTGCATGAGCTTACTAAACTTTGAATGTTTTTAACATAAGCTCATGCCCGAGAAAAATTAATTTCTCGTTGTGAGGATAAGTTTATCATCGACAATAAACTTTACTTTCTCTGACGAACGGGTCATCGTCTGAAATTTAACAATGAACCATTTTACACGAGCTTAAAACCGTTGAGTAGTTTTAATGTAAGCTCGTGTCCGAGAAAATTTAATTTCTCTTTTTGAGGGTATGTTATCGTTGACGAGATAAACTTCCCTTTATTTGATGTTCGGGTCACAGACTATGATTTGACTGTGAGCCAAATACACGAGCTTAAAACCTTTGAATGGTTTTAGGAGAAGCTCGTGTCTGAGAAAACTTAATTTCTCGTTTGGAGGGTAAGTTATCGTTGACGAGATAAACTTCCCTTTCTTTGATGAACGGGTCACAGACTGTGATTTATCTGTAAGCCTTTGTGCACGAGCTTAACCGCAAATCCCCTGAGACACTTGTTTCTTAGATATCAGCTTTTTCAGCAACCAAACTTTGAGAGTGTCCTAAATTGAATGGTATACAACGATTGGAACGATGTGTTCTTGTTAAATATTAACTTTGGTACCTGCATTCTCATTAGAAAGTTGGATGTTTTTATGTGGGTTAGCGATATCTATTTTAGAACCATGTGGGGGTTCACAGTTAGCCTTACTTGTGCCTGAGGTGTCCTAAGGAGATGATTCACTTGTCTTAGTTGGAAAATGTTTCCTTTTATAGAAAACCTTAAGTTCAGGCTTAAGTGATGTATCATCCTTTTCAATTTCCTCCCTAGTAGTCTTAGTAGAATCGGAGACTATCCTAGTTAAAGGGCACTCGTTTCCTACAAGAGTGAAAGTTCTACTAGTGGGGCGCCACATTTTACCAATGGGTTTGATTTTAGCTACCCACTGGGATTTAAGTCTAGCACGGGAGTTCACCTTATTAAGTAATTTCTTGACAGAAGAATCATGATTGGCTTTAAAGACACATTTCCTACATGTTTTACAAGTAGCATATTTAATGTTCGAGTAAGATCTAGAATTCCTAGAAGATTGATTGATGCTCCTAATATATGACACGGTTAGTAGTGTTGGGTAATCTAGAAGGCCTCTGACTAGGTTTAGAATTGCTATCTCTCACTTGTGTCTTTTGAATAGCTTCCCTTAGACCAAATTTATGGTGAACGTCATTTGAACTAGTTCCAGACGTGTTCTTTGGACTATGTCTAGGGAGACTAGATGCAATCAAATGATTAGGTCTTGAAAAATCTGATTTAGTCACATTGGTCCTGGTTGGTGGAGTGATTGTTCTAGAAATATGAACCATATCAACTTGGGAGGCAAACCGTGGTCTCGAGGATTGTGGTCGCTCGGATCTAAATGCAGTCGGTTGTCTAACGGACTGAATTTGAGGCGGTTTCCCCAAGATTGATGGTTTTTCAAGCTTAGTGTCCACACTAGTTCCTTTAGTTTTCATCAACTCGTTTTTCAGAGCCGCTATTGCAAAAACCTTTTCCTGAACTTGAGCCTTTAAAGTCTCATTCTCTTTGAGCAATTCATCTTGGGATGCCAACTTAGATTCAAGCAACTTAATTTGTTTCAAAAGATTATCCTTTTCAGTTTTAGAATCTAGAATTGTTTGATCCAATTTTCGTTCAAGAACAACATTAGACTTTTCAAGTTTTTCAAAATATGTTTCAAATTTGTTCGTTGTCTTAGAAAATTCAAGTTTGGCATCCTCAAGATCTTTAGATTGCTGAGCTATAATCATTTCGAGCTCTTTAACCTTGGAATCAGAAGCAGTTAATGAAACAGTCATAAGGAAATTATCATGATTGTTAGCATTTTGAACACTTTCTCGCCCATTATGACGCACATTGGATGAATCAGAAGTGGGATTTCTATCACTCTTTTCCATCCCATGTTTGTCATAATTAGGTTCAGAATGCTCAATATGCGGCATTTCATCAGCATAGACAACATTACATTGTAACATGTTCGTAGGCACTTCGTCATAAACTGGAATGGTGTCATCATAAGAGATGTCTGGAACATTTCCTGACGTGTTGTTGATGTCATGCTTAACTGTTGATTCCATGTCCTTGCAATCTTTAGCAGCCTCCAATTCGTCAATCGTATGACCATTTTCCTCTTGCATCGTAGAATCTTGCACTCCATTATCAACGCTTGCTGAAGTCGGGATTTTTCATAAATCAAAGACGAGACCAATGTCAAGAGTTTCAATAGTGTACCACGGAAAACTTGAAGCTCGGTATGTGTGTCTCAAAAAAATGGCTGGCAAATCACTGAACTTTCAGACTTGATTATATTGAATTGAAGGAAAGGCGTGAGTTGTGTCACGAGAGCTTGATATGCAGATTATGATGTAGAATGATTAAAGTCTGCTTTGTGAAGTTGCTCAGCTAGTTGGTTCAAGGTGAGGAGTATTGAATCATTGAATATATAATGATCTTGACCAAAGAGTGTTACAAATTCGGTCCCTCCTTTAATCCATGAAAGAGTCACAAGATAAGATTGAAGTAGTTGAAATGACGTGATGCCACTTCTTCTAGCGTTGTCTTGCATTTGATGCGAGTCTCCCTTTTGGAAACGTCAAATTCGATGATTCCATTGAAATTTGATGAAATATGAAAAAATTCTTGGTCTTGTCAAATAAATTTTGTCACTTTGTCTTGTCTTATTGTCACGTTTACGACCAATGGTCGTAAATATCACCAGCCCATAAACTATTTTGTGCTAGTCCAAACAGTCAGCCCATTATCATATACTCCACCTGAGCCAAAATTCACGTATAGCCGGCCCACTGAAAAACAAAACACTCAGTCCAAAATTCCAATTTTAAAAACGAACTGAATCTAGCCCACCAATTTTTTGGCAGCTCAAACACACACCACACGTGGCTTTTAACTACAATTGCTTTGATTGTATGTTACGTGTATGTCCCACTTGGGATTTTTATAAACTAAACTTACCCTAGAAATTAGGTAGTCTTATCCCTAATCCAACACACACACAACAAAAATAACTCCGCCCCGCTGTCTACTATTTCTCTCAAACATTCACCCACCCAATCTGTTGACCACCATCATATCCCAACTTCATCATATCCAAATCACACACAATCATTGTTACCCTTTTACCAAAAAAAAAAACAAATCACACACAATCAATCGGATGAGAAACCAATCCCACGAATGATGAACAACAGAAGATATTCGCTTCTAGATCTTGTAAAACAAGGTCTCAGGTAGGTTAATTGATTTTCTGTGATTATTCGATACACAAAACGAAACAAGATTGGATTATAACAGATTTGTTATAGATCTTTTCTTCTTTTTCGAATATTAGTTTGGGATTTTGTCCAAGAACAGATCAATGATGATAAGATTTTCGTGATTGATCTTAAATGATCTAGATATGCATGTTAAAAACACGAAACCTAAAACTGAGATCAATCAATTTTGTTTTGATGACTCTTTCGAGTCAAGTGTGGTTGTGATATTGGAGTCGAGAGTGGTTTTGGTTTGTATTGAGACGAGTGTTGTCTTGGGTTTAGGTTGAGGGTATTTCGTGAGAGTTAAAATGATTGTCGTCTTGGGTTTAGGTTGTGGTTTGGTCGAGTCTGTGGGTGTGGTGTTGATGGTTTTGGTTTATGGTCTATAAAGGGTATGAGTCTTGTCGAAGCTGTGGGAGTCGAGGGTCTGAGTCTAATTTGTGCTCGAGTCCTGTTGGTTTGGTCAAATGGTTGAGTCGAGTCTTAGACAGTTTTGAGTCAAAGTTGTGGTTAGGGTCGATTCGAGTTGAGTGCTTGTGTGTTTATCTATCGCAAAGTCAAATTTAATGATCCATCGCAATATTCAACCATTCCATCACAATACCCACACATCCCATCGCAATACCAATCATATATCCTATCGCAATATCTGATCGAAAGTCATGATCTTAGTCGTGATCGCAGTCATGATCGTAGTCGTGATCGCAGTCATAATCCCAGTCGTGATCGTAGTCATGATCGTAGTCGTGATCGCAGTCGTGATCGTAGTCGTGATCGTAACTTAGATCGTAACTATGGCTATCGGAATATTCGATCGCAAGTAGAAACCCCAGGTTTATGTGATCGCAATATTCCGATATAAACCCTGAAAACTAACGATTCGGAATACTGAACTTTGCTATCTATTGTAATATCAAACTATTATACCTGATCGAAATATGGATAAATACGATAGAAACTGATATGCCAGATAAAAGACACAAAAGTTGACAACATTTGAAAAGGAAAAATTTGACAGACGGTTGATAAAGACCAAAAATTGATTATAAAATATTATACCAGTTTGAGATACATAGAAATAATAGACGAGACCAAATAATTGTGACAAAAACAGTATTTGAGAAGATAAACTATTATCAATTTATAACAATTGATAAAGACAAGGATCAAGACTGGTTGGACAATAATCAAAAATTGAAACCCCAAAATTATATAAGATACGTAGACTAAAAGAAAGAAAGAGAAAAAAAAATAAAAAGTTTACCACCAAATCAATAGATCAAAACACGCAAATCCTAAGATTCAACCAAAGCTCTTGATACCAATTTTAGAATCATAGTTTCTTAGGATTGTATATGTGTTATGATTATCTAAAGAAGGAACACAATGAAAGAACTAGAGAGGAAAAGCTAGAGAGAGAAAGGAGAGACTGAGAGAAAGATAAAATGAGAAAAATGGAATAACTAAGTGCTCAACCCCTCCTAACATGATAGAAGGGGGTATATATAGCCCACCCTACATGTAAGCTATATGGGCTATATGTTTATATATTGGATCACGAGCTCAATACTTGAATATATCGTTGGTGTGACCGAGCCTTCCTAAATACGTAAAAACGTATTTCCAACATGATGGTTTTCAAAATAAAATGCTTTTTAAAGAAGGTCAAGCCAAAGAGGACTATGGATTCAAGACCTAGTTTTAGCTAACTTTGTATTAGCTAGTTGTTATTTTATTTCTTGTATTTCTTTTCTTTTCCATCATGATTTTCTTATGTGGATGATCTATGGATTTAGTTCTATGTGTTTTAACCTATGTGGTCATATTAATCAACTTTAATTTATTTAAAATTGAACCTAAATCTATCACAACCTCTAAAAAATTGACTTAAAATTGGATCAAAATGTTATCTAAATATTTTGTCACCCTTTGTTAAGACATTCTTTGTGAATGTGTTTCCTTCTTGCAACCCTAGTATAATTTAGTGCTAAAAGAGCTAAAAATCCAAGATTTGCAAAATTTTGAAAAAGTCTTATTTTTCTCCAAAACTTTTGAAAATCATGGTCTCTGGTCCACTGGACGCGGATCCTTAGCCCTTAGGCGGCTCCAAATCGACATGGAACCACGGGCTCCCATAAGGAACCGCGTACGGGAAAGCTACTTTTAGCTTATTTTTGGTCTTTCTTCTTTGACCACTGTCTTGTTTGAGATTCTTTGTTTACCCAATTTGGCTAAACATTACCTAAAACCTTTTATTTTCATTTCAAACCTTTGCCTTGTCTATTTTCTTTAAATTCTTCTCTTTTGGTAGTTCTTCTCTTCATCTCTCATAATGCCTAATTCTTCCATTCCTAACCTTGACATTTCTTTGTCACAATCTTCTCAACCTAAAGCTTCTTTTTTCAAAGAAACCGAAAATCTCGGTTCGACCCGTTTGGATCAAAAAGAACAAGAATCCTCATGATTCTTCTTCTCCAAAATCATCCAAGAATTCTTCTTTATCTCCGATTAAATATTGGAATGAGACTTACTCTATTAATCCAATTACCGGAGAAAAGGAAATTCTTCCACCACCACCTAAACCTTTCAACTCTCCTCAACTCAATGACCTATCTTCTTTCCCTAATCTAACTAGGCATTGTGAAAACATCTCTTATCCGTTACCTCCCTCTCCACCAAACTCTAATCTTGATGGACCTCCCCCATCTAACGACTTTGTTTTGCATCATGGTTCCTCGGGTGATTGTTGTCGTTTTTAACAAATTGAACTTGCTCATATCTATGACAAGCTAAATTTCCTTGAATTCCTCCTCACTCGACCTCCTCTCAAAGTTTTTGTTCCCGTGAACAAAACTTCGAATGATGCTTCGGCGTCTTTCTTTTCCAACTAAGGCACCTTTTGTACTTTAGTTGTTTGAGTCAATAAAACTTAAGCAATCTTGGAACATTATCACTATTAGAGTAGTTTATGCTTTGTGGTTTATTTTCCATATTTTTTGCTTTAAATATTCATATTGTGTGTATGAATATTTTTCTTGTAATCATTTGCTCCTTTCGTGCTGTTGGTGGAAGCTAAAGACAATGTGTGACTTCATGTTTGCATCTTGGTTTCTTTCTAGTTTACTTCCATTGTAGTTCTAGAGTAGTTTGTGTTTATGCCATAACATAATCACGTGTTAACATGCTGCCTGTAGCATGCGGTTAATGTGGTATCTTAGCCACATTCCTTTGTACTTCAACGTTTTTTTGGTTAATATATTTACCGGGGAAACCCTTTACCAAAAAAATATTTTTCTTGTATGTTATTCCATATTTGTGTAATATGAATGTTATGTGTGTTATCTTTCGCGCTAATTCTATTTCACACATTTGTTAAAGAGTTGATCATGGTTAAAACTTACAATTAAGTATGGGTGATTCCATAAATTCTAAATTTTAACCCCTTGACATTTTAATCATCTTTGATTTGTTTGGATGTTTCTTTTCTTCCTTTATTCCACCAATTAAACTATTAAGTTGTGAATAAACCCTCTTTGGACATACTTAGCAAATGCTTGCTTCTAATTTGAGATTTCTTTTCTTTCTCCCTCTCAAGTTAGCTAGTAGGTAGTACACATACATACATTGGTGTTTCTTTTCTTTCTTTTAACCTTTGTGTAGCATGTCACCTTAGCTCATTTACTTGGTGCCCCAAGTAAGGGGGAGTAAGCACTAAGGCGGAGCTACTAGCAAAGTCCGGTTCTCTTCTTCTTCAAAGACCTGTGGTAACCTTTTTGCTTTGACAAAGGGGGAGAAATGATAGTGATAAACTAATTAATAATTCGAATAAACTTGTATTTTACGTAAATGAGTTTATAATTTGTCGTAATCAAAAAGGGGGAGATTGTTAATGCAAAGCAATGCCTAAAAACATTGTTAGTATTAATTAATCTTTCTTAGTTTTGATCACGACAAATTACAAAGACATTTATTATCAAACACAATCATAAAATGAATTATCTAATAAACACTATCATCAAGGTAATAATCATTACACTAACATATCTTAATCATTCTTAGTGATCATGAAATTTATTAGCCTTAAAACTCACTTTTGTCAAATATAACAAAAGATTTTTAATAAACTTTATATTTAAGAAAATGTTTTATTAAAATGAAAATGTAAATTTGAATATGGAATATTCCAAATGCCATAAGAATATCCTTTGAAGGTTTAAACAGCCTAAGATATTTCAAATTTACTAAAAGAAAAAAAGGAGCGGAGTCTACTCACCGCGGTTCCTTAAGTGCCAACGCCCTTCCCTATCGATAAGGAACCGCCTGGGTAGTTAAGGAACCGCCCCCAGATAGCCGTTGACATTTGTCCTCTATAAATAGTGGATCAAATATGCATTTTCATCAACCCTTTTTGGACATCTCTTTCAGCCTTCTTTCTCCTATCTAATCCTAGTCATTTGTAAATGATCACTTAATGTGTTAAGTATGTTTACTTATGATTATCCTCTTGATCTCCTTCTATAACTTGTCCAAAGAGAAGATCACTCACACACTTGTGATGTGATTAAAGATGAAGCATTGATGAAGATCACCTTCTCCTAAAGATATAGTCATGTTCATCATTTGTTTATTTGTGTCTTGTGTAGATCCAATGTATTTTTGAATACTTGGACTAGTTGTGTTCATCCAAGCTATGTGTGAATACTTGGATTAGAGTTGTGTAAATCCTTTGCATATGTGTGTGCTTGGATTTGTGTTGTGTAGATCCAAGCTACATGTGTGTACTAGGATATGTTTAAGTTGAGTTGTAATAAGTTGTGTTAGTTCTCACTAAACTATAAAGTGATGTGGTTGTGTCTTGTGAGTTATCACTAAACTATAAAATGATGTGAGTTGTGTTGTGTGAAGTTCTCACTTAGCTTCAAAGTGAAGAGTCGTGAAGATTGGTTCTAGATTTGGATTAGAACTCGAAATCTAGCCTTGTGTCAGAAAATGGTGAAGTATGCAATGTTGTGAAGATTGGTTCTAGCTTTGGATTAGAACTCGACATCTAGCCTTGTGTCGTAAAACGGTGAAGTGGGCGACGTTGTGTAGATTGGTCCTAGCTAAGATTAGGTCTCGACATTTAGCTTAGTGTCGGAAAATAATGTAAGCGACGTTATAAGGTTTTCTCTGCCAAGAAGGGAGCTTATGGATATAGTGGAAATCTCGATTAAGGAGTACTCGAGGAGTGGAGTAGGAACGAGGATAGAACCTCATTGCCGAACCACTATAAATCTTGGTGTCTTCCTACTAGGTTGTTTCTTTCCTTACTCATTGCTTACATTCAACATCATTACACTTATTCCTTATTGTTAATGCATTAGAATTGAACCTAATCATTATGCAACTAGCTTTCAAGTAAAAGATAGTTTTGGCACTCACCTAATTGAAAGGAATTTTAATTAGGAGATAAACCAATTAGAAACTATTCAACCCCCCCCCCCCTTCTAGTTTCTACATAATGGTTGGGCTTTATTGAGCACAGTTAATACGTCAGAGGGACCTATGGGTCAACTCATAACACTCTATTACGTGGCTCAAAAGTGGGGCCCGCCTAGTGCACTTTTTTAGGTAGTCATATGAACAGACGCTGCCATGGCCATTCCTTGACTACCATTAATGCCTTCATTAATGTTGTCCTGGTCGACATCTTTTGTTATGCGACTATTTTTTACGAGCAGGGTAAGGGACATTGGTTAGTCTAGAAGTTACGCCTACGGCTGTAAAACTAGACTAGGGAGACATGATGACGTATAGTCCCCAACCGGGTCATGAACCCGGCCCATGGGTACTATCCGTATCTGGCTCATCAAGGATGGGTTGGAGTAATGTCATTTGAGCCTATGGGTCTTGGATGAACAGTGGCCGCATGTGTCATGTGCGGACCATGGCCCGGTACATCTGGTAAAGAGTTAGACAAAATCACAAACTAATTATGATTGTGATTTGCCCTAAGCAAGAGGATATACACTAACCATAATTAGAAGATTAATGATCAACTAGTTATGTTACTTATCTCTTACTTGGGGCCAAAGTTTCGGTAAATCCCACTAGGGTTTTACCGCCTATATAAGGTACTCCCAAGGATTCCACAAAAGTATGATTCACTTACCACTCTCATCACTTACCGATTTCTAACCCTTAAACCGATTAATTACTCTCACGTCGGATTCTAGTTATGGGACAGGTTCCCACGGTAAGCCTAACAGTGTGTTACTTTTAGTGTGCAGGATCTCAAACCGAAGTTCACTTGGTGCAAGAGTCGGAGCCCCAGACACCCGAATTAAGCCTAGATCGGGTTAGACAAGGATCATCCAACTTTTGTATCAACAATGTGAGTTCATCAATGGAGTCTTAGGGTTTTCATCAAAAAAAATCTTGGTTCTTTTAAATCTAAGGTAAAACATTCAATCTTTTTTTAATTAAATTATTTTAATTCTTTATTAATCAATGTATGATAGATCTAGGTTAGCAGTTATTATTAAATATGCATTTTAATGATATAAAAATGATTAGAATAATTAGGGCTTGTAATTAATTAAGTTATGGGCAATTAATTAGGTTAATTTAATAAAATTCGTAAATAAAAACTGGGAAGAATTTTAGGTCAATTGTTTTGATCATATCTAGAGTTATAGACACTTTCATGATGCGATCCAAGTACCCCTGGAAAGGTATTTGAGTTAACTTTTGAATTCAAGAAACAAGGAGTAAATTGGAGGTATGAAAGTTCTTCTAAACAGGTTACAACAGTCGAAGGTCAAAACAGTTTTGAAATTAGTCGAGTTTAAATTAATGTTTTGAGATGGTGAGGGAACTTAGGAGTAAAATTGGACCTTCAAACGAACATGAGAGTTAGTTGTATGATATATAAGAGATCTAAAAGAGGGCTAATCAATTGGTATAGTGGAAGACCCTCTGATCATAACAAACTTTTCATATGTTCAAAATCAGTAAAAAACTAGATAGGTAAAAGTATATATATATATATATATATATATATATATATATATATATATATATATATATATATATATATATATATAAATATATATATATATATATATATATATATATATATATATATATATATATATATATATATTATATATATATATATATATATATATATATATATATATAATATATATATATATATATATATATATATATTATATATATATATATATATATATATATATATATAATATATATATATATATATATATATATATATATATATATATATATATATATATATATATTATAATATATATATATATATATATATATATATATATATATATATATATATATATATATATATATATATATATATATATATATACATATATGTATATATATATACATATATATATATATATATATATATATATATATATATATATATATATATATATAATATATATATTATATATATATATATATATATATATATATATATATATATATATATATATATATATATATATATATATATATATATATATATATATATATATATAATATATGTATATATATATATAGAGGTGAGGTAAAATGAGAAGCCCCTTTAAAATAAAAAAGCATAGGAAGGCCTCCCATTGCGCCACGTGTCCCCTCCTCATCTCCTCTTTTTTATAATTGTGAGGGGTATTATTGTCATTTTACATATATAATTTGTACGTATTTTTGTTTTGTTTGTTACTAAACCAGACAAACAAACATCGAGTTCTTTCTATCATCCATAACGTGATCGATAACCACCGTTGTCACCACCGTACACCACCATCTTTTTCATCTTCTCTATTGGTCTCACCATCGTTCGACACTACAGACTAAACCTATTTGAGATGTCGATTGAGTTTTCATCTTCCACAGTTAATCTAGATATCATTAAGGTTTTTCAATCGTTAGCAACCAAATAATGATGGTAAGTTCCATTTGTAAACCTTATTCATAACCGTAATTATATATTGAGTTATTATGTATTTGTTGGTTATGAGTGTTGTTAGTTGTCAATTTGTCCATTTTTGTGGTGTTTTTTTATTGTTGTAGTATTACATTTGATAAAAGTATGAGTTAATTTGATATTTTTGAATCATTTTCATAAACTTTAGGATATAGATTTAGAGATATCAAGTTTTTCATTAGATCTGAAACAAAAATTGAGAACAAAGTAATTAAAAATGTGTATATAGAACCTGCACACAAGGTGTTTGATAAAATATCTACATGATATTATATAACTATGATGCACTAGTTTTGTGCTGTGATGCATCAGTTGTATAAGGTTCCATTAGTTTACGACTTTACGTACACTTTAGTTTTTTCCAGTCCCGTAGCTTTTCCTTAAAATTTGTTCTGATGTGCTTGATATTATATATTGATGCGGTTGATTTAAAACATTGTTGAAGTAGTTGTATACGGTTGCATTACTATACGCTAGTTTAGTTTTGTGTGTCTCATAGTTTTTCTTAAGGTTTGTTCATATGTGCTTGATATAAGATAGCGATGTAACTTATCTAAAACATTGATGTAGTTTTTATATAACAAGCACACTCTTTCCATATAGCCATTTTCTAACGAGTACACTTTTTCCACCACCCAAAAAACAAGGCTCGCCAACTTGTTAAAACTCTTACTCGCTACTTGGAAACTATTAATATTTTTTAAAGTTCAAGCACTACTGTTGATACTCTTGCTAGCTAACATTTTTAGGATCAAAATTGAGAGACCACTGTAAACGAACAAAGCATGTACCTTTTATTATAGGCAATGCCTCTTGAATAAATAATAAATCTTTAGCTAACATTATAAAATAAACTCTCAATATTTGGTGTTGTGTTTTGCTTTTGGGGGCAAACCAAAACCGTTGTGATTAGTTAATACCTTGGTATCGTAGCTGTACTTTTTACACTTAAGTAACCTGACTTACAATAGATGTATAATTTGGTAGTGTAGTGTGAAATAAAAATACTAGCTTGGGTCTTGTTTGGCAAAGAGGTGTACTAACTTCACATAAATTATCCCTTTAAGTGTTAATAACAGTTAATTGTTTGGGGTATTAATGGTAGTAAATGGTGTTGCGTGTTTGGTGAAACAGAAGTTGCGGCAGAATTCGTGACGGGGAATGCCATTCGATGTCAAGTTACTTTATGTGGTGCAAGGCGTGT